>CM033450.1:10945965-10970378 GCA_019425755.1 Amaranthus cruentus | reverse complement strand
GCCCTGAACCAGTCCACCTGAGACTTGGTTGGAATTGGGGTTGGGAATTTTGGCAATCATGGTTTGCGAAATTGGGGCTTTTCTGTTTTGAGGCTGAATTTGGTTGATATCGTCCACCATCACCACTCCCTCCATACCGCCGGCCACCGTCGCCATTTCCACCATACTTCTGGCCCATCCACGTCGTCGTTCTCAACTTCCGGTCAATCCTCTTCGCCCAATCTATTGTTTGCTCAAGAGTAGTAGGCTAAAGCCCTTATAAGAATGGCTTTCGGTACCCTCTCGAGATGGGTCACTCCTCCCACAAACTCCGGCCTATAATCAGCCACTGTTCCACCTTGCTCCACGGACAACCACTGTTCACCGAGGTTCCTTTCCCTTCATCCAATGGTCTGAAATATCTAAGTATCAAGGACTTAAATTCTTGCCAATCTTTTATTTGGTTTTGTGGCTCTTTCCATTGATACCAAAGCAAGGCTTCATTTTTCAAGCAAACCATTGCCATTTCTATTTTTTCTTCTTCATTGAATTGGTAAAAATGTGAAGTACTTTTTGGCCTCCATCAACCAACCATCCGGATGCTCTCAATTGAACATAAGTCCAACCTTCTAAACTTCTCATTTCCTCCATTGTTTCCCTTTTCTTGATTGCCAAGTTAGGTTCACCCTCTTCCCTCTTGCCCCTTTGCTCTCTTTGGTCACGACTGAATTCTTGACGCCTAACATGACCGTATAATCTTGTTTCTTCCTTCTCCAACAATCTCATTTGCCCCTCAAGAAGTTGAGCAAGAATTCTGTAACTACCCTCTGTTTCTTCGACAATCTGCCATGGCCATATGCTCTTCTTCCTTCTTTCTCCAACAATCTGATTTGCCCCTCAAGAAGTTGGGCAAGAATTCTATCACTCGCCTTGTGTTTCTTCGACATGCCCTCCAATGCCGCTACTGTCTGACTGAGGCAATTCGAGTCTGCCCAAACTCCCTTTTCGTAATCCTTTTTATTCAATGCCCTTACAATGATACAAGCTGGCTTATATATAGCCTTTACTTGCACTCCTTAATACAAGAAATCTGGCATAACAAAATAACAAACATAACCACCAAAACAGAACGTAAAACCAGCTACTCATAACAGATTCTATTCAAGACAATTGTCCCTTATGTTTCTTTATTCTTCTTGTTTCTCCTCTTGTAATTAACGAGTTGGGTCTCTCGCTTAGCTAGTGTGGCAGTCACGTACTCAAATTTTGTTGATATGGAGGCTTTTGATCTTGTTAGAGCATTGAAATGTGTGATGTTTTTTGTCGTGCAGGTGTTGCATGCACTGAAGAGATTGAAAGGCTCAAACGACAAGAAAGTGAAGATGTCAGCAGAAACAAAGAGTGTTTTTGACCAGCTTACGGAAGATGCCATGAGGCTGATGGATAATGGCGATTATAGTTGAGCACTTCTATTGTTCTATCTTAGATTGTTTGCTTTTGATGTTGACTATTTTTTGACTTTGTACTTTTTTAAGTACTTGGCATAGATCTCATGTGTTTTAACTCGTGACAGATGTATATCATGAAGAGCGAGAGGTATTTGAACGTGAGGCAGGTTAGTATTGTTTAGCTTTTGCAGAGTGTGAATGAACTATATTCATTCATTAATAGCTTTTATTTCTTTATGTTTATGTAGCTCAGGATATCCATGCGTATTGCTAAAAGTAAACATGATCGTATACATCTTTTGAGGAGAACGCCAAATTAATGGAAAATTATATTGAGACAAATTGCTCCATATTTGCAATGTTATATGTACTTTATGTTGGAAGTTTTCCCTTCTCCGGAGCTCTTTTATCTATGTGCTATTGTTTTATTTATTTGTAGAGTCGTGTGATCATTTCTGTTTTTTCCCACTTCAGAAGGATATGAGGCCCTTGCTCGAGCAAGAAATAATGTTGTATCTGGAAATGATGATGATGATGATGCAATGGACATGTTTGCTGATGAAGATCAAGATGTGATTGCAAAATCTGAGCAGAATAATGGGACCTCTATTTCTCTTGCAAGCACAAGTAGCCAGTTGGTTGCGGAAAACGGAGGACAGGATTCAGGAAGTATGTCATTGCCTTAATGCTTGATTGATTCCTTATCTTTAAGAAGTTTATAGGTGTTGTTTGTGTTGTATTTCTTATTCCCTCCTATTCTTATTACTTGCTTAGGTTCTTGGGCTGGGCAAAGTGACTATGTATATGATGAAGCATCTGGGTACATTCTCTCAACTTAATACTGTGGATTATTGTTGTGCTCCTTTTTAATAAACCTTACTGCCAAGTACGAGTGTTCATATGAGCTGTATTATCTAGTCATCAAGCGGAGTAATTTATTCATTTTCACATATGTCGTTTCAATATTATGTATACTTAATCGTCTTTGATTCTTATTTCTATGAAGTTCTTAGTTGTGCTTATGTTCACCATTTGGCTTTGGATGTTGCTGAACTCGTGAAAGCTATCTGAGAAATGAATACATACAAAAATCGGACATCTTAGTTATCAGAAATTTTCAACCAAGTTTGAGACGTTCTTTGTTAATTAATTATTATTGATGTACTTAGTTTATTTGGTAAATTAGTTATGTAAGCTTGAGTTGGCTGTCTTTTTTGAGCCCATTCCTGCTCTGTTTGCAACCTTTTCTACCTGTTCATGATGCTTTGCTGATTCGTTGTATCTATACTATTCGAGTATTCGTCATGTGATAATTAGGCCTGTGCATTGGGCCGGGGGCCCGTTGGGAACCCTAATTCAACCCTTAATTATAAGGGTTTTAAAAGGGTTGGGCTGAATAAGGGTTTTGTTAAAATTAAAAAACATGGGCCGGATAAGGGTTTAAATAAAAACGGGCGAAGCTTCTATACAACCCTCATTTACTCAATACACGGATCCCTAAACCGTTTGTTTACAGCGGGAGCAAGAAGGTTGTCCCTTTTCTCCAACACATATTTGTTTACAGCAGGAGCTTCTTCAGTTCCCACTTCACTTTAGTGGAACCTCAAACAGTTTCTTTCCTAATTCTCATAATCACTTTCATCAAAACAACACTAACAACAATTATTATGCTAATTACAACAATGGATGGTTATCAGGATTATCTGTTGATAATATTATTATTTTTTAATAATAATGGTTGTATGAGAAAAGGACTTGATAATATTATTATTATTATTTGGGTTTTTTATTTTAATTTATTTTTTGCATAAGTAATGGGCCGGGCTGGGTTGGGCTTGATGGGCCCGTCCCGTCTAAAGCCCGAATCTTTTTTGTAAGGCCCGGTCCGGGCCGTTTCTACTAGAGCCCGACCCGGCCCTTATTCCACCCATTGCACAGGCCTAGTGATAATATGCATCTCTTTTTTGCAGTTACTATTACAGCAGCAATTTAGGATATTATTATGATCCCTCAACAACATTGTTTTGTTGTGCGTCATCAGGGCAATGGTAAGCTCTATACCTGTCCTGCTTGCTCTTAAGTTTTTCGGGTAGTTTTTGCTTCTAGCGTTGTACTTTGTTAGTCAAGATGCTTTTTTATGAAAGATCTTTGTGGGTTGTTCGGTTTGGAGAAAAATGTTTTCCTAGAAAACTATTTTCCCTGTTTCCCCTTGTTTGGTTTGACTAGGAGTTTAAAATGGAAAACTTGGAAGGAAAGTTTTTTCCATCCCTTGACGAACATTTCCTCTACATATAGGAGGAAACCAAATTTTCTCCACTTATCTACCCCTAAATCTTCATTTAACATATTTCCATCAAACCAAAACAAAGGAAACTAATTAGCCTTTACATTTTCCACTTTTAAGTTGTTTTCCAAGGAACATGTTTTCCGCCAAACCAAACACCTCCTTTTTATCAGTGAGGAGAGGTCTTTATGGTTATGGATCAACTTCCAAGTTAGTGGAAGGATGATTTCTTTTTTTGTTTGGGGAAGGGATATGACATTAGAGCTGGAGAAGTAACTGGTAGAGTTGTTTACAGAGCATTTTATTTAGGCAGATACCATAGATGGTAAATTTTCATCCTTAAGGCCATAGAGGAAGCTTAGTTCATGGTCATCATATCCCAGTTTAGATGGAAGGAGCAGCATGCAAGTGTGCATGGTTCATTGGGTAAAACATGTTGTGATATCATTGCCACAAATATGTTTGCCAGATCTCTGCATCTTGTGACGGAGGGAGTATTATGTGATACCCTGATTGAACTTTTAAAAGGATTGATAGACTACACATCTTAGGACAGGTGATCTAAGAAGTTTTTCCAGATGCGCACGAGTGAGGCCAAAGTGTACTGACAAGACTTAATGTTGGTATTTGGGGCCAGTCTACACCCTCCATGGGTAGTCACCAGTGGTCCTATGGGGCCAGGATGTTACATATTAGGATAGAGCTTTCCAAACCTTTGGATTCTTTATTCATGATGACATATTTTTTTGCAACAGGTACAAATACAATGAGGCTACTGGAAATTATGATGTTGTTTCAGAGACTGAAGCTCCATCAAACGCTAGTTAACAACTTTTGTTTGCACTGGTGGTTGAATCAACAATCTATCGAGTTGCTCAGGTGATTGAAACTATAATCTATGAGCTAATTGACTTGTCACATGTTGAAGTCTGTTATACTCATACAGCTACAAGTTTAAAAATGTAAAACTTCTGCTTTCAGCATGAGATTTCCGATAAGTTTTACTTAAAGCCCAGTTTGGATATATATATATATCTATATATATATATATATATATATATATATAGGAATGTAAAAGATTTGCTGATAGCTCTTGTAGGCTGTCTAGATATAACCAAATTCTGCATCTTGTTTTTCCTGATTGAAGTTTAGTCATGTAGATTAGTAGTTCTGTAGATGTAGATGTTTAATTTGTTCATACAAGATACTTCTTGATGTAGTTAGTAATTACTAATTAGAAGTACGCCTTTTCTAATGAGTACTTACGAGCATCATATATAGATTTGTATCTTTCTTCAATTGGTTATTGGCAACTTGCGCATTTTAATTTAAAATGCAGATCAAGTATGCATGAAATTTGAAAATAAATAATCTGGCAAAAGTTTTTGCATGGAATAATTTTAATGTGTACCAATCTAAAAACTTTCCAATAATTGTATGTAACAGTGAGAAAAATATTTTTATATCTTTTAAAGATGCCATACATTAAAATGGTGTAGATTAAAATTGAATTTGCCGAAATTGAATTTAGAATTTAACTGTTAAATTGTCGGTAAAATTTTGGAATTTCTTGAGGTGGTTGGACGCGATGACCAGTAACGTTGAGTTGGTTGATCTCACATATTGTAGAATAAACACCCAAACTAAGCTATGAGTGTTTTGTTCCTTGGATGAGACGGTCTCATTATGAGACCGTCAATATGGGCCAACCCAATTTGCGTGTGTAATAACATTTTAATTTTCTTGGTGTTTATTAATTTTAATCTTAAAGATATCATTTTGAAAATTAAAATTGATACCTTTAAGTTCAAAATTAATACTTTTAGATCAAAATTGAAAAACGCCAAGAAAATTGACGGTATAAGTAAGGTAGGATTGACATGCTTTTTATTCTTAACCTATATTTTGTACTCCCTCCGTCCTATTTAGTTTGCAGCATTTTCTATTTTGGTCCGTTCCATTTAATTTGGATCATTTCTATTTTTGGACTATGGCCCACCACTTCTTTTTAATCTCATCCATACATTTTAACTCTCTTTTAATTTCAACCACACAATTCATTCTCTCTCTTCATTTATTACCATTATCTATCTTTTTCTTAAAAAACACCAACTCTCTATGCTTCAAATTATATGGGACGGAGGGAGTACAAATTATTAAGATCCCTTCTTCTACATCGTTTTCTTTTTTTTTCTTTTATTTTGAATAATATATGAGAATTAACACTATTTAATAGTGAGATCCTCCCAAATGAAAATTTGAGTGAGTATGAAAAACTTCCTACATTGTCAACTTCTCTTAGTATAGGCCATATAAACATTGGACTCTATGTTGGACTATCAAAGACGGGCCCACTATACAATTAAAGTACTTAATGAGTCTTCACAAACACAGAAATTTCAATAATATCAGTTTACATGTTAAAAGTATAAATATCAAAAACTAAAAAAAAATAGTAAAAAAATTTAATACGAAAAACACAATGTAACTGCAAGTGTTAAACTCAACAATATCAATTATTACCAAACATATGACCTTATCTTGTTTTTTGTTATGATGTTAACTATATCAATTATAAACAAAATAAATAAACAACATGAACAACATACAATTCATTACTTATCACTGTCAATTATTACCAAACATACATCAATTATGACCTTATTTTGTTTCTGTTAAGATGTTAACTATATCAATTATAAAAAAAAAATAAATGAACTACATAACAACAAACGATTCAATACTTATCACTGTCAATTATATAAGGTAGAAATTGATCACTTTAACGTTAAAATTGATCACTTATAAGTTCAAATTGAAAATTTTACTTTGATTGAAATATTTAAGTACCACTTTACGTTGAAATTGATATCTTTAAGGGCAAAATTAATACATTTAAGAGTAAAATTGAAAAATGCCTAGAGAAATGGAAAAAGATGATAGGCTCCATATTGGGCCGCGTCTTAGACTAAGACGGTCTTACCCAAGATCTGCTGTTGATGTAATTAACACTATTTAATAGTGAGATCCTCCCAAATGAAAATTTGAGTAAGTATGAAAAACTTCCTACATTGTTAATTTCTCTTAGTATAGGCCATATAAACATTGGACTAGAGCTAAACAAAGTTTGGTCTAAACCGTAAGCCAAACCGGACCAAGCCGTAATTTGAGTATTTGGTCTGGTGTACGGTTTAAATGGTCTGGTTTGTTATTTTTCAAAAAATTACTGTTTAAGGTCTGGTCCTGGTTTTTAAATTTTTCAGACCAAACCAGACCGTAAACCGTACTTTGACTAAAAATCATAATTTTTTTATATAAAAAACGGGTTTCTACTTAGATATTTTGATATTATTATTTTTATATAGTAATATATACTTGGATAATGTTAATGCAATCAATTAATTACAAATTATGTTTATTTAGTGTTTGTAAGTGCGAAATATTTTCATAGAACATATATTAATTTGGAAAAAAATATAAAAATAAAAACCGTAAACGAGACCAGACCAAACCGTTGAAGAACGGTTTGGTCCGTTCCGGTCAGACATTTTAAACGGTCCGGTCAAGTTCGGAATTTTTGGTTTGGTCTGATTTTAGTGTCAGACCAGACCAAACCGGACCGTGTGCACCCCTACATTGGACTCTATGTTGGACTATCGAAGACGGGCCCACTATACAATAAAGTACTTAATGAGTCTTCACAAACACAGAAATTTGTATGCAACGGTTGCATGGGTGCAACTATGGGTGTTCATAATAACCCAATCCGAAAAATCCGACCCGGTTTTTGCAAACCGGATAATCCGGGTCGGGTACCCGGTTTTAAAACCGGATACCGGATCCGGATCCGGGTCACAAATTTTTGAAAACATGGTACCCGACATCCGGTTTTCTTTATTTATTTTTTTTTTTACTTTTTTTCGTAAATAAAAAGATTATGATATCTTTTAAGCTAACCTTGGATTGAATATTTTTGGAGAGCTAGTATTTGAATTTTATAATTGTTCTTACTTAAACTCACGAATAATAATATTATTCTTTCATTTTCTTAATTAATGTTTTGACTAATTAAGTTGAAGATTTTTAGAGAGTTTGTATTTGAATTTTATATAAAAAAATATTTTAAGTTAAAATAGAGATAAACAAACGTATGGTTGAACGACAAAAAAAAAACATTCTAATAAAACCGGGTATCCGGTTTCCGACCCGGTTTCAACCGGGTACCCGGATTCCGAATACCCAGTTTAAACCGGGTCGGAACCGGATCGCAATTTTAGGTACCCGAATTTCCGAATCCGAGTCGACCCGGTACCCGGTTTTGAACACCTCTAGGTGCAACCACTTATATATAGGTCAAATAGTCCACATTATTTTTTAAAATTTTTTTAGTACTTTTTATCATCAAATATAAGTCTTAATAGATCAAATTGAACAAATCTAAGACTTAAAAGATAAATCTCAACTACGATGCCCAACCTTAAGGATTTATATAACGAATAAGGAATGAAATTAATTGAAGCACCTAAGTTCACCATGGCTTTTTCGAATGTAATATCACCATTTACAAAAGAGATAGTGAACATACCTCGATCTCCTAATTTTGGAATGAGTTTCCTTTGGAATATGGCCGAGACATGCTCACTCACTTTCACTTTTTCGACACCTTTTAGCCTTTGTTTCCTTTCGGTAGTGCATAATTGTAAGGAACTTTGCATACCTCAGGATTTGATTTAATGCATCAAGGAGTGGAATGTTCACTTCACATTTCTAAAAAACATCATATATATCCTTATTGCTTTCTTATTTTTGAACTTCTTTCCAGGGTTCATTGTCCATGGATAATTATTCTTTGTTTATTGTTCATCGTTCATTGTTCATTTATAATTGATCCTTGTTCATTGTTCATCATTCATTATTAATTGTTCATCGTTCATCGTTCATTGTCCATTGATCATTGATTCTTGTTTATTGTTCATCGTTCATTGTTCATTCATAATTGATCCTTGTTCATTGTTCAACGTTCATTGTTCTTTAATCATTGATCCTTGTACATTGGACATCATTCATCGTTCATCGTTCATTGTTCATTTATAATTGATCATTTTTCATTATTCATTGATCATTGATCCTTGTTCATGGTTCATCATTTATTTTTCATCATTCATTGTTTATTGATCATTGATCCTTCTTCATTGTTCATTGTTTATAGTTCATTGATAATTGATCATTGTTCATTGTTCATCGTTCATTGTTCATTGATAATTGATCCTTGTTCATGGTTCATCATATATTTTTCATCGTTCATCGTTCATTGTTCATTGATCTTTGATCATTGATTCTTGTTTAATGTTCATTGTTCATTGATAATTTATTCTTGTTCATTACTTATCTTTCATTGTTTATCGTTCATTGCTCATTGATCATTGATCCTTGTTCATTGTTAATCATTCATTGTTGATCGTTCATCGTTTATTGATCATTTATCCTTCTTCATTGTTCATCGTTCATTGTTCTTTGATCATTAATCCTTGTTCATTACTCATCATTCATTGTTCATCGTTCATCCTTCAAAATCCGTTGATCGTTGATCCTAATTCATTTGTTTATCGTACATAGTTCATTGATCATTGATCCTTATTCACTACTCATCATTGCTCATCGTTCATTGTTCGTTAATCATTGATCCTTGTTCATTGTTCATCATTCATTTTTTCATCGTTTATCGTTCATTGTTCATTGACTATTGATCCTTGTTCATTGTTCATCGTTCATCAGTCAATGTACATTGATAATTGATTCTTGTTTTTTGTTCATCGTTCATTGTTCATTGATAATTGATCCTTGTTCATTATTCATCGATAATTGTTTTTTGATCATATATTCTTGTTCATAGGTCATCATTCATTGTTCATCTTTCATTTTTCTTTTGATTATTGATTCTTCTACATTGTTCGTCGCTCATTGTTTTGATCATTCATCCTTGTTCATTGTTCATCATTCATTGCTCACCGTTCATCGTTCATTGTCCACGGATAATTATTCCTTGTTAATTGTTCATCGTTCAATGTTCATTTATAATTGATCCTTGTTCATTGTTCATCCTTCATTGCTCATTTTTAATTGATCCTTTTTCGATTTACATTGTTCATTGATCATTGATCCTTGTTCATGGTTCATTATTTATTTTTCATCGCTCATTGTTTATTGATCATTGATCCTTCTTCATTGTTCATTATTTATTGTTCATTGATAATTGATCCTTGTTCATTGTTCATTATTCATTGCTCATTGATAATTAATCCTTGTTCATGGTTCATCGTATATTTTTCATCGTTCATCGTTCATTGTTCATTGATCATTGATCATTGATTCTTGTTTAATGTTCATTGTTCATTGTTCATTGATAATTTATTCTTGTTCATTGCTCATCATTCATTGTTCATCGTTCATTGTTCATTGATCATTGATCCTTGTTCATTGTTAATCATTCATTGTTCATCGTTCATCGTTCATCGTTTATTGATCATTTATCCTTTTTCATTGTTCATCGTTCATTGTTCTTTGATTATTAATCCTTGTTCATTGCTCATCATTCATTGTTCATCGTTCATCCTTCAATATTCGTTGATCGTTGATCTAATTCATTTGTTTATCGTACATAGTCCATTGATCATTGATCCTTATTCAGTACTCATCATTGTTCATCGTTCATTGTTCGTTGATCATTGATCCTTGTTCATTGTTCATCATTCATTTTTCATCGTTTATCGTTCATTGTTCATTGACTATTGATCCTTGTTCATTGTTCATCGTTCATCGTTCATTGTACATTGATAAATGGTTCTTGTTTTATGTTCATCGTTCATTGTTCATTGATAATTGATCCCTTCTTCATTGTTCATCGTTAATTGTTCTTTGATCATATATTCTTGTTCATAGGTGATCATTCATTGTTCATCTTTCATTTTTCTTTTGATTATTGATCCTTCTACATTGTTCGTCGCTCATTGTTTTGATCATTCATCCTTGTTCATTGTTCATCATTCATTGCTCATCGTTCATTGTCCATGGATAATTATTCCTTGTTTATTGTTCATCGTTCATTTTTCATTTATAATTGATCCTTGTTCATTGTTCATCATTCATTGTTAATGGTTCATCGTTCATTGTCCATTGATATTGATTCTTGTTTATTGTTCATCGTTCATTGTTCATTCATAATTGATCCTTGTTTATTGTTCAATGTTCATTGTTCTTTGATCATTGATCCTTGTACATTGGACATCATTCATCGTTCATCGTTCATTGTTCATTTATAATTGATCCTTTTTCATTGTTCATTGTTCATTGATCATTGATCCTTGTTGGACTGAAATGAGGAAGGTTTTCACCCACTCAGTCTTGGTCAATCAAAACTAGAACCAAGAAACCAATGCTGAACCATTCTTGAATGCACAGTTGATAAAAACAGAATGTCTGAGATTTCAGACTTGGTGTTTAATAGGTGTTGATGTTGTTGAGTTTTTCTTGCAAGAAGGCTTCACTAACCCTCACAATGAAACTCACCCAAGGCAAGACCAGGTTCTTTCCCTAATCAAACAATGGGGGTGGTCTTGCTTCACTCACAAAACCAAGAATGCTTCACTCACATTCAAAAAAGGAAATTTTCCTAACTTGTATTGAAAATCAAAAACTGAATGAATAACATGCCAATGAGTCCTTTATATAGGTTCTCAAATCTAAACAAGCACTACTTATTCTTGAACATCCCTCAAGCTTTGATAAGAGGCACGTGACAATATCATGTGCATATTTAAAAATCTAAAAATAGGCTAAAATAGACAAAGTAGGCTTCTGGATGAAAACTGCTGACTAGCCCACCTTGCTGATGCATTCTACTGCTCCTGATGTGTGATCAATAGGGTCCTAGAGCCTTGGCAGCTAGGCCCATGTGCAGAGATGACATTTTTACCCTTGGTCAGGTCTAGGTGATCTTCCGCTGCTCTCCATGAGGTCTCCTAGTTCTGCTGGTCAACAGATAGTTGATTAGTGTCCTGTTCTGTGTCTGCTTGATCCTTTGGAGGTGTGTTGATTTGTTTGGGGTTTTCCTTGGGTCTTCCTTGGTTAGCCCATATACCTAGGTCCTTCCTAGACTTCTTGATGCCCTTGCCAAGCCCTGATTCCACATTATGGAGATTTGGTGCAGAGGTCTTACTCAGACAGTCACTAATATTCAAAATGTCCTGTTCCCTGGCAGTTGGGGCTGTTTGGGTTGTATCTTGACTTGTGGGATTCTTCTTGGGTTTTCTTTGATTGGGGCATGCTGCTAAGTCAATTAGAGAGCTATCCATGCCCACAAAACAGCTTAAGTCCTTTTGTTCACAATTTGGTGCAGATGATTCCTTCAAATAGTGATTTGTGAAATTTTGAGGTTTGTTGGAGGAATTGTAGTTTTTAGTGGTTTGAGAGCTTTCTGAACCTATGTGAATTGGTTCATTCTCCCCTTCTTTGAAAGGAATTGTCCTCAATTCTGTTTCTTCTCCCAAATATGGTGCCAAGTCCCCTATGTTGAAAGTGTCAGATACCCCATACTCATCTGGCAGATTTATCTTGAATGCATTTTCCCCAAATTTGTCTATGATCTGGTATGGACCAATTGCTCTAGGCATCAGTTTGTTCTTCCTTTGATGAGGGAAACGTTCTTTTCTTAGGTGTATCCATACAAAATCACCAATCTTTAGGGTCCTGTTGTCCTTCAAGCCTTTGTTTTTCCTGATCTGGGACTGTTGATTAGCTTTCACAATGTTATCATGCACTTGCTTGTGAATTTGTAGCAGGAGGTCAGCTTGATCCTTGGCAGAGGTATGCATCCTGTTATTCAAAGGCACATCCATTAGTGTAAAAGGCAATAATGGGTTGACACCATACACACATTTAAAGGGAGTGTATTTAGTGCTGCAACTAGGACTCCTATTATATGCAAATTCTGCATGACTTAGTTTAATGTCCCAGTCCCTAAGGTGCTTGCTAACTAAGGTCCTTAGAAGGGTTCCTAGGGTTTTGTTTGTGACTTCTGTTTGCCCATTAGTTTGTGGGTGGTGGGCAGTGCTAAAACAAAGCTTAGTTCCCAATAATTTCCACATGGTAGTCCAGAACACACTTAAAAATTTAGAATCCCTATCAGACACTATGCTCTTGGGTATACCATGCAGTCTAACTACCTCAGCAAAGAACAACCTGGCTACACTTTGTGCATCCTCAACCTTGGTGCAGGCAATGAAGTGAGCCATCTTTGAAAACTTATCCACCACTACCATGATGGAGTCCTTTCCCCTTATTGTTCTAGGCAGGGCCATAACAAAATCCATACTCAGATGTTCCCAAGGTCTCTCAGGTACATGCAATGGCTTATATTCACCCCTGTGGAAGACTAATTTGGATTTGATGCAAGTCTCACATCTTAGCACATATTTGCCCACTATTCCCAACATTTTAGGCCAATAGAAATGTTGAGCTAGCATGTCCAAGGTCTTTTGAATACCAAAATGCCCCCCCAAACACCCTTCATGTACCTCTTTCACAAGTATCAGTCTTAAAGGTAATTTGGGTATACACAGCCTGTTTCCATGAAATAGAAAACCCTGTTCTAGGTGATATGTACCACTTGGTCCCTCAAGACACTTAGCATAGATATCCTTGAAATCTTCATTAGTAGCATAATGTTCTTTTATCATTTCAAAACCTAGGATCTTGGTTTCAAGTAGGGCTAACAGGTGTTGCTTTCTACTCAAAGCATCTGCAATCACATTGGTTTTCCCAGACTTATACTTGGCTACAAAATCAAAGGTTTGAAGGTATTTAACCCACCAGCATGCCTAGTATTCAATTTTTTCTGTCCATGTATATATTTTAATGACTCATGGTCAGTGTGTAGGACAAATGGTTGAATTCTTAAGTAATGAGACCAATGCTCTAAGGTTCTAACTAAGGCATAAAATTCCTTGTCATAAGTAGAGTAATTCAGCTTGCTTTGATTTAGTTTCTCATTGAAATAAGCTATGGGCCTACCCCCTTGTAACAGGACAGCTCCTATTCCTACCCCACTGGCATCACATTCTACTTCAAAAGGTAGGTAAAAGTCAGGTAGTTTCAGCACAAGTGCACTGCACATAGCTTTCTTTACAAGCTCAAATGCCTTCTGTGCTTCACTAGTCCACTGAAATACCCATTTCTTGGTGCACTCTGTGATAGGTGCCATGACACTACTAAAATTCTTTATAAACCTTCTATAAAATGATGCTAAGCCATGAAATGACCTAATGTGTGTGATAGTGCTAGGTATAGGCCAGTCTCTGATTGCCTCTACTTTGACTAGGTCAGGTTTGATACCCTCCTGTCCTACTATGAACCCTAAGAAGATAACTTCCTTCATCAAAAAGCTACATTTTTCAAGTTTACCATATAGCTTCTACTCCCTAAGCACCTTCAACAGCTGTCTTAGGTGTGAGAGGTGTTCATGCAACTGTTTGCTGTAAACAAGTATATCATCCAAGTATACTACCACAAATTTGCCTAGGAATGGCCTGAGCACCTCATTCGTGAGTCTCATGAATGTGCTTGGGGCTCCTGTGAGGCCAAATGGCATCACACGCCACTCATAAAGACCATACTTGGTCTTGAAAGCAGTCTTCCACTCATCCCCTGCCTTCATTCTGATCTGGTGGTATCCACTCCTAAAATCAACCTTACTAAACCACTTTTCCCCAGCCAACTCATCCATTATGTCATCTATCCTTGGGATGGGAAACCTATACTTGATGGTAATGTTGTTGACACTCCTACTGCCAACACACATTCTCCAAGTACCATCCTTCTTTGGCACCAAAAGGGTGGGCACAGCACATGGACTAAGGCTTTCCCTCACATAACCCCTGTCTAATAGCTCTTGTACCTGTCTTTGAAGCTCTTGGGTTTCCTTAGGGTTGGTCCTGTATGCTGGCTTATTTGGCAAGGGTGCTCCTGGGATCAAATCTATCTGGTGTTCTATTCCTCTAATAGGAGGAAGCCCCTTAGGTAAGTCTTCAGGGAACACATCACTGAATTCTGTGATCAAGGGTTTCACCTCCTTAGGTAACTCAGTTTCCCCCTCACTAACTTCTTTGAGAAACAAGATCAATCCCTGCCCCTCCTGTTCCATTTCCCTCATGTATCCCTTCCTACTAAACAAGTGTATTGGCAGCTTAGGCTTTGGGGGTGGAATGGTCTGGTGTGGAGGCAAAGGTATTAAATCTTTCAATTTTCCCTCATGTTTCAGGGTATATATGTTAGTGTATCCATTGTGCACAACCCTTCTGTCATACTGCCAGGGTCTCCCTAACAATATGTGACATGCATCCATGTCTAACACATCACACAATACTTGGTCTTGATATGACCCTATGGCTAAGGTTATGAGGCTTTGCTTATTCACTGATCCACTTGCCTTATTATCTAACCATTTTAGTTTGTAAGGGTGGGGGTGATTCTTGGTGTCTAGATTTAACTCCCTGACCAGCTCTTGACTAACACAGTTAGTCTCACTCCCTCCATTTATGATTAAGTCACACACTTTTCCTTTTACCTTGCACTTAGTTTGGAAAATGTTCTCCCTTTGGTCAGACTTTTTTGTACTAAGTGTAGTGTGAAAACTTCTTCTTAACACTAAGTTGTGGTGTGTGTCCTGTTCAGGGTAGAGTGACTCTCTATTCCCTGATTCTTCCTCTGAGTCAATGGTGTACTGAACTAGCTCCCCTAACTCAGTCTGCACATAAGTCCCATCAGGGTCCTCCTCTGTGGTTAAAGGTCCCATCTCTTCCTCTCTTCCCTCTATGGTCACTAACATAGTTCTTGGTCTGTCCCTCTCCCTGATTTCATTCCACTCTTGAAGGGTGAAAGCTCTGTTGTTTGGGCAGTCATTTTTATAGTGTCTAGTCCCATGGCATTTGAAACATACCACATTCTTGTTGGGGGTAACTCCCTTCCTTTTCTGTTCTGTGTTAGAGTTGTGCCTAGGGTTAGGTATGGTATTGGTTGGTCTGGTGGTTGCAGTCTGATTTCCCCTAGGGTATGAGTGTCCTGTACCATAGGTAGATTTCTTCTTAGAATGTTGCTCTAACAACAAGGCATGGTTTCCTGCTAGGGCCACAGTCAGGTTAGGTACCAAGGCAATCTTTATCCTCAAGTCTTCCCTCAAGCCAGCAAGAAACTTTCCCACTCTCATCTCTTCAGAGTTTGAATTATCACATTGCACTGACAATTTTTCCCAATCCTGAATATACTGTACAACTGATCTGTTTCCTTGGGCTAGGCTTGTTCTCCCTTGCTCTCTACCTTTGTATGCCCTCAAACCATATGGCTGCTAGCTTAGTTAATTTGACCTTAGCCATCTTGTCATGAGTCACTAAAGAACATTCATGGTCAAAACAAGTTAAGTCCAAAACATGCTAGGTGGGTAGAATTCCTACAAACTTTCAACTTCTCTGCCAAGTATAAGACAGGCAAGACCAATGTGATTGCAGATGCCCTAAGTAGAAGACATGGTCTGTTAGCTGTCTTGGAAGCAAGGGTATTGGGGTTTGAAATGATAAAAGAACAGTATGCCACTGATCCTGACTTTGGTGAGCTATTTGCAGCATGTAAAAAGGAACCTCAAGGCCTATTCTCCATACAAGAGGGGTTCCTGTTCAAAGGAAATAGGCTCTGCATACCTAAGACACCCTTAAGGTTATTACTAGTCAAAGAAGTACATGAAGGCAGCCTAGGGGGGCATTTTGGGATACAGAAGACCCTAGATATGGTTAGTCAACACTTCTTTTGGCCAAAAATGCTAGGAGTGTGAGGCATGCATCAAAGCTAAGGTCACTTTTCACAAAGGGGAATACATCCCCCTACCAGTTGCTGAAAGTGAACCAATTCCCATAGGTTCAAGAGCCACAAGATTCAGATCAAAGGCCCAAGACACAAAACAGCCTTCAGAAGACTGTCTGTGGAAGACACTTGCACCAAATCCAAGTACTGTGCATGTAACCTGGGATGAAGACATGGTTGAGTCACTAACCCACCTAGAATCATCATCAAACCAAGAAAAGTGCAAGGAAAACCCCATGGAACCAGATCTAGGGCCAGAACCCCCAAAAGACTGGGAACAGGACACTTCAGCTTATTCTGTGAACCAGCCCACCTTGGTGCACACCTGGGGAGCAGAGCCAAGGAGCCTAAGACTAGACCAGGGTGGAACTGACATCTTGGCACATGGACCAAGCCACCTTGGAGGAAGAACCACTCTACACATCCATCAAGAAGCCTAGAGAGCTTGCTGAAGGTGGCCTGCCTGACAGAATAATAGATTTCAGAACTAGCCTATTTTTACTCCTTTTCTGTTATGTTTTAAATAACCACGTGCCTATTCACGTGTTTGACTAGTTAGCCTTAATAAAGGGTGTAATCATGTTTAGATGTAGCCTCAGGGATCAAAGCCTATATATACAGGCTCCCTTGTAAGACAAATCACTTTTCAGATTTCATTTGGATATTTCAGCATTTGAAGTTTTCTTCTTTTGTTTTCCTTGAGTGTGTGTGATCATTCAAGAATCTTGAGTAGTGCAAGATTGGGGCCTTTAAATAACCCAGAGTAGTCTTGGTTGTGAGGAAGGGAATTGGTTGCCTTAGTTCATTCAAGAACTAAATCAATACAATCAAGAATCCCCTCAGTGTGTTCTTTTGTGTCCAGGGCATCCTTGGGGGTTGTTTAGAGTGTTTGTATTGTTTGCCTTGGAAGGATTGAAAGGGTGTTCTGCAAGAGTGTGCTGTATTGGATTAATTCACCCCAATATTAGTCCAGAAAGACCATGGGAGCATTTAAGTATGGACTTTGTAGTTGCCTTATCTAGAACACAGAGGGGGAGAGATGCTGTCATGGTAGTGGTTGACAGATTGTCCAAAATGGCACACTTTATTGCTTGTAACAAAGTGGATGATGGCAAACACATAGCCAGGTTGTATTTTGTTAAGGTTGTGAGACTACATGGGATACCTAAGACCATTGTCTCTGATAGGGACAGCAAGTTCCTAAGTTGTATTTGGACCACCTTGTGGAAAATGTTGGGCACAAAACTTCTGTTTAGCACAGCACACCATCCACAAACATATGGTCAAACTGAGGTTACAAACAAAACCCTAGGGTCCATTCTAAGAACCCTAGTAAACAAAAACCTCAGGGACTGGGATCTCAAGTTATGTCAAGCAGAATTTGCATATAATAGAAACCCTAGCTACAACACTAAACACTCTCCTTTTGAGTAAGTGTATGGCACCAATCCACTACTACCTGTATCACTAACTTGCTCTAAATTTCAGGATAAAACCAGCAAGGATGCTGAAGAATTAGCCAGGGATATGATGAAGCCACATAGAACAATCCAAGAGAACCTGCTCAAGGCAAATGAAAAGTATAAGCAGAAAGCAGACAAGGGAAGTAGAACTAGAAAAGCACTGGAGGCTGGAGACTATGTATGGATCCAATTGAGAAAATCTAGATTTCAAAGTCTAAGGAAGAATAAGTTGATGCCTAGGGCCATTGGTCCTTTCCAGATCACCAACAAGATAGGCAACAATGCATATAAAGTGGCACTCCCAGATGAATACCAGAGTTCTGACACATTCAATATAGGAGATTTGGTACCCTATGAAAGCCATGAAGAATTGAGGGCAATTCTCTCCAAGAAAGGGGGAGTTGAACCATGTTGAACCAATGCACATAGGTTCAGGAGACTGGAAAAACTCCCAAACCCAAAAAACAACAACCATTTTTTGAACTGCTGTCTGAGCAAGACACTTGCACCAAATGGTGACAAAATGGAATTAGATGATGGTAAGGGCCTAGGAGGATCCGTGAGTGACTTAGCAACATGCCACAACAAAAAAGAAACCCTCAGCAACCTCACAAAGCAAGTTACAGCCAAAAGAGTCCCAACTGCCAGGGAACAGGACACTGTGAACAAGCATGATTGTCTAAGCAAGAATTCTGCACCAAATCTCTATGACAAAGAAGCAGGACGTGGCAAGGGCATGAAAGGTTCTAGAAAGGACCTAGGTACATGGACTAATCAGGAAGGATCCATGGAAAACCCAAAGAAGCCCAACACACCTCCAAAAGACCAAGTAGCCACAAAATAGGACACTGAACAACTGTCTGTGGACCAGCAGACCTGGGAGAACCTATGGAGAACAGTTGAAGGCACCCCAGACTTAACCAAGGGTAAAATCGTCATCTCTGCACATGGGCCTAGCTGCCAAGGCCCTAGGACCATGTTAACCATACATCTGGAACAATAGAACACTACAACAAGGTGGGCTAGTCAACAGTTTTCACACAACAGCTTACCATGCCTATGTAGTCTGTTTTAAGTTGTTAAATAGAGCACATGCTATGTCACGTGCCTCTTAAAGGGATTGAGGATTGTTCAAAGCCTAAGTAGTGTTATTTTTTTTAATCTTGAGAGCCTATTTAAAGGACTCATTAGCATGTAACAAACCAGTTTTTAGTTTTAATAACAGGAGCAGTTGGTGGGTGGATATCTCCGCCTTGATTTTGTTGATCAAAGGAAGTCCCATGATGGCATTATAGGAAAACTTGAGATCCACCACTGTGAATCGAACTGCCAAGCTACGGCCTTCATTCTTCTCGCCTACCCTGACGGGGAGGACTATTGTTCCCAGAGGGATGACTCTTCCGCCCCCAAACCCAATCAAAGGCCTGTCCATAGGTTCGTTCTTTTCTTCGTATTTCATCTGGCGCAAGCAATCCATAGTGATCAAGTAGGTTGTACTCCCAGTATCTACTAAGACGCGACGAACTTTCATCTGGCCGATCTTCAAAGTGACAACCACTGGATCAGAGTGTCGTTGTTGCAAGGGAACGCTTAGTTTTTCGTTAAATTTCATGTCAGGGCAAGATGGTTGTTCCTTAGGAGGGCCTTTGACCAAGGTATGAATATTGTCCCTTGCAGATCTAATTGTAGGAAATTCTTCAGAGTAACCTCCTACGATCATGTTGATCACCCCGTCAGTAGCAGTGGAGGTCTTTTTCGAGTGTAAGGAAGCCAGTCTTTCCGTCTCTTTCTTATATTCCTTACTATCTGAGTTGTACCTCTTTCTTGCGTGATCATGGTTAAGGAAACGATTGAGCTTTCCTTCTTCTGCATATCGATCGGCAGTTAGGAAGCGTATGACCATGTTCCTTGTGATACTCACACCAAAAGTCCATGTTTCTTTGGTATTTTGGTGTGGGAATCGCAGCAGGAGTGGGTAGCTCGTCTCGGATGGCATAGAAGATATCTCTTCTATTGCGGTTGAATCTTGCCTCAAAGCCATCATCTTTGAGATCTCGGGGAGGATACTTTCTATCTCGTTCAGATCTGTTAGGTCCTCTTCTAGAACCTTGGTCTTTATTATGCGTTTTGTCCCTTGTGTCTGCCATCTTGTCACTTTTTCTTTTTCTGGAAGCAGGGTCTAATTGATGGCAAATGTTAGAAGCAGTTACAAAACTCCTGGCTTGTTTCATCGCCTTTGCATAGGACTTGACTTGGTTCTCCAGAAGTTGGAATTTCAGTTTGTGGGTTCTCATGCCGTTGATCAAGGCTGAGACAGCGATCGATTCTTCCAAATCAGTAACCGCCAACACTCCATCATGGAACCGCAGACAAGAGGGAATTCAGCAGCATAGGCGCTTCCTTCCCACGGGAAGTACCTTGATCAACGAAGGATTCTGCCATTTGATCAGCGCTACTTTGGTCTCTGTTCTCTCGGGATCTTAAGCTTCTTCTCCTGTCCATAAAACTTTGGACATCATTGCTTCTTTCCCGTCGAAGGTGATTGAGATGAGATCTCATGTCCCTTCCCTCAGTTCTACGGGAAACGTTCATGTGTGAAGTCTCTCTCCTTGAGGGTGTTCTCTGTCTTCTCTGCGAGTTCTTGCTCGGGAGTGGGCAGGAGGACTTTCTTTTGCCTCACGACGGCCTTGTTTAGAAGGGACTCTGTTTTTCTCCGTGAACATGGTTCGGAGATCTTGGATTTGTTGTGTCATCGCCGCTAGGGTCGCGTTCAGATCGGGATTATTGGGAGGTTGTTGGGCAGTAACATTGCGTAACTGCTCAGCAAACGTTCGCGAGAGGTTATTGGAGAGAGTGTCAAGGTCTAGACTTGTTACTGCTCGATGTTCACGTTGGGAAGCGGAAGTATCAGTGCTCCGGGCTACAGATGCTTCCTTAGTGTTTGTTTTTCGGGGTGCCATTCTAGTGTTCAGGGTGGAATTTCGGGTGTGTTTATGGATAGTACTTTTCGTCCCCACCGACGGCGCCAAACTGTTTCTGCTAAGAAACTGTCGAATTTGTAAAAGGGGACTTTAGGAAGGAAGTACCTTGATTTGTAGGAAGTGAGATGATCTGACCGCCGCAAGTGGTGGACCTGCAACCACAAAGAAAGACTATACCGGGGGCTG
Source organism: Amaranthus cruentus (assembly GCA_019425755.1). NCBI lineage: Eukaryota > Viridiplantae > Streptophyta > Magnoliopsida > Caryophyllales > Amaranthaceae > Amaranthus > Amaranthus cruentus. The sequence goes on along the minus strand of CM033450.1, from coordinate 10,949,131 downwards.
ATGTCCCGGAAAAGCCCTCCGATGCCTAAGTCAGATCGAGGAGGAAGTAATATGAATAAGTGTGTTTCCGGAATAAGATTGCGTAACCTGATTTCAGGTGTGTAGTGTGATAATTAAGGAGGTAGTTTCCCCCGGAAGTTACAACTGCTGGGTAGTTATCTTTGTAAAGTTAACTCTTGGAAACTACCATGGAGAAAGGGACATAATGGGTGCGATTTTCCGGGGTAGTGGGCTGTTATCGATAGAAGTATCTTCTGATATGAAGAAACTGCTTTAACTGCTGCCCAATTATCTTATTAGGGTGACAGCTCAGTAAGATAGACGTTGACTCATATAGTTGACCTTTGACCCATTTGACTAAGGGTATTTCTTGTCTTTCAACTAAAAAGGGATTTAGGATTCGTAACATGATTAATTATGGAAATAATTAATCTAATGAGTCAAATAGTAAATAATGTTGCTCTATTAATGAGTATGTGAAATTGTTCAGTTTTTTGCTGCTGCTCAATACCCACGGCCAAAGGGCCTTTTTATAGAACAAAATCTCACATGAGGTGGCATCTTGCCACCTTGGGCATCTCACCCCTCGACACATTTCACACACATGTCACGATATCTGCACGCCACGTGGCGCCTTGCATGCCTACCACGTGTCGCAGCTCATTGTCCCGTATTATAATTTTATCCACTTTACCGTTTGCATATATTTAGATAATATGTGATCTCACGAGTGTTTAACTTTTTACATACACCTATTCAATCTCAATTTTTCATCGTATAACTTACTTTGTTCCAACATCTAATACGACTAATATCCTCAAATAATAAAATATTATTCTAAGTCCCAATAAAATAACATACTTAAAATTTAATAACCCTAATTAACTTAATTAATTACTATTAATTAAGTTGCTAAAATAGAGGCTGTCTCATGTCGGTTATAAGAAGGATGGCGATCTGAAGACAGACTTTCCCGAGAGACTTTATGATGAAATATATCAATTGATTATTCAAGTGTTTCCAAAAGATAATCGAATGACATCCAATTTTTGTGATATGTAGAAACAAATTTCGGCTCTTGGATTGTCGGTAAAGAAGAATGATTGTTGTATTAATGAGTGTATGATTTATTGGGGCCCCACAACGAGTATGACACAACGTGATGATTGTGGGGTTTATAGATGGTCACAGATAAGACTTCTAGAAAAGCAGTTCCACTACTTTCCCCTCGGTCCTTGGCTACAAGGATTATATTCTTCTACGACTACTGCCAGTCAGATGAGGTGGCATGTAGAGCACCGTTCAGAAGATGGAGAGATGTTTCACTCCTCGGATAGTGAATCCTGGTTGAAATTCAACGAGAGTGTCTGGATTTTGCTAGGGAGACAAGAATTATGAGACTAGGGTTAGGCATAGAAATACAGATGGTTTCAACTCATTTGGTAGCTCAGGATAACAATATTGACCTGTTCTCAATGGTGATCGTCACTGGTCCTAAAAATGTAAAATTGACCTGTACCTACAACCATTGATACACGAGTTGAAGCTGTTGTGGGAAGATGGGATTCAAACATACGACGTATCTATGAGGGAGAACTTTCAACTTTGTGCGACTTGATGTGGACAATCAATGACTTTCCATCTTATTCTGGGAGACACTAGTACCGCAGAAATCGGATAAATTTCAGTTATGGAGCTGTTGAGAAGGATATTAAACCCGACATACGTACGAAAAATGGGAGTTGGATCGTTTTGGGTTGTTACGGGTATTTAAAGATGATGGATCTAAGTACAATGCTGAAATCAGCGAATACTGTGTTGGATGGAAGAAGAGATAAATTTTTTGGGATCTACCGTACTGGAGAACAAACATGATTCGTCACAACTTGGACGTGATGCACATTAAGAAGAACTTTTGATAACATTTTCAACACATTAATATGTGTGCCGAGAAAAACTAAGGATCATCTAAAGGCACGTTAAGATTTAGCCGAGCTTGGCCTCTGATCAGAATTGCATCTAGTTGGTTCAACCATCCCCAAGGCCTCATACACACTTAATAGACAACAAATAACTGTCCTTTTAGATTGGCTTAAAACCCTAAGATTTCCTTATGGGTGTGTTTCAAATTTAGACAAGAACATCGACATGGCTAAACATCAAATATTTGGGATGAAGATTCATGATTGTCATGTATTCATGCAACGATTAGTTCCCATAGCATTTGGAGAATTGCTGCTAGCCAAAGTATGGGAAGCCCTAACAAGAGTTAGTTTATTCTTTAGAAGTAGTACTTCTCCTAAGATTTCTGCAGCTGCTATGTGGAGCTTGGATAAGAAAATTGCAGTGGTGCTTTGTAAATTAGAGGCTATATTCTCTCCAACATTCGTTGATGTTCTGGAACGTTTCCCTGTCATCTAGCTTACGAGGCAAGGATTGCTGGTCTGGTACAATATAGGTGGATGTATCCATTTAAGAGGTAAATTAAATTTTAAAACTAAGGGCATGCTTGGATTGGGTGTAAATATTTAAGGGAGGAAATAAAGTCAAACTAATGAAAAGTAAACAAATAGAGATTCATTTGAAATAGTTGAAATAGTTGTGAAGAAGGTAAAATGAGCATGAAATAAAAATTATGAAGGAAAAAGTAGATCATTTCCTCTATTATGGAAGTAATATATTCCCCCACCCTCCCCTAGGATAAATATTTACCCTCTAAAATTGAGAGCTCCCTTCATTTTTTATTACTTTACAACCATTTTTCCACCTCTACAACAATCAAAATTCACTAATTTCTTATTTATCAACTTAATTTTCTTACTTTGACTTTTTTTTACTCCCTTAAATATTTACACCCAATACAAGCATGCCCTAATTATTATTTTACAAGTCAATTACTATTAACAACCCGTAAATTCAAAAGCTACTTAAAACATATATAATAAAAGTATATAGTAAGGGAAGCTGGTAGTTTACAAGACTGTTACTTCAATAATACCAGTCGAACTTATATTACTAACAAGGAAAATGTTTCATTTTTACAAAGGTTCTTACACACTTTAAATAATTACATAATTATATAGATAGACGTGATATAATCCGTTATGTGGCTATACATAATATTAGTCTAGGAATGATAATTTTATATAATATATCAAAATATTCC
>CM033450.1:10880224-10945955 GCA_019425755.1 Amaranthus cruentus | reverse complement strand
GGAGGGGGTAATCCCCCCCCTTTGGCAATCCTTCATCCCTTGAATTGGAGGTTGCACCCCAGACCAACTTGTGCATCCTCCGGAAATCGAATCAAAATATCATTGGGGAATTTGTGCCGGTAATGTACTTTTTGGTCATGCTAAAGAAACCAAAGCATCACCTGGAAATCAATTCCCCATTAGGGAAAGATGGATTGGAAAATCTCTTAGTGGTTGGTCGAATGGGCTGTTTTTTTTTTTTTTTTTAACTTAAAACCTGGATTTTTTTAGGGTTTTTCCTCTTTTCCCTTGGGTTATATAAACCCTCTTATTCTGAATGTAAGGCTCATGCCTACTATGAGAGAAACCCTCTCATCTTAGAACATCAATCTATTGCTTTCTTTTACTCTCATTTGCCTTAGAATAGATTTTATGCTTTCTTTTACATTCCAAGATTTGTAATTTCATTTCCTTTCATTCAAGCACTTAAGTTTATGTAAGTTTATCTTTCTCAATCTCTTTATTGCCTTAGTTTATCTTTCATTTATGCCATTTAATGTTTTGTTCTTCCTAGTTTTGATTATTGCTTTGAATCTTGTTTATTTGCATCTCAATCTTGTTCTTGCTTTCTTTATTGCCTTCTAGTGTAGTTGGTAGATAGAAATCTGGCTTTGGCTTTCATTATTGTTGCTTTTCTTCTTGCCTTTATGCTTTCATTCATGCTTTCTTTCATTATCTTTGTTGTAGTTAGTTCTAATATGTTAGACTAGTTTTCTTAGGGGTTTTGGTTTGGTGAAACCCTAGGTTGGTGATTGTTGTTCATGTGCTAGATTAGAGTTGAGGTTTGTTGTGGATTGTTTGATTGATATTCGATGCGAATCTTGTCCTGCCACTCTTGATGAGACATAGGGCGATTATGGGTCATTCGCATGGCTATATGTCACCAACTTCCCCTCGCTATCTAGAGTGTCTCGATCGATTCACGTTCGATCTCCCTTGACCTAGCTTTCCATGAGAACATAGAACCGACCTAGGGTGGATTCTTACCATCCCCATTTGTCTCCTATTGTTTATCGTTATTTGTTTATCGCTTTCCTAGTTTAGTTCAACACCCTTTCATACACACGCCATTACCTTCTCTACACCTAGCACCTAACCTTTCTTAACCTTGTCCTTGTGGTTCGATGCCCAACTTACCTCTATACTAGCTATAGTTGTAATAGGGTGTTACAAGTATTGTTTGATTAGCCTAGGTTTCTAGCGTTTAACGACGCGCTAAAAATTGATTATCAGTAAGCCCCCAATGCTTTGATTGGAAGTTTCAGAGTAGTTGTTTGCTCCCAGTTTGTAACATTTGTTTCATTCACAAGCGCAACAAAAGAGTTAGAGGTAGTAAGATCCCTGTGTTGTTGGTTGCCTCCTTGATAATGGTCCCTATCGGAGGGGTTGTTGGTAGTGGAACTTTCGTGGGATCTAGAAACCTCAACCCTTTGACGATCCTAGGATGACTGTTTTTGCTTCACAACATATCACTTACGGACCACTAGTTGGAACCCTTCTTTGTCTTTCCTAGGGCATTTATCATGTTTGGGGACCCTTTCCTTACCTGCTCCATTTCTGCATTCTTGCTCATTATGACCCAACTTCTTATAATTGTTGTAGAGTATAGGTTTCCATTCATATACCACTAGTTAAGTTACCAACTCGTCCTGCACATTAGTGAAGTGAATTTCCTCCGAGAAATCATCGTTGATGTTCATTTCGACTAAGACCCTAGCAAACCTTAGTCTAGCTTTTAAATAAGTGGCATTGTCAATTTTAATAACTTTTTCCCATAATACCAGCTATCTTCTGAGAGGTTATTTTTATCAGTTGACATTTCAGGGGTCTAAGGTTTGATCACAAAAGGTTTGTTGTCAAATCAAACACCATTAGATTCATAAGCCTTGTCCCTAGATTCAATGGTTTTCGTCCGGACCATGTATACACATTTGTCTACTATGCCTACTGTGTCTATATCAAGGTCTTTCCAAATACGTCTCACAAAGCCATCAATAACATGTAGGGGTAGGTTTGCCCCAACCACAAAGCACACCACAGCGGTTTCTCAATACCTAATTTCATCCTCAATATCAGACAATTCAATTTTGACGAATTTAGGGTTGGGAGTAGTAATACCTTCTGTACATAGTGGAAGAGTCGAAGCCTCACTGGTTTGCTGACCCGTATGATTTTCCGTATGCACTATACCATTGACATCCTCTTCAATTGCATTGGAGTCTCTATGTTGAGGTAGGAGATCCAAAGATTATTTGGAACGGGATTCAAGGATGTATGGACCTGCTGTACAGAGGGGTTGTTACTGGCAGAAGGGACCGATCCACCATTGCTGCATGCACCATGTACAACCGATGCCCAGTTTTGAGGGACTGAGTTTATCATCTTCAAAAGAGTACCAATTTTCGATCCAGCAGGAGAATTAGAATTAATCACACAATGTTTAACCAATTGCGGTTGTACCACCACCGGCAAAGGAACACTGGTTTGGGTAGCACACATGGCTGGCTTTTGGGCATTGGTCTTACTCGGTCGTCCCGGCCCTCGTGCCTTAGCTGGTTCAACCATGCTAGGGTAGTAATGGTGAACCAAGAGAAGGGGAAATCGCAAGAGAGAGATGCTCGTGAGGAGAGATAGAGTGTTATTATTATTATTATTATTATTATTATTATTATTATTATTATTATTATTATTATTATTATTATTATTATTATTATTAGAATCATTTACCAACTACAACCTTTAAGTTTAGTCAATTTCAAATAAACAACCGCGAAATTTTTTTTTTACCAACTACAACCTCCAACTTACCAAACATGACATCGAGACAGCCAAAACAGCCAAAAAAGGGTAAAATATTGGGGTTAAAATGGGGTGTTTTGGCTGTCTCGATGTCATGTTTGTTAAGTTGGAGGCTGTAGTTGGTAATAAACAAAGTTCGCGGCTGTTTATTTAAAATTGAGTAAACTTAGAGGCTGTAATTGGTAAATGATCCTTATTATTATTATTATTATTATTATTATTATTATTATTATTATTATTATTATTAATATTTGTTTAATTTTTTTTGGAATATATAAAATAGATAATATATTTTATTTAATGTATATTAGTTTATAATAAAATTTATTACCATTTTAAAAAAACATATGTTATAATTACAATTTAACAAAATTATAGGTACCTTCAACATTTAAAGCTTAATGTCAAAAACAAAGCGCATGTTGAGGCTTCGATATGAAATGCATATCTTACAGAAGAAGTATCATACTTTGTCTCGCACTACTTTGGGCAAGACATTCGATGTAGAGTTAGAGATTCAGTTTGGGTGTTTTGTCCATATTCACATATACAATCAAATTTCATGGGAGGGGTAAGGTTCTTATAATGGATGAAGCAGATCTCAACATTTCTTAGTCATATGTTTTGCGAAACATTTCGGAGGTTAATCACTTTTATGATCAATTTGTGAACTTAATCAAAAAATACGAATCAAATTTAAACCCAGAGCAGATTAACCATGTGGTGCAAAACCAATTTGCACGTTGGTTTCAACAAACTGTAAGTACACGTTTAACACCGTAATTTTGAATGTCGATTGTATTACAGACGAAGTTTGAATTATTGATAATGTGCAGGCTAGGAACGAGTTTTTTGATGGTGTGGAAAATGCTGACAATTTAAAGGATGTCGTCGAAGGACCTTTTCCGAAGGCACGTAGCTATGATGTTTGTTACCTTAATGGTTATAGATTTCACACTATATCTCGTTCTACTAAAAAGAAATCTACTGAAACAGTGGGGCGTGCGTTAAATCTGATGATAACAGTTCAAATGAAACAGACTTTTACGGAAAGTTAAAGGAAAATATTGAGCTTAAGTATCAAGCAATGCCAATCAAAAGGGATACACTATTCAAATGTCAATGGTATTATCAAACAACCACCGGATATGACCATGGTACGAGAATCCATCCGTGGGGCAAGCTGGTTGATGTTCATATTGGTCGATCTTATAGAAAGTACGATCCTTTTGTGCTAGCAAATCAAGCTTCCCAAGTTTATTATCGACCTTATCTGAGTTTATAGCAAAACATGAAAGAATGGCGAGCTGTTTGCAAAGTTAGATCAAATACATTTCGAGGAAAGTGCTTTCCAACTGAAAGAGAAATCACCGGATTTTGTGGTAAATGAAGATGTTTCAGAGGAAATAGTTGCATCGCTGCGTGATCCAGCTGGTGAATTGTTAGTGTTAGACGAAACAGTTGACGATGTCGATAAAAATGAAGACACCGATGAAGATCTTGTATTATCTGACGACGATGATGTCGATGATAATTATGTAACCAATTAAATATTTTTTTATCCAATATGTTTTTAGTAGTATATGTAATTAAGTACATTTATTTTTCAATTTCGAACAAATTCCAAATTTAGTAATTTTTAATACTAACTTTTAAAGTAATAATATTAAAGATAACAATAATTATAAGTATAATACAATAATAATAATTCTTATTTTAACTAAAATAATAATCACATTAATATTTTTAATTATAATTGAAAAACAAAATTTTAATTACTAATAATAATATTAAAACTAATAATCATACAATACTATAAAAGTCTTGGAAAATTCCAAGTGTCATCATTTAAAGAGGCATGACAATATTTATCAAATTTAAAATCTAATATTTTTTGTTTAAGTTTGAAGCTAAATTAGGTAAAGTATTTGTAGGATCATACAATACTATAAAAGTCTTGGAAAATTCCAAGTGTCATCATTTAAAGAGGCATGACAATATTTATCAAATTTAAAATCTAATTTTTTTGTTTAAGTTTGAAGCTAAATTAGGTAAAGTATTTGTAGGATATACTATAGTAATTTTTTAGTGAACTTCGAATTTAATATGTTCAATTGAATGAAATCATAGAATACTATAAAAGTCTTGGAAAATTTCAAGTGTCATCATTTAAAGAGGCATGACAATATTTATCAAATTTAAAATCTAATATTTTTTTTTTAAGTTTGAAGCTAAATTAGGTAGAGTATTTGTAGGATATACTATAGTTATATATTAGGTAAATAATTAAAGTAAACGTCAGTAATTATGTTTTGATTTAAAAAATCATGTATTTGGTAAATTTAATACAGTAGTTACTACTTATATTATTATTTGAAACCGTTTTTATATATATTTTGCACTAACAAATTCGTGCATTACACGAGTTTCTATACTAGTTTTAATAATAATACTCGAATAAATTGAAAACAAAAAGCGTGTATTTTTCTAAATTTTAAATTATCAACCAGATTCCGACTGATAAATGGTAGGAATTCTGTCGGAATTTTGAAAATCAAAATATTCTAGAACGATGGACAAACAACACGGCAACCTCGGGAAGATAAAATAACTTTTCAGTATACCGACTAAACTGCGACTAAAATTTAGTCGACATTCAGTTGGTATACTGAAAAGTTGTTTTACCTTCCCAATGCCTTCTGAAAAGTTACTGAGTGCATTGAGTGTGAGGAGGTAATCAATAAAAAATCTCACCGACTAGATTACGACTAATTTCTAATCGAAGGTTAGTCGGTAAACTGATGATTTAAAAAAAGAAATTCACCAGAAAAATGATATTTTCATTTTAATTTTAACTTTTCTAACTTATCTTTCTTTCTCCTCTTCTTCTCCGATGAATTTGTTGGCTTCTCTTCCTCACCGACGGGTTTTTGGGATACACTCCGACTATTTCCGACTATTATATCTCGTACTACTCTCCGACTATAAAGGCTAGTCTTGTTTTTAAATTTAGAATTTTTTAGGTGATTAATTTCGATTTTTAAAATGAATATGATGTTGATTATGAACATGAATATTAACATGATTATTGGAAAATAGTTTCTTGATTCATGTCAATTTGTGTTACTTTTAGTTTATTACTTGATTATGAACATGACTTATGGAAATTAGAGGTTATCTTCGTATGAGTTTCGAAATCTATAGGATTTTTTTTGTTTTTTGGTTTGATTTTAAGTTCTTTGAATATGAATATGATTATTGGTTAACATAAAAATTGGATTAACGGTAGGTTAGTTGTTGTAATTTATATATATATATATATATATATATATATATATATATATATATATATATATATATATATATATTAGAACATTCTTTAGAATAGCTGATATTAGATATTGAGGAAATGCTGGATTTGTAGTTGTTTTCGAATTAGATACATAGTATATCTATATTGGTTTATATTTCAGGTCTTACTTAAGTTTTTGTTTTTGTTAATTTATAGAGGAATCTTTGTCGAATTTTTCACAAATCCATTGTATTCGATTTGTAGGATGAATACAAGCGCCTCATTGCACCTCTTCCCGTAGAGGCGGCTAGGGGTGTGCAAAATGAAACCGGACCGGCGGTCTGGATCGGAACCTATTGACACCAGACCAGATCGGTTGCATCTGGTCCGGTCCCCGGCTCTTACATATTCATCATTTTGGGTTTCGGTCCGGTCCGGTCAAAACCCGGAAAAATTCGGGTTAGACTGGATGAGACCGGATGTGCATAAAGGTAATCTTGACGCGAAATATTTTATTTCTAACACAAAATAATTTTTTAATTCAAATATTTTAATTTTATAATAATTAATTTGCTAAATTATTTGAAATTCTTCCATTTTTTATTTATTTTTTGTATTAAAATTATTTCTAATCTTATCGGTCTAATCCCGGACCGGACCGGAAGGAATCCGGGTTAGACCGGGACCGGACCGGATCGAACCGGTTCGGTTTTCAGTCTTCCGGTCCAACCGGTTTCAGTCCGGGTTTGGACCGTTAAACATTCCTAGATGCAGCTGTCAAACTTTTGAATGATGCCTATTTTAACGCCGTTAAAACCATTGTATCACAGACGCCTAGGAAGAAGAAGCCCACTAAGGCTGTCTTTGGTGTTGGTCACTTGACACAACATTATTATGCTGAGTTTGTGACGCCGCAATCAAAACACCAAAGTACTCCTCCTCTGGCCCAAATGGTTATGAGAGGCTCGATCATCTTCAACAAGTCATGAATCAAATAGATGATCGCCTCAACAATGCCATTTCAAGAGAAGAGCATATAACCCTTCTGGAGGAGCAACGCAAAACAAGGGAAGAGGTGAACCATTTGCTATCCTTTATGCGCACGCTGTTCTAGCAAAACCCGACATTTCTACTACCATTCCGCCTCCACCATCGTAGACCAGTGTTTTTAAGTTTTTAAAAAGGAAAAATTATAAGAAACTACCTAACCTATATGTCTATTTGCAAAAAATTGCCATATTTTTTTTTTTTTTTGCAAAACTACCTAATCTAATATATTTTTTTGCAAATGACTACCACTTAATGGAAAACGATAGTGGACCGTTAAGTTTGAGGGTTTGACCAATTTGAGAGGTTAACTTGTCTATGTGGCAATATCTCATTAGTCCTCGTATTATTATTAAATAATTTAAAATTATAACACAATTTAATAAAATAAAGTTAAATTATATTTAATGTCATTTATACCCATCGTAACAATCTTTTTTTCTGAAAAACAGACGTCCTGATTTCGACCGAATTTTTGAAAGAGTTATCCCATAAGGGTAATTACGACGTCCGTTTTTTTAAAAATCATCGTTATGAAGTGTAAATATGACGTTAAATTTCTTGATCGGTAAAATGTGTCGGAAAATAGGCGAATAAGTACTTGTTTTGACCAGATTTTCGAAAGAGTTATCTAATACGGATAATCGCAACGTCCGTGTTTTGAAAAAAGATCGGTATTATCATGGGTAAAAATGATTTCAAATATCTTTTTTCCGTTTACGTATCGGAAAATATGCGAATAAGTATTTGTTTCGACCAGATTTTCGAAAGATTTATCCCATAAGGTTAAGCGCGGCGTCCGTTTTTGAAAAAAATCGTTATGATAGGTAAAAATGACGTCAAATATGTTTCATGTTTATTTTGTTAATTTATGTATTTTAATTTTTAATTAATTAAAAATACGAGGACTAATGAGATACTACCACATAGACAACTTAACCTACCAAATTGGTCAAACCCTTAAACTTAAGGGTCAACTAACGTTCTCCATTGAGTGGTTGTCATTTGCAGAGGACTATAATAGATTAGGTAGTATGTTGCAAAAAAAAAGTAGTTTTTTGCAAATAGATCTATAGATTACGTAGTTTCTTATAACGTTATCTTTTAAAAATTGATTTGTGTTCGGGACAACTTGGGTTTGTATAATTTATTTGGCAAATATTTTTATGTTTTTGTTAATTTGTATATAAATTTAGTTTTGTCTGCATTTGATCTTATTTTTGTCTTTTTATTGTTTAGTTTGATCGATAATTTATTTTATCGATAAAATAATACATCTGGTCAAATGTGGTCAATGATATTGACCACATTTCACATTTGACCAGATTAATTATTTTAATAATATTTTCAAGTATTTTTCGACTAATAGTTTGTAGCAATTCAGTCGGAAAATCTAGCCGCTTTTTCTTGGTAGAATCTAGTCAAATTTCATGTTTGACTTTTCCGACTAATAAGTATTAGCAATTTAGTCGGAATTTGTAGCCGCCTTTTTCTGGTAAGGGTTGTTTTGGATGGTGAGTGGGGGCCATTTGGGGGCTGTTTTGGATGGTGTTGTTTTCGCATAATTTTTTTTTGATGCAAATAATAGTTTTTTATTTAATTATTATTAGTAGGTAATTAATTTAAAATATATAGTTGTTAACATAAGTAATTTCATTTCTTAAGCAAAGAGTAGAATGAGAAACCATATAGGCCAGATCATTAACCCAAGAACCGAGTGTTCTCTTGAGTCGTATAACAACCTCAACACCAACCTACCTATTCTACCTTAACATCAATCTCAACCTTAACCTCAATCTCAACCTCAACCTCAACATCAACCTACCTATTATACACCTCAACCTACCAATTCTAGACATTGACCTCAACCTGAACCTCAAACTCATTCTCAGCCTACTCTGAATTTTGTGGATTATTTCTTGAGAGGTGATTTTAGGGAGGATGTCACTCCCTCTTCGGTTACATCGCGTGCTTCGCGGCTTCAGTCAAGGACACTGTACACCCCAACCACTCCATAGAGGCCGCCACCAGGAAGCTTCCATTACGACGAATCATCCTCAACCACCACTCCCCTTGATGCTTGATAATTCTGGGTACGTTTTGTCATTTATTTTTTTAGGTTGAGGGTATAATAGTTTAAGTCAATCTATAACTACTATATGACTTTTGAAGATTTTCCACTAAGGTGGCAACCAAGTAGCCACTTTCATCCGTAGGTCCTTTGAGGCTTATCAAGATCCTATTGGACGTGCATGGAGGCATTTGGATAAAAAAATTATTGAGTTTTATTGACAACAGTTTCAAGTAAGAATAATTACTTTGTTATTGATTCATTTGACTTAATTTAATTGTTTCTTATAAATTAGTTTGTTTATATACAATGGTTCTGGGATCCTTTTATTACTACTTTAGTTTATATTGAGTTTGAGAAGATGGCCAAGGCCAGGTTCAAAGACATCTTTTTACTCATAGGAAAACCTATGAGAAAAAATGATTACAAGCCGAGCTGGGTGGAGAAATTCATTTGGGAAAATAGCTCTTTTACTGGAAGTCCGATGAGTTTAAGGCTCATCGGTCAAGAGAGAAGAAGAACCTCTATCGAGGGGAAGAAGAGTAGCTGAGGCAACCATATTGGTGTTTCAGGTTCTGTGAACATGATGTTGCACCTTCTAGTATAAGTTTTAATTTCATTAAGTTTATTTATTTGCTTTATGAATGTAATTTTCAGGAGCAAGAGCAACAAAGGACGCCTTCTTCATTTGATTTATTTCTTCATACTCATAAAGTGCAAATAAGAGATCAGATGGTTCACAATGGGTCAACGAGAAAGCCGAGGCTTCAAGTGTAAATTTAACTCTTTATCCTCTTATTTAAATTATATTAAGTAATATTGCTGGTTGGTTAGCTGTTGTGGAATATAACTATATTAGAAACAATGTTTAGATTAGCTTATGTTGTATGTTGAAGAAATGCTGAGTTTTTAGCTGTTTTGGAATTAGAATGAAACAGTCGCATTATTATAAGATTTCATAAGTCGTTTTTAGCGCCTAAATTTTTTTATATATTTATTCGTTACTATAATTTAATGGGAAATTCTACATGGTAAGCACCAAATATAGGGAAACGCGAGTGGTGGCCAATCTTAATTTTTTTCTACAAAATAGCACCTAACTGTTTCAAAACTAACTACAGTAACTATATTACCCAAAAAACGTTTAATATCCGTTAAGACCCAATGCCTCCTTCCTTTTCCATTCAACATGTTCTTCCTCCTCCATTATTGCTCTTCTTCCTCTTCAACCTTAAACCATTTACTTGCTCTTGTTCTTCCAAGAGAATTTCACTAATAAACTTGAGGCAATCATAAGGAAAATCAGAAATTTCTGAACTTATATTACTCTCATTTTGCTCAAGTGAAAGGGTATCTAGATTGATTAAATTTGGTTCTTCAAAACTGATATTGCCTCATTATGATCAGGTGTAAGGAATTGAGGATCAATATAATAAGAGATTTGAAAAAACTCTTCAAAAGGTGAGTTCTTTGAAAAGTTTGAAAGCATTTCTAGGTTAAGGTTGAAGACATTATTCATGAAGTCAGAATCAATAAGTACAGAATACATATTTTCTCGACAAGGATTATTCTTTTGTATGATTTCTCAAAAACCTAACAAAATACAAAATCAACCAAGAAATCGCCAACTAACTTAGAGATTGACACAAACATTAAAATTCCAAATTTCCCAACAAGAAATAATCTTTTCATAACTAAAAATTAATGAAACAAACCAATTAACAGAGAAATTGAAACAAATTCAAAAGAAATCAAGGTTGACGGGATAAAAAGATTAATGATTAAAGTACACAGATCGAAGAGGATAAGAAAAAAACCCAAGATTGTAGCTCTAGCCTGAGAATAAAAGCTTATATAAACAGGGTGTAAAAGAATTGTAGCAATTAGTAAGAACCTTCATGGAAGGAGATTAAAGGGCACAAAAAGAGAAAAGTATGATCTGGGGATCAACATCAAAAGAAATAGATTAAGTTGGTCAATGTTTTGAAGTTGTTACTAGTATAGTGGGATTTCAAGCAAGAACAAGATCAAGTAAATGGTTTAAGGTTGAAGGGGAAGAAGAACAATAACGGAGAAGGAAGAACATGTTGAATGGAAGAGGAATGAGGTACTGAGTTTTAATAAAATAAACAGGGGTAAAATGGTAATTTCCATAGTTAATGGAAAATTAAACGTTTTTGGCTAGTAATGTTATATGGTAGTTAATTGTTCAAGAGTTGAGTGCTATTTTGTGGAAAAAAAAATTTAAGATTAGCTACCACTCGCCTTTCCTTATAGTTGGTGGTTACCACGAAGAATTTCGTTGATTTAATTAGCGATGGTAGTAATTTGAAAATTTTCTACGATGAATTCGTAACTTGGTTATGAATCGTAACAAGTAACGTAAACTTTAGAGGTAAAACTTAAAGTTGAGCAACTACGCACAACAGTTCAAAAATTTTAATTATTACCCGAGCATATTATTTAACAATGATGGGAGCAAATTAAATATTTTATACACATATCCAAGTAATTTTTAAACATGAAGTACAAGTTACATAACTTGGTACATGTACAACAATTTTTACCCAAACCTTAAACTATCTTAGATAAACCTTTCTTACACCATAATAGACCAAATTGAGGACAAAAGCACCCCCAAATTAGCTCCAAACAGCTACCAATATGGCTGTCCCCAATCCCCTTAGTAGCTTCTTGTTCACTTACACACTCAAGCCAATCACACTACCCAAAACCCCTTTCATTCTACCCAAAGCTTGTGCATCATTACAAGCATGAAAGAGGCAAATATTTGAAGCAAAAACACTCTATTTTCTGAAGAATTATTCAGCCATAAATCCCAACATATTGCTCCCATGTTCATCCATGAACAAACACTAGAATCCTTCAAACTTAAAACTACTAAACCAACTTCTTTTCTTATCAAATCTTCTTCAAAAACCCGTCTAAAACTTTTGAAAATTTATGTTTATATACTCAAATCTCCAATAGACTCTATTTTCTTAACAATTATTCAGCCATAAATCCCAACACATTGCTCCCATGTTCATCTATGAGCAAACACTAGAATCCTTCAAACTTTAAACTACTAAACCAACTTCTTTTCTCATCAAATCTCCTTCAAAAATCCGTCTAAAACTTCTGAAAATTTATGTTTATAAACTCTAATCTCCAATAAAATAATCATTATTCAAGAGTTTTTCATAGTCACCAAACTTGAAAAAATCCACCAAGTATAGAATAAGTTATGTTTATTTCTTTCTTCCACTACTTTTTGTTAGAACTTGTTCATGTAAAACATTTTTGTACATGAATCATTCTATAAACTAAGATTATTATAAAATGGGTATTTTATCTCTAAGACCAAGAAGATCATCTCATATAAATCTATAAAAATCGGCTATAATAGAAAATAAGAAGATGTATTTCAACAAACATATAAATATTCTTACTTTAAGGATTTAAGTAAAATTATGGGACTTGATTAATTATGTTGCTCAACATAATAAGTATACTCCAAATATGTTAAAATCACGACATAAATTATTTTTACAACTCTAACTAAGGAAAATTAAGTGCATGTTAGAAATCCAAAATTATTATTGATTTTTGTATGAATGCAATATGTTTAGTTGAATAGTTGAAGTTGAGACTTGAAGTGCAAGGACCCGAAGTTGGAACCACTTTTAAGAACGAATAGGAGCTTAGGCAATATTTATATACACTTGGAGTCGAGGTACGTCACATGGGGTGATTTTTAAAGGATTAAAGACAAAATGGGAAAGTTTTGTATAAAGTTGTTTTAAAAAATAAAATTCCCAAAGAGAAGTTCTTAAATCTTAAAAAATGATATCAAGATGATAACTTTGAGTATAAATGATTTATTACATGTATTATTATTGTGGGCAGCATGCATGTTAATTTTATGAATTGTTGTATGTTTAAAGTCATGATTAACACAATACTATTTTTTAAAAATAATTGTGATGGAAATGTTTATATGGACTCGGAAAATATTGAAACTTCATTTTAAAAATAATTTCAAGTGGCTATATGTTAAGAAATTTTCTTGGATATTTTTGTTGAAATTTATTCGTTAAAATGATATTTTAATGGATTTTTAGGTGTTAAATACGCTTATTATGAAACATGGTATTAGATAAACTCTTGATCATCAAAACTAATTAATGAAATCATATTATAATGTCTCCAACAAGATTGCGAAGAATATAATTAGTTTGGAATTTTTCATGATTTTTGAGTAATCATTAAATTGTTTATCGTTAAATTGTGAAATAGTAAAATATAAAATAATTACCAAATAATGATATATGGACTTCAAATTTTTATTTCATACTCATATGAACAGTAAATAATACTGGTAAAAGTTTGGGAAGATTTGGTTGACGTTAAGGGTCCTTAATAATTTTTACTCGGGTATCAATAATCGGTAAGCAACAATACGGTAAAATATCAAATAAATACTAAATGACATCTTTTCAATATGAAAATATTATGAGACACTTAAAATAGTTTCTAGAACATCATAGAATTTTTATAATATTTTATTTGGATTTAAATATAAACCGATTTTATTTTATTTATCGATATAATGCCTATGCAAAATAAAAAATATCATACATGACGTTTAAAAGTTTAAATGGCTAATTAAAGTGCTACATGACCTTTAGAAGTTTGATATTATTTTATTAAGCTAAATTATTTACAAATTTTTGAAATTAGTAGAAATAGTTTATTTATTAAAAGGTGTAATATTGATAGTTAAATTTTAGTAAAAATAGACCTATATCAAAACGTTATAATTGTATTAATAACCTACTGCCTCATAGTGTAAAATAAGTTTACTTTAGATGGTTTATAAATTTTATGGACTTAAGACATCATTTAAATAACGGTAAATAATATGTATTTACTTTAGATGGTTTAGAAATGGTAAAATCGTTATGAATTGGCATGACCAATTATAATTAGATGGGAGAAGTTTTAATTTATTTTAAGTAAGGTATTATAATGACTTGATTAATTTGATCCTTGTTGGAGAACTAATATGTATTTTGCAAATCAAGTATCGATTTTATTAACGGCAAAACTATCTTGTATTTAAGAAAATAGTGTTTTATGAAATCTTCCGTCATAATGATTTTATAGACTTATAAACTATATTCAAGTTGTTTTAAATAAATTTCAAAATTTTATTAAGCTATATTTACTTTAAGAATGATTGAAACGAAACATTCTATTTAGTGGTTTCTTTGAGAAATCGTATTGAGTTTAATCAATTTTTGTTACGATGCATTTCCATACATGCTAATGATGCCCCAATATAATACAAAGGTTATGTTTGATGATATGATTATGTTAAACATGGTTTACCCATGTGGGAAAAATTATGATTTGATTTTGCTATTTTGTAAATAAAGTATGTTTTGCGATGATGCAAATAAAAAATGTTTATCATATGGAAAAAGTTAATATTTTTAACTTACAAATACTATTGAAATTATAAGATATATATTATATACAAAATTTTTTAAGCCTAAATGGAGGGTACATATGCCATAGCAAATGTTGTGTGCATGATTAAATGGCTCACCAATGCTGAGTGTGTATTGTTCACAATACCATTGTGTTACACTTGTCGGACATGTCGCAGACGGTAAACCGACTACCAAACGAGTCATAGGATGAGTCACAGAGTACCCAGGCAAACTTATGATATGAGTTTGAAATTGATTTGGATCCGTTGAGATCTTATGATTTATGTTGAAAATTGAGAATTTGAAAAGATTATAGAACCATTGAACTGAGTTTGAATGATAATATGATTTATTAAATGAAAAAGCATATTTCATTGAATCACAAGCGCCTAAGAAGAAGAAGCCCTCTAAGGTTGTTTTTGGGGTTAGTGATGCAACACAACATTATTATGCTGATCTTGTGTTGCCGCAATCCTAATACAACATTATTCCTCCTCAACGAATGGTGAATGAGAGGCTCGATCATCTCCAACAAGTCATGACTCAAATAGATGATCGCCTCACAATGCCGTTTACAGAGAAGAACTTGAGGCCCTTGTGGAGGAACAACGTCGAACAAGGGAAGAGGTGACCCAATTGCTCCAATGTGTGTGCTCCTTGTTCCAGGGGTACCCGGGTTCTCAACCTCCAGCCTTCTAGATCATTGTTATCTATTTTGTATTATATGTATTGTATTTGAAACAATTTAGTTTTGTATTTGTGAAACAATCTCATATTATTGTTGAATTTGTATAAAAATTTAGTTTAGTTTACATTTGATCTTTTTTATTTATCGTTTTATTGCTTTTTTTGTATATCGATCGATTATTGCTTTAATTGATATGTCATATAAGGGCAGAGCAAAGATTTTGGAGAATCTTTTTATTTTTGTGATGTCTTTAAACAATGGGGCCCTTCATTATATTATACTCCCTCTGAACCAATTTAATTGTCCCATTTGCTAGGACATGGTTATTAAGGGTGGTGTAGGGTCCATTAAAAAGGTATTCGAGTTATTTTAATTGATTAAATTAAATGTAAAGATGGTAGTTGGAGTATTGTAAGTAGTAAAAGTGGGGGTATTTTAGTCTTTACTTGTGTGAACATGGGGTACTTAGGTAAAAAAAATTGACAAAAAAAAATTGGTCAATTGATATGAATTTGCCAAATAAGGAAATGGGACTACTAAATTGGTTCGGAGGGAGTAATATATAAAAAAAATTCCACTTCAAGAAAAATATGAAGACAAAATGTATTGTAACATTGTATTACTTCTAATATAAAAAAGTTTTAGAAACAAATCACTTAAAAAGTCTTGTTGGGGACCGAATTTGAATAGCACCATTTAATATATTAGACCCCTTATTTCGAGGGCACTAGGCGATCGTCTACCTGGGATCCCCAAGAGCCGACATCGACGTCGTATTATATTAATATATTTAATAAAATAATAAATATGCTGAAATGTCGTCAAAAACCTTTGATCACATTTGACCAGATTTATTATTTTATTAATAAACACTACCGACTGAACATCGACTCACAAGTAGTAGGAAATTAGTCAGAAAGAATAAGCGCCCTTTTTCGAAAATCAGGTCAAAAATTAAGTTTGACCTTTTCGACTGATTGCCTACTGTTCTTTAGTCGAAAATCTATCGGTACAATAAATATATATTAAAGGCTAATTTTTGGAAAATCAGCTGAAAATTGGTTTTCAAAAATACCGACTAGTTTCCTTCTAACGCCTAGTTAGAAATTTGCGATTAAATTCTAGTAGGAGATCAGTCGCAATTACCAACCATTTTCCTACCACCCTGGACAATCAGAATCTTGACTATTTTTTTTCCTACCATCTCTATACTGACTGTTTGAAATAGTGTAGAGGTATACCGACTAATCTGCGACTAATTTGGTAGTCGGTGTTTAGGCGTTTTTTTTATTGTGTGGTAATAGGTGGAGTAGCATATCATGATGCTTAATTATATGTTAGTCAACCTCATTCCAATTATTTAATATGCGATTATTACATATGAATTATCTATCTATACTATATACTAAAGCCATTATTCAGAAGGACACATGTCGCATTCATATTTAAATCATTTGCCTCAAAAATACATTCAATTCTATATAGATTATATGTAAATAAAATTCTTTATTTATGGCAATAAAAAATTAGGTAAGTAAAATTTGACCCATTAAATGTTAATCACGAATATAGTTTATAGGTAATTAAAACTCTTTATTTATGGCAATAAAAAATTAGGTAAGTAAAATTTGACACATTAAATGTTAATCACGAATATCAACGTTTGCTAAAGTAATTTAAGCAAGAGAATATCAATATATCCTAATATCTTGTTTTTAGGTCTCAATAAGCTTCTTAATTACTTTTACAGAATGAGATTCAAAGGAAAGTATATTATTTTTAGGTCTTAATTTAAAATTTTCAATATTTGAATTATTTATTTTTCAACTCATTAATACAATATTCAACCATTAATTTAAGATTAAAAAAAATAAAATTAATTAAATATTTATTAGATTCTTTAATTTGACACTAAATTATATTGTGTTATAAGTTTTGAATTATTGTTGTGTCAAACAAGTATCTAACGTTATTATATGGTATATGTAATAATATATTGAAACAAAATAAAAAAGTGTCTTATTGACGCGTGTCAAGCTTTAGGTGAAAATTTTCCCGCCCAATTAATCAAGCTATAGTAGTCAATTGCATCACTTAATTCAATTAATAGAATAAATTTCATATTTAGCAAATAACATACAAGAATATCAATTAATTAAATAATTTAAAGGAGTTTATAAAAAATAATATAAGAATATAAAATGAAAAATATCAGCTAATAAGGTAAGAAAATTATAGAACAATATCAAAGCATGATTTGCATATTTTGAAAAATATTAGAAAATAAGGTAAGGAAAACTATCATGTTAATTTAGGATAACAAAGTGTCAAGTAATCAATTCTAACCTATTAAATATATTTATTTGGAAATTTTTAAGAGTTTGTCATTTGTCATTTTTCCACTCATTTATTATATTGTATGATACGTCATTCAAATAAAAAATTATATGTTTTTATATAAAACAGAAATGTTAATGTTGTCACGCTATATATAATGTCATACTATTAAATAATTATATCTTCAAAGGGTGTAAGAATTCTCAATCGTCATACATAAGCTTCATTTAATTACTCAATTAACAAAATTTTCCTACACTACTACATCTATTGAAAATATCATTTATGAAATCTCTTCCCAAAGTCATCAAAAATAAACAAACACACTCATGACTTTAAAAAATTAAGATGTTTATATATTATATTATATATAAAAAAATACACATAGAAGTATATATTCAAAAGATTAAATTGTAATTACTATAATACTTGATATTACGTGCATAAGAAAATGTAAATTGATACGTTTAATTTCTCTTACACGTCAAGTATTATTTTCTCTATATTTATTATAGTTAACAAATAACAAATCACATGCGTTGGCCTATCTTGTGGCTGCAACTACACATTAATAATTTAGTTACTCTCCTGTGAGACGGCCTTAGCCGTGTAAATCGCCCATGCCCAATAACTTTTTAAAACTATTCTAATATACTAATTTTAAGACTTAAAAGGACAATGTCAAGACTTAAATATCCAATTTTAAGACTTAAAAGGTCAATTTTAAAGTTTTAAATATCAACATTAATGTTTGACAACTCCTATTTATTTAATGTCCTGCAATTGATTTTTTAAGTCTTAAAATTGGTTTTTTAAGTATCAAAATTGACCTTTTAAGTCTTAAAACTATCAAATTATATGACTTAAAATGTAAATTTCAAATCCTTGAAATTGATTTTTTAACTCTTTGAATTGTTTTTTTAACTCTTAAAAATGACATTTTAATTTGTAAAATTGGTAAAAGAAAAATGTACAATTGGGTCAGCCCAATAAGATGCGTTTCACAAGTGAGGCGGTCTCACCTAAGTTTTTTGATAATAATTTATGTGTACCATTAGTCCATTATGGTAGGTTTGCAGGTCGGCCCATCATGAGCTATCATGGGAATATACTTCCTCCATTCCATAATACTTGCTACATTTCACTTTTTTACGCAATCTAATGCACAATTTTGGTCATTAATATCTTAAACTACACTTAGCTAAAAATTATAAAAATTAAATTTTATGAAAGTATGCAATTAGACGATTCAAACAAGATCTCACTTGAATTTATTGTTTCTTACACATTAGCCGCAATATATAAAATAAGCTTGAACGATAAATATTGTCGATAATACAAATATAGCGAGTATCTTAGAACGGAGGAAGTACATGATAACATGCCCTGTACGTGCAAATCCAACAAATAAAGCGGAGCATCAATTCTTTGAGTATAGTCAAAGTTACAAACTAAAGGTTTGATTATATTTAGGATTGTCTTACTCAAAGCATTTATACCAAAACCATCTAACTTGTAAATCTTAATAGTACATATATAAACATAATTATTCAACTTCAAATCCGTATATTAAACCCTAATACGTATATATACCTCACAAAAATTGTTATATATATATAAGAAAAAAACCAATATTATTCCTATTCAAATTTGTAAAAAAAATCAAGAAAATGGAATCGTGCATAAGAGAAGAAGAATATAAACAAGGATGGAGAAACCAAACATTCATGTCTTCAATTTCAACCCTTCCTTTCCATTTGGTAGCGATTTTTGTTATCGTTATTCTTTTATTATTTTTCTCATCATCATCCCATGCAGATTACAAAGCTCATCAACTCGAACGTAATGTAGGGTTTATGATGTTCTTATTTCCCTTGATAGTAATGGTAATATTAGGGTTCCTACTAATGAATGGAGGTTTTTATTCTCAATTAGTATCTAATTCAAAGAATAAACTTGCATTGCACTCAACCACAATTTGTCAAACGGCTGTATCTTTTCCTTGGGGAGTCGGAGTGTTGGTTGTTGTGGTTTTGCTTTTGCTTTCGTATCAATCTTCTGTTCAAGCCAGGTGGTTTTGATCATTGGACGCTCAAATTTACGACAAAATCATGGCTATAGTCATCAACTAATAATATCCTGCACATGTCGAGGTCTGGGGCGAGGAAGGTAGAAAACAAACCATACCCGTACCCTTTTCAAAAAGAGAATAAAGAGATATACACGCACTCAGATACTCCCCAAACTGATGGACCCTGCAAACAGAAAGGCATGTGGCATATAGCTCTCCTAGGGAGGTATCTGTCACTAAACAAACCATATATAAAGATGTAACTGTGCCTTAATAATAAAATTAAATATATAGTACAAAATAAGGTAACTAAATAACAATTTAATGTACATTTTTTCTTGCTAGAAACTTTATGTACGAGCACTTGAAATGAATATCTAAGAGCAAGTTTGGAACAATATTAAGTATAAATTATATTGCTGTTATAACTATTTGTTACTTATTGATTAACTAAATGTGATAAGTTTCTTTGTAAGCCATATTGTAAACTATTTTTGTACGTTAACTTGTTATACACTTGAATGAGAAATGAAGTTGGCTTGATTTAAAGATTGGTTTACATTTAAAGAAAAAGATTCGCTATACTTTATCCTGCCCTTTAATAATTATCTAAGAATTTGTCGAATTAGTAGTATCAAATATTAAATATAAACATGTCTTCTTTATAAGTGATGTTAATGTTGGAGCAATCACCAAATCTCATCTATGTGGAGGGTCTTCGGGGTGCCTTGATAAGGGTACGACGAAGAACAAAGATAAGGCTCGAGAATGATGATGGTCACTTGAGCAAAGAAGCAGCAGAAACGACCCATTGAAGGGCGCTCGACTTGTCGAGCACATATGGCTCGGTCGAGCCACAAAGCAGTAGCAGTCCATAAGCTCGAGAGCAGCCGCTCACCTATTCGAGCAGGGGGCGCTCGGTCGAGCGGTGGTCAGTACCCAAAAACTGACGCGTTTTATTTTGTTCTCGGTTTTATGTGGGCTTTTGGTGTTTGGTCTTAGGGCTTCTTATTATGTTGTGGGACTAGATAAAGGGTTCTTAGATCATCACTAGAGAAAGTGGAGAGGCAAATACATGTGAGATACTAGGGCATAGGCCATAAGAGTGTTCTTGTATTGTTGTCTTTGTGTGGAGTTTCACCATTAAAGGTAAAACCTTTATGGGTTAAGAGTGATCTCTTAACTATTGTAAGTTGAGTCATTAGTGTAATGTTGATTATATTAATGATAAGATACATTATTCGAGGGGGAGGTATCATTTGATACCTCATAAACACTTTGTTTGTGGTTGTTTGCTTGTCTCTTGATTTTGCTATGTTTTTACTCATCTTCCACGTAGTTTCTCTACCATTTGAGGGTCCTAGACCTTCTCTTTCAGTTAAGAAGGTTGTACCGAAGACATGAGGCTATGTAAACTAAAATATGACGTGACAATCGGGGCCTACTCGTGTGGACACAAGACACTGGTGGGCTCGGGCCTATAAACCCTCGAGTGAAGAGGGTTGATTAGCACATATTAATGAGGTTCATTGTTTTCCAAAATCAATGGTAGTAGGAAGATTAGCTCACCTAATATATATATATATATATATATATATATATATATGCAAGTCGACAATCCACTATTTTATTTATGTGAGATCTTGTCTCACATGTAAAATAATATTTCCAACATAATAGTATTCATATTATAAGAACTGACATAATGATTAATAGTATCAGAATAGAATTTATTTAAGTTTTTAAGATAAACACTACATTGAATAACCTTCTTAAATGGTTAATATATGAAAATACAAACTAATTAGCAAAGAGAACAAACCATTTTTTTGACGATCGATCCCCTTATACCATCTAACTTAAAGGTAGGGTGGGCTGTAAGCTTTTATACATAATAGTAATGCTATATCACTAACCAATGCACCATTGATTAAAAATAAACCAAGGTTTTACAATGTGTTCTTTAATTACCTTGAATAAATGTCTGACAAGCCAGCTTGCTAAGATATTTATTGTATGGGTGAAAAAATTAAACAAGGTTTATTAAGATAAAATATGGTCAAACGAAGTCAAATTCAGCGAAATCTGACAACTTTAATCTTGATTTGGGTGTCATCTGGCAACATTTGTCTGACACGGTATTAAGAAAGTATTTACAGTGCTAAAGGTTTTGCATGAGAGCTTCACGTGGGTATTAAAGACACTTGTCCAACTATAGGAGCCACTTTTAGATAGTGGGACATGTGTTGATTAAGGAAGTTACTAAAAAAATAAAGTGTTTTAATTAGTTAGAAACTTGACACGTATAAAAAGAACATTTAACACATGTAAGGAATGTTCATAAGGCTAAGGAAAGAGAATGTTTTATTTCACAATCATCGGCTATAAATACAGGACCAAACGCCATAAATGAGGTAATTAATTTCATATTTCATATATAGAAAGAGAAGTACAAAGAATTCACATTGATTTTTAGAGCAACGTTTCCAGTAAAAGAAATACATTATTACATAAAGACCTCACGTCTAAATAAGTCCTAAGCAATAATCCACTTGATTACCACTGTGTAACTTGAAGGACTTGGTAGGCAATCTTCATCTTTCTGATACTGACTTGGGCGTTGGAGAAGGTCCCCGGAAAAACACACTTTCCGGACCTTTCTAACCCTTTTGGTGAATTTTGCAGGCTCCCAGTCATCGAAGCTTGTAAAGATCTTACTGCATAACCGGCAAGGAATTAAGTGGATAAACCCTCTCCAACATAATCATCCCAATTAAATCATAAATTAGGAGGATTGTAAACTTAATTAATTATCCTTAATAATCAGACATGAACAATTTGGCGCTAGAAGGATGGCCTATTTCTTTCTTTGCCAAGTGTTACTTTAAGAATTTTCTTTTAGAAAACTAAAGATGACAAGCCATTCTAAAAAGTAAGGTCAGATGTCTAATCAGTCCAGGAGGTCTAGATCTCAGAGAAGAAGAATTAGAAATGTCGCACAAAGAATAGTGGAAGAAAGGCGATCCATGAGACAGTCAGAAAGTTCTCACAGTCAGGCTCCTGAAAACATACCTCAGAGACAGCCTATTGTGGAGAATCAGCAATGGTTCTGAATGGGGATGTAATTTTCCAGCGAGTGACAGCAGTAGAAAATGCTGTCAAGAATGAAATAGGAAATACTGATCAAAGTCAAAGATACCAGGTTTCCTCTGAAAGAAACCAGGAAGAAGAGGATGAATCTTACATACCTGTTCAACCTCACAGAGAGTCAGACCAGCTGAGGTCTGACAGAAATAGTTAGAGACGTGGGGAAGATAAGGGTGAGTCTATGCCAGGCGAAAGATATGCTTGGGTCTCTTCTCAACATGGGACACATATAAGGCGAGGGTGGACAGAAACTGTCTATTGCCAGACTAACTCCCAACCTGCAACAAAGGAGTTAGTGATAACAAAACAAATAGCTGCTAAGAGTAGACTGGGGAAGGTTCCTTCATCATCAACGCTGAAAATTCATGAAGGAGAAGGTGAATCTTTCTGTATGAGTGAAAGCATGCAACCAGAGGTTCATTTCTTAAAAGGAAAGTCTCCTCTTTTAAACTTACCTCCCAATATTCTAGAGAGCTAAAAAATAAGGTTCTTTGGAATGTCGCCATTCACTCTTGACATTGCTGCATCACCTGCTAAAATGGGAGAAGTTTCCTGCTCACCTAACATACAAGGGTGAATCATGTTCGAATGTTCATTTGGCAACTTTCAATAATGAAATGAACATGGACAGCCAAACTGATGCCAGCTTGTGCAAGAATTTCATACTGACCTTAATTGGTACAGCACAGAGATGGGCACAAAGCCTCCCTGAAGGCTCGATTTCTTCATTTGATGAACTTGCTGAAAAGTTCAGAAGTCACTTCTCCTCAAGGACTGCTAGATCAAAGCAGTTCATTGAGATGATGAGTATCCGACAGGGGAAAGATGAATCCTTAAAGAAAGTCTAAAGAACGTCTCCAGATTTCACAAAGAAAGTCTAAAGGTGCTGAACCCTGAAGAACATATTCTCACCTTTGCTTTCTGGCAAGGCTTAAATATTCTCATGTTGATGTTGAAGATTTCAAGTCTATAACTGGCAGCATGGGGAATAAAGGCAAAGCCACAGAAAGAGGTAGCAAGAAACCGGCGGAGAAGCAGGATAGGGGAAAAAGTTGGTTAGAAGTGAGGATTTTGATGTGCCTGGGCTCCCAAATTAAACCAATTATACTCCTTTGAAGCAGTCTAGGAACAAAATCTTCAACATGCATAAGCAAGACACAAAGTGGCAGAGGCCAGTTCAAAGAAAGATGGGTTGGAAAAATCCAGATGCTTACTGTAAATTCCATGAATGTCCGGGTCACTGGACTGAACATTGTAAGTCTCTGATGAACAATATTGAAGATATGATCCAGAGGGATTATTTCCAGCAGTATAAGCAAGATAAAGCTTCTGGAAAGTGGCAAACCGAAGATAGTTCTGGGCAAGTCAGGGGAGAAAATAATCAAACCTCAAAGAGAAAGAAAGAAATTTTGATAATATACCAGAGATCAGGGATATCAGATAATGAGGCACATTTATGAGCAGCAACAGCTCCTAGCTATGAGTTAATGGAGATCACAGAGCAGGCAGAACCACCACACATGCCAAATATGACTTTCACCAGGGAAGACTGCAGGGGAGTGTCATACCCTCATTCTAACCCCTTGGTTATGGTCATTGATATTGTTGATCAATCTGTTCATAGAGTGCTGATAGATAGTGGAGCAGAAATAAATGTCATCTATAAATCCTGCTGGGATCTGATGGATATAGACGAGAAAATTTAAAAAAAAATCAACCACATCAGTTGTGGGATTTTCCGGTGAGTAAGTTTTGGCAGAAGGGAAAGTCACTCTGCCAATAACTATCACCGACAAAGAGGGGGTGACTATCACAGTTCCCCAAGATTAGTGGATGCTCCTACCAGATACAATTGTATACTAGGAATAAAATTCACTGTTGCAATAACTGGTATACCTTCTACTCATCATCAAACACTTCTCTTTGTTGGGAAAGATGAGACAGTAGGAAGAGCCTGAGGAAACCAGAAAATGGCGAGATCTTGCATCCTTGTAAATATAGCAAGACCTGAGCCAGAAAAAAGAAGAGGAAAAGAAAAGGTGCTAGAGAATGATATTGTAACACCCCTGAATTTCCGACCCCTTAAACGAAACCAAAATCGTGAAGGACGGAAGGAAATTCGGGTGTTACATCAAAAGAAAAAGGAAAAGAATTTAAATAGGCGTTAAAGATTGGCTTTAAAAAGGTGAGTGGAAATTTTGGCAGCATCTCTACTAAAACTCGAACATGTGGTAAAGCAATTAGCACAACAAAACAGTAAACTAATCTAAGGAATTATTGCCGTTAAAATCTCACACCACGGCGGAATGGTTCATCGTCGGGCTTCTTAAATCGACATGCCAAGCATGGATCGTGGTCCCAAAGTCAACGCTTGCGTTAAAAAAAAGACTTGACTCCTTTAACCATACAAGTTATAAACTACGCAGCGGAAATACAAATATACAAAGGAGAACACAAGGCCTCAGAACAAGACATATACAACCAAAGCTTATAACGATAAATAAGAACTACAGAATCAAATTAACGGTATGACACAGGTTATGCTTCGCCCTCATAACTTTCCCCCAATGCAATACAATGCAAAAGAAGCTCCAATACCTGCTACGACTGCCCATGATCCTCCTGCTGCTCAACATCAGACCAGGGCCAATGTGTCATAGCAGGAGTAACATTCTATCAATATGTACGCCTACTATGAATGAATAAACTTTCTATTAATGAGTAACATTCTATCAATGGATCTCTTTTTTTTTCCACTTCATGGCATAGTGACACGGCCATGGGCGTTATCGACCACCCGGCGCCCATGGCAAAGTATGAGCTCATACCCCCTCCAGCTGACCCTCTCGGGTCCTACCTTTGGGAAACTAACACTGGGGTACCAATCCAGTGAAAAGGCAACCATATTGGGGTTTGCAAGGCCCGCATAGTGACACCTCGGTCAAGGGGCGTTATCGGCCACCCGGCGCCCAATGACAAAGTATGCTCATACCCCCCTTACGGTGGTCCCGTCGAACCTCACCTTGGGGACTACTAAATCAACCGGATATAATCCAGTTAAGTCACGCCAACTAATCATAGTTTAGTACTTTATCATAGGGGAATAACTCCCGCTTTTGACTATTAATGAGTGCCCTAGGATAGCAGAACGCCGAAACCCACTGAGCAACTCAAATAAAATATGAAATTCACCTATAAAGAAATCATTCTAACTCCGAGTAAGGCATAACCCAATTCTCAAATAAAAGGGGTTGGTCCCCGCCTTCTACCAACACTCTCATTCACTAAACTATTCTAAGCGCAAGGATTTCATAATCGATAGCTCTTCATATAAAATGTATTCACTAGTACCTCAGTTTCGATACAGTGCATATTATCACAATAATAATAAAGTCTTAAAGCAATTGCATATAAGGGTAGTTACTGCGTGTACGTACCTGTAAGCGTCACTGCATGACCAAAAGTCACAAAAGTCACCCAACTAAAGTTCTACCTTCCTCTTATGAATTGGGCACCTATATAAGTTAGGAGTAGAACTAATAAGTTCACTTATCTACTTTGTCATACCAGCTAAAAGTCAAGTTAACCACTATTATGAGAGTCTTTCATTTGCACCAACTAAATGTGAGTTATATCAATTCATGTTACTTCAAAAATATAACAAATCACGCTTAAATCTTACAATATTAATATGACACTAATATGACGGTAATGACAAGTCTTAAAAGATATCATGTCTCAATATCAATTATTATATTCTCCGAAGTTAGAAGAACTCCAATCAAAACATCATAACAAGTAACTTTAGTAACTCTCAACAATAAGTTTGACACTATACTCATGACTCATTAAAATTGTGTATTTGTAACTCCAATAACCTTATAAAGGTATTCATAATTAACAATAATCAATTTACAACAATTAACAACTATTTTTCCCGATTATCAACCAAAAGCCACTCTCACAATCAACTATAACCATAACCATTACTAATTATCACAATAATAATCAACCAACTAAGTCTAAAAACAACTTGTAAGATATTCAATTAATCACTACACCACCAAAAGTAGCATACAACACACACACTACTAGTAATCTCATCTCTAAGTCAAACCCTAACCATTTCATGTTCAAAGATAGCACCTTTACTAATACCCATAATAAAATTAAATAAAATCAAAACACAATCAACACACAATTTATAATCTTGATAATATTTAATTAGAAACAAGAGAATCAAAGTGGGAGAAGAGATGCTTACAAAGGGGAACAAGATAAGAGGGTGAAGAGAAAGGTGGTTATTGTTGTGGTGCAGTGGAGACATGGCTGTTGCCGCCTGCTGCTTGTGGTGAGTCACGCTGGGCAGGTGGCTGCCTGCTGCCTAGGATGACCCACGGTGGCGCCTGACGCTTGGTGGGGGAATAGAACGCAGCAAACTGCTGCTATGAGGGAAGAGCACGACTGGTTGCAACCGTCTCATGCTGGAGGAGGAGCAGAAAACGCGAGCTAGGCTGGTGGTGGTGGCCATGGTGGGCGGTGGCTGTTGTTCTGTTGTGCCGTGAGGGAGGGAGTGAAAGATGAGGGAAGAGAGGCGAGATTTGTGCAATAAGGGAAGAAAGAATGAGACCTAGCTTCCAAACCCTAGCTCATCTTTTCTTCTATTTATTTCTTTACTCATTTTTTTTTCTATATAAACCTCCTTATAAAGCCCTACTAATAAACTCACATAGGTGTGCTTGAACATTTTAATAAGATAATAATTTTAATTTGAGCCCCTTTAATTTAGTAATCACAGCTATATATTTTTAATATAAATATATGTTAAATTAAATTCGTATATGAGAGAAATTGAGTAAACCTAATTAAAATAATTTAATTTAATTATAACATCTCCAAAAGTTATTAAAATATTAAAAAAATACGTAATTAAAATCTCGGGGTGTTATAGATATGGTACCAGAGGAAAAAAAAATAAAGTATCAACCAAAAAATAAGATGAAAATGCTTGGTTCTACATCTGGGTCAAGGACCCAGAATATTGTTGAAATTGATCCTAGACCATTTGAGGAGGAAAATTTCAAGAAAAGTACCCCTCGGATTGAGATCGATCATCAGAAAATAGAAGAAGTCATTTTGGTGGAAGGGATAGATAAAATAGTGAAGATTGGAGGAGATTTGGATCCACAAATTCGCCTTCATTTAATTGAAGTCCTTCCCCAGAATGCAGATCTTTTTGCATATTCAGTAGCAGATATGTCAGGTATTGACCCTGAAATAGTCACTCATAAAATTAGTGTCCATGAGGGTGTCAAGCCTATTAAGCAAAAGAAAAGAAATTTTGGAGCTGAAAAAGATAAAATCATAGAGGAAGAAGTGCAAAAGCTACTAGATGCCGGTTTTATCGAAGAATGTCTCTACCCAGATTGGTTGGCTAATGTTGTATTAGTTAAAAAGCCACAACCTGGAAAGTGGAGAATGTGAATAGATTTTACTAGTTTAAATAGATGCTGCCCAAAGATTGTTATCCCTTACCTAGGATAGATTAGTTAATTGATTCAACTGTTGGGTATGCACTTTTGTCTTGTATGGATGCCTTTTCTGGCTATCATCAAATATTTATGGACCCTACTGATAAAAAGAAAACTTTATTTATATGCTCAGCAGGGGTGTTTAATTATATTAGGATACCATTTGGTTTGATGAATGCTGGGGCAACTTATTAGAGAGTGATGGATAAAATTTTCAAAAATCAGAGAGGTAGAAATTTAGAGGTATATGTTGATGATTCAATTGTAAAAAGTAAAACAGATTAAGAGATGGTAGTAGATTTACATGAAACATTTGATAATATGAGAAAATACAAAATGAGACTTAATCTCAGAAAATGTGTATTTGGGATAGTCTGGGAAATTTTTGGGTTATTTAGTTAGTGAAAGAGCTATTGATGCCAATCCAGAAAAGGTTCAAGTTGTAATCGATCTGGTAGAACCTACGAACAAACATGGAATAATGCAGTTGATAGGGAGAATGACAACCCTTTCCAGATTCATTTCCAATCAGCTGAAAGAATCATGCGCTTTTCCACAGTTTTGAAGGGGAACAAGAATTTTGAATGGGGTGAAGTCCAGAGCAAAGCATTCAAAGAGTTAAAGGAGCATCTTCATAGTCTGCCAACTTTGGCCAGACCAGTTACAGGAGAAACATTATACTTATACATATCATCAACTCAGCGCACTGTTAGTGCTGTGTTGATTCGAGAGGAAAATAAAGTCCAATATCCTATATATTTTGTAAGTAAAATGTTACTAGTTGCTGAGACAAGATATTCCATGATAGAGAAAGTATCGTTTGCAGTAATAGTAGCAGCCAGAAAGTTAAGACCCTACTTTGATTCTCATACAGTAGTGGTTTTAACTGCTTTGCCATTGGAGAAAAGCTTAACAAAAATTAAATGATCTGGAAGGCTAACAAAGTGGGCTGTGGAACTCAATGGTATGGGAATACAATTTAACCCAAAATAGCAATAAAAGGTCAAGCACTAGCAGATATTTTTGTTGAATGGGTTACACAAGACGAGAGTGAGGAACCTATCTGTAAACTGTTAACTGATGGGTCATCCAGACTTGTTGGTGCAGGGGCTGGTTTAGTGTTGATCACTCCAGAAGGCAAGGTTATTGAGTATGCTTTGAAATTTCAATTTAAGGTAATCAATAATGAAGCTGAATATGAAGCTGTTATTGTTGGTTTACAACTGTGTAAAGCATTAGAAGCCAGAAGAGTCAGTCTTAAAACTGATTCACAACTAGTTGTGAACAAGATTAAGGGGGAGTACGAGGCCAGGGATGTAACTATGCAAAAATACTTGAAGAAAACTCAAGAATTAATTTCTTGGTTTGAAGCTGTTCATGTTGAAAGACTACCCAGATCACAAAATGAGCAAGCTGATGCACTTTCTAAGTTAGGAAGTTCCAGCATGCAGAATTTGAACAGGTCAGTCTTAGTAGAAGTAAAGCCAGTAAGCTCAATTCATGAAGATGCCACTTCTGTTTTCAGTATTGGAAATAGCGATCTCCCAGATTGGATGAAAGATCTCATCCAATATAAAAAATGGAAAACATCCAACAAATCCAGTTCTTGCCAGAAAATTGAAGCTGAAGTCACTACAATTCTGTATGGCGATGGTGAATTGAACAAGAAGGAAAAGAATGGACCTTTGTTGAAATGTGTAACTCCATCTGAGGCTAATTACATTTTGAAAGAGGTTCATGAGGGTTGTTGCGACCATCATCTGGGAGCCAGACCTTTGGCCCATAAAGCTTTCAGAATTGGTTATTATTGGCCTTCAAGGATGGTGGATGCAAAAAATTTGGTTCAAAAATGTGATAAATGACAAAAGTTTGCACCTAACATCATACAGCCAGCATCTGAGTTGAAATAAATTCACAATCCAGTTCCGTTTGCTCAATGGGGTTTGGATCTTCTAGGACCATTTAAAACTACTGCAGGAGGTAAAACGTTTTTGATTGTTGCAATTGATTATTTCACTAAATACATATAAGCAAAATCTCTGGCAACAATCACTTCTAGAAAGGTCGAGAAGTTCATTTGGCAGATCATCATTACCAGATTTGGACTTCCCAGAGTCCTTACTGTTGATAATGGAACTCAGTTTGACTGTGTGACGTTGAGAAAGTATCTGGAAGATTTCCAAAATTGTTGTAGCATATTCATCAGTTTGCAATCCTTAGTGCAACGGGAAAGTTGAAGCAGCCAATAAGCAGATTCTACATGGGCTTCAGAAAAAAGTTAGAAGATGCAAAACCTAATTGGATTGAAGAAATATATGATGTACTTTGGTCTTTAAGAACAACTATGAAGTAGACAACTGGTCAGAAGCCTTTCAGACTGGTATATGGTTCAGAAGCACTCTTACCAGTTGAAATTGGAGTACAGACAACAAGGCTAAAACATTTGAACCTAGAAGAGAATCAGGAATCTAGGCTACTGGATCTGGAATTGATTGATGAACTAAGAGAAAATGCAGCATTGAAAATGGTTAGGAACCAGAACAGGATTGCCAGATTCTACAACAGAAAAGTAAAGCACATATCTTTTCAAGTTGGGGACTTAGTTCTCAGAAATGCAAAAGCAAGTCAGAGGCATGAGCATGGCAAATTATGAGAGAAATGGGAAGGCCCGTACATAGTCTCAGAAGATTGTGGCAATGGAACTTATAAATTAAAAACTGCAAATGGCGCGTAAATCAGGCACAAATGAAATATCAGAATATTAAAAAGATATTATGTATAGATTAGTTATTGGATTGAAATTTTTGTATATAATCATTTGTAAGAAACAATCAGATTCAACATAGAGAAATTTCAGAACAAATCTTGTACTTGTAATAAATGAGAAGTAATAATAAGATGATGAGCCAGGGGGTGAATTTGGACTTTATACAGTTAAGTATTTTGTCAAGTTACCCAGTTGTGTTCAAAGTGATCCAGCAGGTAGACCCTGAGCTCTATACAGTTAAGTATACAGTCAGGTTGTTAAGTTGAGTTCAATTATCTGGCTAGTAGGACAGCCCTGGTCCACCATAACTAAGGAGCCTGCTAAGTCATGGAGAAGCACTTGTCTACCATAACTAAGGAACCCAGAAAGTGTTTTGATCAAGAGATCAAACATGAGAAAGGTGAAAGTATATCATAAAGTGTCTGAAACAACATCTCAGACATGAAGGAAAATGAAGTATCCCATAAAGTGTTTGAAGCAACATCTCAGATGAGCTTTAATGGTTCTTTTCTTACAGTGATGAGCTTGAACAAGACTTTTAAGTATGTTTCATGAATGAAAATACTTTAAAGTTGGGGGGAATAGAATATGGATGAGTAAAACATTTGAGTAATCTCAGTTGCAAGGCACATGTGAATGAAGATTGCATACTTAAAGGAAAGTTTAAAATTTGGGATATGCCATGTGGTAATCCTGAGGTTTAGGGTTTTCCACGTGGTAACCAAAACTTTTAAAAAATCCACGTGGTAACCCTGAGGTTTACCAAATTATTCCACTGTGACCTTTTTGCACATAAAAACGTTAACAAACATTAATTTCGAAGCTATAAGGTTGTTGTACGCCTATTTATGTGACTCACCATTTCAAATGTCATCAATTTCAACCTTTTCCCCCAAAATATTAACCCTAAGTCAACCATATTTTTGAATTTGGGGGAAAAATATGATTTGAATGGAAAATGGTAGAGTTGGGTTTATGTTTTAGTGGAAAATGTTGAAACGGATGACATTTGAAATGTTAAGTCAAATAAATAGACATACAACAACTTTAAAGCTTTGAAATTAACGTTTGCTAACATTGTGGAACAATTTGGTAAACGTCGAGGTTACCATGTAGATTTTTTAAAAGTTTTGGTTACCACGTGGAAAACCCAAAACCTCAAGGTTACCACGTGGAATTTCCCTTAAAACTTTTTACAAGTTATTATTTGAAGTTATCTGGTTTTGTCAAGATCAGGCATGTTTATAGTTAGTTTGATATCTATCTAAGGTGGACTAAAACAGAAAAAGAGTTAAAGTATGAAGAAATGAAAGTTTTTCATTAAATACAGCAAGAGTATACAAAGTGCTGGAATAACTTCAACTATACAACAAAATGAAGTCTTTAGTAAGAAAAAAAAAATAATATATTTATTTGCTAGCTGGAGAAGATTTGCTCGTTGGAGAAGTCTTAGAGTGGAACAGAACCACTTGTTCCCTGGCCAGATTGTGCAAGGTATTGAGCCCTTAGGGTTGGAATACAAGGTAGTACAGGAGTCCTTAGATCAAGGAAAGGTTGTATCTTGGAGAACTCCAGATTGGGATAAGCAGTAAGAACAACATTCATTGTTCTCTAGATTGTACCATCCTTTGTCCTCTCCTTGTCGCCAGCTACCTGAGTTTTAAACTGAGACTGATATAACTAAGTTATTTTATTCTTCTCTTGGGCCCTGATATGTTTCTTCTCAGACTCAAGTTTGGCTACACTTGCTTCCAGTTTAGTGATCTGTCTTCTCAGCCTATTCTTGTCCTCTTCTGCAACAGATAAGAGAGCACCCTTGGTCTTTACTTATTCTTTTGACTTGGAGAGCTGGAGACTCAGGGTGGATATCTCATCGTCCTTTTTAGCAGAGAGAAGAGAGAACTCCTTCTCTTTCTTGGCAGATGTTTGCTCAACAGATGCCAGAGTATCTTGAACCTTCTTCAGATCTCTCTGAAGCTGGCCAGATTCTTCAACACCTTTGGCAATAGACGATTGAAGCTCCAGGACAAAGTTGGCTTAGCTGATGCTTTCTTTCTGGAGGTTGTTGTATTTGTCTTTAAGCTCTAGGAATTGGGTTTTAGCATGTGTCAGATCAGCCTTAACCTTGCAAATTCCCAGATCAAGCATCCTTATTCTGGTATCGTGCTTAGCAATCAGCTCAACCTGGGACTCATACTTACCCTTCCAAACGTTGGCTTCATTTTGCTAACAAGATAACTTGATTTCTTGCTCTAATCCTCTCCAGCTCAGCTTGTAGAGAGTTGATTTCAGCCTCTTGAGACTGAGTCTTTTGGCAAAGATTTTGAAGATCAAAATCATAAGTGTTCTTCACCAAAGTACCTAGCTCAGAAAGTCTAGAATCAATCAACTAAACATAGAAAAAATGATGATGAGAATGTAAAGAGTCAGAGGGGAGAAAAATCAAAGTAAGAGTATTAAATAAAAAGTTACCTCATAAAAATTGTGATTGGGACCTGCTAGGAACCTGCTAACACTGTTCATGAAATCAAATGAAGTAGAGTGTGTAGAGGTCATCCCTTCATCAATCTTTTGCCTGATGGCAGGAGGTTCTTCAGAATAAGGGGCATCCATGGATCTTTTTCCCATAATGGATATTCCTATTGAGAAAACAGTGTTATGAAAAACAAAGTATAAAAAAAAGGGAGTAAAAAAAAAGAGATGATGCCTTACCTTCATCTGGAATTTCTTCAGCAACAGAAGTAGTCACCCCACCCCAACCAAGTTCCTAATAGGAGAGGCAGGGTGATCTACATTGGTCTCAACAACCCCCTCCACATTTGGTTGAATGTTGGTGGAGGGGTCTTCATTAGCAACGTCCTGAGTCAGATCAATTGTATCTACTGGGAGTTGAATTTGTACATCATCCGTCCCAGATTCAACCACTGGGATATCCTTGATTGTTACCTCTGCCTGGGGGGCAGGGACAGATGAGGTATCTGCAGCAGCTTCCTTTGGAATGGAAGTCATCTCAATTTATGGAACAACAGGTTCAGCAACAGCATCTGCTACTTCATCACCCAATGTTAGTGAAACTTCATCGATGATGAAAACATCTGGGGAGGCTGGTTGTTTAGTAGCTGTGTGAAAGATAATGAAGGTTAGTAAAAATATGTCATACTTGTACAGAAATGAAAGATTTAAAGTCAGATAAGGTTACTTATACCAGCCCCCAGAACATATCTGTCAACTGCATTATCTTCAGGGAAGATAAACAGTTGAGATGCACTGACAGAAACAGAAGGAGTAGGAGAGTTCACTTCCTCAGTTTCACCTTGATTGTCAGATTGTGAGACAGGGTTAGCCTTAGATTCCTATACTACCTCAGTGTCTTCAGGCATGGGCTCAAGTTGAACCCGACCAGAAAGGGCTACTTTTGGGCCAGTAACACTGCCAGGAGCTGTAACAATAAGTAAAGGGTCAGTCGTGAATAAGTAATCAAGACAGATAAAAATAAGCATAAAGATAAATGACAACCTATAGTAGAACCTGGGAGTAACACGCCAACATGTGCACTCCCAGGAGCCAGGTAAGCCAAAGGAGAGGCATCAAGGGGAGTTACTTCACCTTCCCAGCTCTAAAAAAAAGACACATCAGCCTCATTTCTGTTCTTCGCACTCCTCTTCTTTTTAGTTGGGGCTTGAGAAGAGGAGCTAGCTCGCCCAAGGTTGGCGGATGAACTAGAAGGGCCAGCATCCTTAACCTTTTTGATACCCCCCACCCAGTTCAATAAATGGTTCTTTATCAGTAAAAAACGTAAAGTGGGGGTCTATCCATTTCTGGGGATCTTTGTAATCCTTTTTGGCAGAAGGAAGAGGACCCTGCCCAGATTTTATGGTATATGCAATGTTCTCTGGACAGATGTCACTCCTCCTCCATCTGGGAGCTTCTACTGGGGCTCAAGAATCAGAGTAGAAAGCAGACATTCTCCTCTACTTGTAGTCTTGGACTGGAACGAGAGGAGACCGAGTACACCACCTCCAAAGGTGGTGGTTGACAGTGTTGCCAACCCAGGGAGAGACAGGGACAGGTCTGTAATCTTTTCTATGAGGGGAAATACCCAGAACTTTCCAGGGAATGGTGTTAGCAGCATGTTCTTATATTTTCCAGGGAACTTTCCAGGTCCGTAATAAAGAAAAAAAGGCATGCACCTCTCTTGGGTTAGGCTTACTCCAGAAAACTAGAGGCATGTATCTTAGGGTGACCAGGGGTCTTGGGCACCCTAACCCAGATAAGTCTGTTCTTATAATTCTTCAGGTCGTTTAGCTCTGGAAATGACACCATAGAGCCGTTGACAGAAGAAAAGGTGATGAAGGGGGCATTCTTTGTATCGTCCAGTTTGAAAAGACTCTTAAACAGCCTCAGAGACATAGGCAGCATCATATACTCACATCTCCATATGAAGGATATGATCTTCCTGGTAGCTTGAGGAAGGAGTTGGTTGAGGGAAAACTCAAAATGATAGAGGATTTGAGAAAAGAAAGGATGAAGAGGAAAACGTAGCCCGAAGGCAAATGGTAGATACTGAGGGGAATGAAGATGTCCTCCTCATTATCTTCAGAGATGATATAGTCATAAGCCATCATCCCCTTCTCTCCTATCCTACACCAATATCCCTTTTCCCTAGGGATATGGAAGTAATCTTCCAGAACCATATTAGCTGTTAGCTATATTTTATTCATACTTTACCCTCATAGTTTAATTGACTTATGTTGAGATTTGATGCAGCGATGCTTGTTTTATATAAGATTTTACGCTTGGTTTGGTGTTTTGTTGTTTTGTTGCATTTCAGGTAAAACTCATTAAATCAAGCACTTTTGATGCATACGCTACTCAATCAGCTCCGAAAACTTAAGGAATAAAGGCCTCGATGAGCCAAGTCAAGAAGATAAGTCAAAACTAGAGCCAAAATAGCCCATTTCAAAGCCACTCGACCAAATCTGGGTCGAGCCAAGGTGGCTCGAGCAATCTTAGACCCACACTTGAGATCAGAAACTGATTAAAGCCCTCCTGAAGGCCGCTCGACCAGGTCGAGCAATATGGCTCGGGTCGAGCGAATTGTTCTCCAACTTCCAGTAACTTCTGTCCAGCAGCAGAATCCAAGATCAAAGCACAGGGCAGTCGCTCGACTGGTCGAGCGGAGCAAATTCCACCTTCTGTCCACATTCTGATGTTTCTGATCAAGTACCTGATGGTCGCTCAACCAGGTCGAGCGAGATGGGCGGCAGTAGCTTTCGCGATCTTTTTAAACATCATTTGAGGTCCAATCACATTTGTTGCTTCTCATTCTTTTGCTGCAAAGTTTTCCTAGCCACCCTACCCTATCCTCTAGGGGTGGCACCCCCTTCTACACCCTAGGGGTGGTGGAGCAATCATGAAACCACCACCCCCACATGCTTTGAAGCCTATAAATAGAGAAGAAGAAGGAGGAGTTCAGGCATCTCAGATTTCACCCTTCACTTTAGAGTAATTTCTATGTATTCTTAGCTTTGCTTTCATTTTCAATTAAGAATTAGTGTTTAGTATAGTTTCCTTTCAATTCAATTAAGTGTCTTTAATTTTCAAACACAATCTTAGCTTATCCTTTAGTGTAATACTTTGCAATTTGGAATTCTTCAACCATTAGTGTATTTTCATTGAAGCTTTTGGAAGTTATTGCTTTGAATCATCAATTCATCTTGTTCATCAAAGAGTAATTTCAACCTTTATTTACATTGAATTCAATTCATTCTATTTAGTTATTGTTTGCCTTTACTTTTTTATGTTTATGTTTGATTGTTCTTCAATTAATTGCATTCATCTTGTTAAGATATTCTAGTTCAATTTATCCATTCATGCTTCTTAACTCATTTGCAATCTATAACTTCAATATGAACATGAGTGAGTAGTTGTTTTGGCTTAGGTTAGGCATGATCACCATGTATATAGTTTGAATTGTTATCTTTACCTTTGGCTTGGTTGTGTTGTTTATGGTTTAACATAGGTTTTGCTATCTTGTTTAGTGTCGTTGAATTGAGGGCGAGAGTCGATTTTTAACGATAATCTATGCTTAAAAGTTGAATCATCTCTATGAGAATAGGTAGATGTTTTGATTGGAAATAATGAATGTGTGCTCCATGTCTTAATCTATGCTTAGCTCCATGAGAATAGGTGGTTAAGTATGTTTTAGGAAGCTATTGTTGCTCGAGAGAGAACATTAGTATTGAAGATACGTTCTTCCTCATAACCACCTATAACCATGACCTTAGGTTGAAGTTAGTAAAGACTACCATGGTGAGAAAGCCTAGCCTATGTCTATTTAGCTAATTGATTGCTTTGTCTTTGCCTTAGTTCATTGGGTTCTTAATTACTTTTATGTTTCGCTTTTCATTCCGTTCTTTTTAATTACTTGCTTTATTTATTTCTACCTCCAAACACCATTTTATACGTTTTTAAGCTCACTAATCGATTGAGAAGCCATTGACATAACCCCCACTCCTTGTGGATTCGACCCTTGCCGTCGTACTAAGCTACGCCGTGCACTTGCGGTATTACATTTGAAGGACGTAAAGTCCCGAACATTAGCCCTACCCTCCACCATCATTTGATAATACTGTGAAGGAAGGGCAGTTGTTTGCAGTTTGGCCATAGTTTCAACCTTTTCCTAAAAATCGTAAGGCACAAATGCAGCACCTTCTAAACCTTGTAAAGGAGGAGGAATTGGATCAGTCCAATGTAAATGTATCCACTTATGTTTCATTATCCAGTCTTTAGGTGGTTCGTGTGGAAGAGCGTCTGGGTTATGGGCCATAGCAAATTCAGCCATGGGAGTATCAGTTTGGTCCACTCAAAAATCATGCTTCAGGTCAAAAGGAGAAATTTTAGCAGTCACCATGTTGAGAGTACAAAGAAGAAACTAGGGTTCAAAGAAATTAATTGCAAGAGAAGAGAATTCAGAGAATGTTTGAGAATAAATTCAGTTTTATGAAAGCGTAAAAAATGAGTAAATGCAAGTTTACAAGTATTTATAGATGGGTAATCATTGGAAAATCAATTGAAATAGAAGATAAACCGCTAAGAAACGTTAAGATTAAAAGTGAGAAGATCAACCGTTGAAGTTGTACCGCTAACTTTTGAATATAGTAGGCTAGGGAACAGTGATTGGATGGGCATTTACTGTTGGTACAGTTGAGTAAAGATAATGATGAAAAAAGTATTGTTACAAGCACAGCGTGTTCAGGAAGTTTTCACCAAAGGAGCAACATTCAGAAAAATATGCTAAAAAGGGTTTTAACATTTTCCAAAGGAAGGGCTAGATTTATGTTACCGGAAAATATATATTCCTAGTTTTATATGTTCTCATATGATTATTAAGATCATTAACATTGTCCTTAATCTGAGGAAGATTGATAACATTTTATTCTGTTTTATCCTTGGTTAAGTCCTTTCCACTAGTGGAATACATGCCAGACAATTATGATCTCAGAAAGAGAATGTTTCCAAAAGTATGAATTGCCAGATAGATGTTCCAAGATGCCAAATCTGATGAAATGTAATATCTAAGACTAAAGACGAAGGAATAATGAAGGAAATTTAATAAAGTTTGTCTAAAGATCATGAAGAATTGTGAAAAGAAAGTTGTACATGCCAGATTGGTAGAATCTTTTAAAGCAGACCCATAAATTCTTAAGGAAGAATTTATAGGTCTGGGGGGCAGATTGTATGGGTGAAAAAATATTAAACAAGGTTTATTAAGATAAAACATGGTCAAAGGAAGTCAAATGCACCAGAATCTGGCAACTTTAATCTTGATTTGGGCGTCATCTGGCAACATTTGTCTGGCAGGGTATAAAGAAAGTATTTACAGTGCTAAGCGTTTTGCATGAGAGCTTCACGTGGGTATTAAAGACACTTGTCCAACATATAGGAGCCACTTTTAGATAGTGGGACATATGTTGATTAAGGAAGTTACCAAAGACAAATAAAGTGTTTTATTAAGTTAGAAGCTTGATACGTATAAAAAGAATATTTGACACATGCAAGGAATGTTCCTAGGGATCAGGAAAGAGAATGTTTTATTTCACAATCATCAGCTATAAATACAGGACCAAACGCCATAAATGAGGTAATTAATTTCATATATAGAAAGAGAAGTACAAAGAATTCAAAGAGAAAAATTAAGAACAACTCTTGAGAATATTTTATAATTTCACATTGATTTTTAGAGCAACGTTTCTAGTAAAAGAAATACAATAATACATAAAGATCTTGACCTATACGAGCCTTTACGTTTCTAGATTAGTTTTGTCAAGCTTCAAATTTCACCTTGATGGAGGTGAGTTCGACCACCTCATTATTTACTCTTGGCTTGCACATTTGAGAATGATAGTGCGTGTGCAAAGAGGTTTGGAAGCATATGGTTTGGGTTACTCAATGAAATAATAGATGAGGATGATTTAGAGTGACTTAATGAAGGGAAGGCACGAAGATTAAGAGAGTTTGAAGAGCTCGACCTGTCGAGCATGAGTGGCTCGGTCGAGCCAAGCATCAGAGGAAGTCCAGTAGGTACTAGAGTCATGCTCGACCAGTCGAGCAAGTGTGCTCGAGTCGAGCAGAGTACAGCTCACGTGCTGCCGAAGTTTATGTTTCATTTCGATTTTGTTTCAGGCTTTTAGCCATTTTCTCCTAGGTTTCTCTAATATATTTTATGGCTATATAAGGAGTCTTAAAGCATCATTAGGGTATTAGAGAGACACATACAAGAGTGAAAACTAAGGTTTACACCATAAGAGTTCTTTCTCCTTGTATGTGCACGTTTGTGTGAGATTGAGTTTAAAGGTTCAATCTTTACCTTGAGAGAGTGTTCTCAAGGGCTATGTGAGGTGAGTCATTAAAGTATTGTTAAGTTTATTAATGATAATCATTTAAACACTAGTTCGAGTCCATGAAATAAGGGTAATTAGGTTAGCACTTAGCAAGTAGCATATATATTATTTATATATATTATGATTATATGAAAAGAATGTAAGTGTTGGGGGCAGAATTCATACGTAGAAGACAAATAAAATGGACAATTTAATATTTATAAGAGTTCGAGGGGCGGGTCCAGGGTCCGGATCTTAGACCCGGATCAGGATCCCCAATTATTTTTTAGATCCTGATCCGACCCGAATCCGATGGGTCTCAAAAAATAAGACCCATACCCTTAAGTAAGGGGCGGGTCCAACAGGGTGTTGGACCCGTGATCATCCCTACTCATAACTCAATCTTGATGTCTATAAAGTGTATTGATGATATGGATTGGTTATGAAGAATTTTGAGGATTTTATAATCTAATTCCAAATTGATATTAGATGTTGATGATGTCTATAAAATAAAACATTTTGACTCTTTGTATTCATGTATTTTACAAAGTTTAAAATATATAAGTTTGATAAGAATCTTCAATTTGGTTATGAAAACTCAATATCTGAGGGCTATCTTTGTGCAAATTGGGTTATAGAGATTAGAGGGTCATGTTGGA
The DNA here is from genome assembly GCA_019425755.1 of Amaranthus cruentus. Taxonomy (NCBI): domain Eukaryota; kingdom Viridiplantae; phylum Streptophyta; class Magnoliopsida; order Caryophyllales; family Amaranthaceae; genus Amaranthus; species Amaranthus cruentus. Next base: position 10,905,127 of record CM033450.1, on the reverse strand, counting down.
AAGATCGAAGGAATCTTCCTTTCAATTGATAAAATTTTTCAATGGTTAATCTATATATTTAAAGTATTATGACTGTTTTGGATATTTTAATGGATCTTATATTTTTTTTTAATACTAATGCTAGAGAATTATTATAACAGTAGGATTTAACTGGCAGAAGGAAGAACTCAATAATCCATCATCAATAAATAAAATATACTAATGAAGAAACGGTTTGAGAAACGTGTCACACTGTCGTTAAAAATTTTTCCGCCTTTATTCTATTCTTGACAGGGAAACTTTTGATATTTGACGTGATATTTTAGAAAACAATTAATTTATTAAAACATACTAGCTCTTATTCAGCCTAAATGTCTCATTTAATTTTTTGGCACTATTTACTCATCACTCTTAATTTGTATTGTACTCTTAATCTATAAGTTAAAAACATAGTCATGTGGGATCTTGTTGGATTCGTATCAATGCAAGGATAATTAATATCAAATTTTTATAATTTTTAACTAAGAATATTTTGAGATATTAAGGGTTAAAATGTTGTCTCGGCAATTATGAAAAAATTAGATGGGATATTTAAGCTAAATAGTATAATATCTGTTGATAGACTATAACTATATGTGATAATCTATTAAAATATTGTATTTCCTTATATAAACCAAAAAAAGAATATACATTAAAATCTTTATTTAAACTTAGATTATATATCCCTATCAAATAATGAACTAATTTGACTTTTTTTTAAACTAAACCCTCCAATCTATCAATCATTGTTGAAGATTTTAAAATTTTATGTCTTAATTATTAATAATTACTATGAGTATATGTTTGAATATTATTGTATAATGAATTATTTATTCTTTTTGATAATGATAATATCATAACAAATATAAAGATTTAATAATTAAGTTTATGTTGTAAATTTTTTAATTTTATAAAATAAAATCATTATTTATATCAGTAAATATTAGTAGCATCCGTGTTTTACACGAGTGTTTTATAAGGGAATTTATCTAGTATATAATAGATGTAGGATTAAATAAGAATGATTTTCAAATGAGAAGAATAAGAAGGATTTTTTGTTACTCACTATATATACATAAAAGAATACAATGTTATAAATTAAGAACATTCTTATATTAATCACATAGTATCTTTTTCTTTGTAAGATAGTGACTTTAATAATTAAGTGTTTTTTGGCACGACCATGACTGTAGAAATTTTTATCTTATTCAAATCAAGGGTGTAAAATGCTTCTAATCCTTTTTATTTTGAACATCTTTCTTATTGGATCCCTCCCTATATATTATATAGATAATTATTTATATCATACAACATAGGATTGAGACAAAGAATCCTTGTAGACTTGATTTTAGGCCCGGTCCCGAGGGTAAGCCAATGGTGCCACTGCCCAGGGCCCAACTTAAAAAATATAAAACTATGATTTTGAAGGGGCCCAATATCATATATTAAAGTATTATATAACTAACACAAATTCTTACTTGAAACTGTCTTTTGTAAAGAATGCTCTTAAAAGCCCAGTCCAATTCTAAATTTATATTGTTACAACTCTAAATATAGATTTGGGCTGAACTTTTGAGAGTCGTCTTTACAAAAAGACCGTCGCTCAAGAGAGCACCTGTATAACTAATTAATTAATCACGCAGTCTTGGGACAATAAGACGGCTCATGCGTCTGCAATGGGCTGGCCCAGTTATGGTCTTAGAGTAAAACGGTTTTACTCAATTTTTTGTGTTAATTAAATAAGATAAGTTAATTATGAAACGAACAGCATTTCCATTGTGAATTGATACCGCCTAACCTGTTTTCCCCAATTCCCCATATTTACTCCATCATTATTTCCCCTAATTCACCCAATCATCAATTCCCCAAATTTACATTAACTTTTACTCCCCAATTTAATTTCAAATCAATTCCAATCTCAAATTTTCTTTCCATCCTTTCGTTTGTTTGTTTTCTCCCTAAATCAATTTCATGAACTTCCAAGTTTTTTTTTTGAAAATCAACGGGAAGGCTAAGATTAAAATGATAAGTCAGAAAATACGATATCCGCGATCCATGAAGGACCACCATCTAGCCAAACCCTATAACAAACACTAGCAACGGCCCATCTAGCAAGCCTATGCGCAACACAGTTTGCCTCTCGATAACAGAAGGTAAAAGAATGAGAGTGCACATCGGACAAAATATGTAAGGCATTGTTGATCAGCACTTGGTTATGAAGGTTTCGGGGAAGCTGCCTTTGAAGAGCATTAACCACATTAAGAGCATCACCTTCAAAAATGACATTATTCCAATTTTTCTCCCTAACAAGCTCAGCAGCCCATTTGAAAGCTTCAATCTCAGCGCGCTCGACATCAATAAAGGGCCAAATAGTTTTTGACGCAGCCATAAGCACAGTTCCGTCAGCATTCCGCACGACAATACCCAACCCAGCTCGATCATCTTGTTGGTTAACAGCTGCATCCACATTTACTTTAATAAAAACAGCATCAGGGGGTTTCCATTGAGTCTGACCTCTTCGATTCTCCTGCCTCTCAACACATGAGTTAGCTTTTCTGTATTCCTGCAATAATTCATGTGTGCGTTTGTAACACAAATCCGAAGCGACATAGATTTTCTCAAAACAGTACTCATTTCTCGAAGTCCAAATTTGCTAAGCACACACACAAAAGAACTCAACTTCCATCTTGCTTTTATTATCGAGAACATCCCCTAACCAATCTCTAAAGGATTGAAAGGTAGGAATGGCACTGGCGTCCATGGCTTGCTCCCAAACATCTCGAGCCCACTTGCAATCCTTCAACGCATGCGAATTTGTTTCCTTCTGGCCACAACGCTTACAATTTTCAACCCCTGAGATCCCTTTTTGAGTCAGATTTGCACCATGGGGGAGTATATCCCAAGAAGCTCTCCAAAGAAATATTCTTGCTTTCGGTGGGATATTGAGTTTCCACAGTTTACCCCATATAGAACTAGTACCACTGGAGCTAGGCGTATCATCATTAGCTTTGAGTGCAATCCTATAAGCATCACGAACTTTGAAAATTCCATCATTACTCACTGCCTACACCCGCTCATCACCGGCGTTACTAGAACTAATAGGGATCTTCAAAATTCTATCAATATCAACCAGTAGAAGTTCCTGAAGGAGGTCAGTACGCCAAAGATGATTATCCTGATCAATAAGAGCATCCACAGTCGCATTTTCATCCAAGACGTTGACCGGGGAAATGAGTTTACCGAAACCTTCACCACCAATCCACGCATACTTCCATATCTTGACAGTTTTGCCATCACCTATACGCCATCTCGTGCCCAATTTTCCAGAAGAGACCTAGAGCTCCACATACTCCTCCAAGCATAGCTAGGGCTGGCACCCACTTTCGATTCCCATAACGAGCATAAAGGGAAATATCATGCTTTAAGAGATTGAGCAAGCAAAGTATATGGATGTGTGTGAATCCTCCACAATTGTTTTGCAAGGAGAGAGCTATTAAATAGACTAAAATCCCGAAAGCCCAAACCACCTTCGCCTTTAGGACGACATAAGGATATCTAAGCCTTCCACGGGATTACCCTTTCCGAGTTCGATGTACCCCACCAGAAATTTCTGATAATTTTTTCCACCTCAACACAAAAGGAAGTCGGGAGCTTGAAACAACTCATCGCATACGTCGAGATTGACTGGGCTACGACCTTGATTAGAATCTCCTTGCCTGCTTTCGAACGAAGCTTCTCCTTCCAACCCTGGAGTTTTTTCCAAATTCGATCTATAATGCCGGTAAAAGAAATTTTTTTAGATCTTTCAAAGAGAGTGGGCGGACCCAAATATTTGTCGTGACTAAGGACTTCTTTGAAACCCAGGACCTCACTAACTCTTCTAATATTCTGCAAAAGACCCTTACTAAAATAAACTTCAGATTTATCAACATTGATTGTTTGGCCCAAAAGAGCCTCGTATCTCCTCAGGACATTTAGAATGAACTTCCAAGTTGAACCATGACATTTGATTGTACGGTAGTTTTTTTTTATTATAAATTGATTTATTTTTTATGGCAACAATCATTTTTTTCCCCAAACCAAGTATTCAAGATAATCAATTTCTAACAATTAGACAACAATCAACGGTGGTCGAGTGGTTTGTGTCTTGGCAATTTCCAGTAGGGTACTCATTCTCAGTTTCTCGCTAGTCTGCAGTTACTACATTACCACTCATTTAGATTTTTATATTTGAATTGACTTATTTTTTATGTTTTTGTAATTTGTGTCTTTGAGGAATATAAATTTAGTTTTAGTTATTTACTGTATTGATGTAATTGTATTTATTTTATATTTTTAATTTTGGTGTTATAATTTTGAGTATCTCTTTTTTTTTTTTTGTTTTTTTTTTTTTTTGAATTTTGAGTATTGGTGTTTTTGTAATTGTAATTGTATTTTAGGAAATGAAATTTGGATTCAAATATTTACTATATTTTTTGAGAAATTGGTATTTGAAATGCAGTCGAGTAAATTTCGTTTTTGTGGATTGTATTTTTGTAATTACTAATTAGTAAATACGTATTATATTTGTAGTGTTATATTTTTAACATTTTAGACTTTGAAATTTGCAAAGAAAAAAAACTATAATTAGGAATATTTTGGAGGAAATCATACAATTACTAAAAAGCTTGGAAAATTCCACATGGCATCTTTACAAAGGTTTTCCATATGGAATAATTAAATTGATTTATTGTTATATTTATTAGGAAAAATTACCTAGAATAATTCAAACTATTCATGATTTTCCTACAATAACCCCACCTATTGATTAACCATGAATAATCCCAACTTTGAGGGGCATTTTCCTAGAGGAAACTCGGTGACCGGATGACTTGCTATAACAAGTTTTATTTTTTTAATAAAAAAGATAAGTTAAAATAAAATGTCGAAAAAAATGTTAAAAAAAATATTCATAAAAAAAATTTATGATTTTTTTATTATTTAGAATTTTTTATGTAAATTTTCAAAAATATTTTCTAATTTTAAATTAATAATATTTAATTTATGTTTTTGGTGAATTACCTACTATAGCAGGTCATCGGGTTACCCAAGTTTACTCTAGGGAAATACCCCTCAAAGTTGGAATTATTCATGGTTAATCAATAGATGAGATTATTATAGGAAAATCATGAATAATTTAGATTATTATAGGTAATTGATCGGGACTTTACGTCCTTCAAATGTAATATCGCAAGTGTACGGCGTAGCTTAGTACGACAGCAAGTACGGGTCGAATCCACAGGGAGTGGAGGTTATGTCAATGGCTTCTCAATCGATTAGTGAGCTCAAAAGCGTATAAAATGGTGTTTGGAGGTAGAACTAAATAAAGCAAGTAATTAAAAAGAACGGAATGAAAAGCGAAATATAAAAGTAATCAAGAACACAATGAACTAAGGCAAAGACAAAGCAATTAATTAGCTAAATAGGCATAGGTTAGGCTTTCTCACTATGGTAGTCTTTACTAACTTCAACCTAAGGTCATGGTTATGGGTTGTTATGAGGAAGAATGTATCTTAAATACTAATGTTCTCTCTCAAGCAACATCAGCTTCCTAAAACATACTTAACCATCTATTCTCATGGAGCTAAGCATAGATTAAGACATGGAGCACACATTCATTATTTCCAATCAAAACATCTACCTATTCTCATGGAGATGATTCAACTTTTAAGCATAGATTATCGTTAAAAATCGACTCTCGCCCTCAATTCAACGACACTAAACAAGATAGCAAAACCTATGTTAAACCATAAACAACACAACCAATGCCAAAGGTAAAGATAGCAATTCAAACTATATACATGGTGATCATGCCTAACCTAAACCAAAACATCTACTCACTCATGTTCATATTGAAGTTATAGATTGCAAATGAATTCAGAAGCATGGATGGATAAATTGAACTAGAATATCTTAACAAGATGAATGCAATTAGTTGAAGAACAATCAAATATAAACATACAAAAGTAAAGGCAAACAATAACTAAATAACATGAATTGAATTCAATGTAAATAAGGTAGAAATTACTCTTTGATGAACAAGGTGGATTGATGATTCAAAGCATTAACTTCCAAAAGCTTCAATGAAAATACACCAATGGTTGAAGAATTCCAAATTGCAAAGTATTACACTAAAGGATAAGCCAAGATTGTGTTTGGAAATTAAAGACACTTAATTGAATTGAAAGAAAACTATGCTAACACTTAATTCGAGCATCAGGTACACAGGTCAAAATCTTCAAAAACAGAAGTCACCAAAAAATAGCTCCGCTCGACCTCCCCGCTCGACCCATCGAAAATGCATCTGTCGACATTCTAAAGCTACTGGAAGTGAATAGTACTTTCGCTCGACCCGAGCCATCGCGCTCGACCTAGTCGAGCGGCCTTCAGGATGGCTTTAATCAGCTTCTGATCTCAAGTGTGGGTCCTAGGATGCTCGAGCCACCTTGGTCGATGTCGAGTGGCTTTGAAATGGCCTATTTTGGCTCTCGTTTCGACTTATCTTCTTGACTTGGCTCATCGAGGCCTTACTTCTTTAAGTTTTCGGAGCTGAATGAGCAACGTATGCGTCAAAAGTGCTTGAGTTTTACCTGAAATTCAACAAAACACCAAACCAAGCGTAAAATCTTATATAAAACAAGCATCGTTGCATCAAATTATAAAGACAATAAAAATCACAAATGCACAAGATGGATCTTAGGAAAGCCATAAACATGAAAACATAGGCCACGAAGAATTAAAATATGTATGGCAGTCTAGCAAACTATGATTATTAATTCTAAAAGCTTGAAATACGCACCTGATTCCACAAATCATCCTCAAAACAAGTCATCGAGCGAGGATCTCACCAAACTGAGTCTAGGACTCCCAATACCGATCACAATGAGTATAAGTGGACCTCACTTTTGGGTATGTAAGCCAAGATGAACAACCACACTCAAGTGTTTAAAGTTACGCTCATTCCCTCATCCTATGGCTCAATGTGATGTAAGCTTCTAAATGGAGATGTGTCAAAGTTTCGCACCTCGGTACTCGGGGTCTCAAAGGCTAAGATTTCACTAGAAGCAGGTGGATGAACCTAAACGAGGTGAATTGGTGAAGGCTAGAGTATTATGAAACATAGAAAGGGTAAGGTTATGAAAAGAAATAGCATAACTAGTTAGTTAACCCGAACAAACCAAAATGACCCATGGTTTACACAACTTGGCATTTATTAACTAATACTCCCTCCTATTCAATTACATTGTCCACTTTGGGTTTGGATCGGATTTTAAGAAAAAATGGTAGTGGGGTATTTTAAGTGATTATAATAATTGAAAAGGTGGTAGTGGGGTATTTTAAGTGATTATAATAATTGAAAAGGTGGTAGTGGGGTATTTTAAGTGATTATAATAATTGAAAAGGTGGTAGGTGGGGTATTATTAAATAATATAAGTTGGGATAGTTGGGGGTATTTAGGTAAAAAGTTTTGCCAAAAATAGAAAGTGGACAAGTAAAGAGACTTTACCATATAAGGAAAGTGGACATTTATTTTGAATAGGAGGGAGTAATATTTTCCTATACAAGCTTTGGACTTCTTTTTCTTTCTTTTCTTTCCATTTCTTCTTTTCTTTTTTTTTTTCTTTTAACTAAATAACATGATAAAAACAAAATACTATACTACCAAAAGTGGGTAGTAGAATCAAAGCGCTCTAAGAGCCATATAATACCAACTAAATATAAACAACCATATCTAAAATTATAATATCACCATGATATTAAATATAAGTGGTGACCTCAAGAAAAATCAAAAATAAACTAAAACTCATGCCAAGTGTGATGAACCAACAACCAACATTCCATCAACCAAACTAAATAGTATGCTAAAGAGTTAGGGTGAAGGTGAAAAGAAGGTGAAAGTGAAGGTGTATAAAAGGGAATGAAAAGCTCGAATAAGATATGAAAGAAAATGGGTATAATGTAGGTTGACAAAAAGGGTAAGAAACAAAGAAAGAAAATAAGCTCATCCAAACTAGCAACTAGATCCATATAATGCCCAAGTCCCAAAAGTCATGCCTAGTGCGCTACAAATTCACAATCTCATTAATCTACATGAATGCATGGTGGAGGCTCAATAATTACTCACTAGTTTAAAATATGTCCACAAATACCCAAAGGCGGTGCCACAAACCAAATCCTGCTTGACTACTGTTTTGAACACTCAAAAGTTCACTGGTTTGTAAGTCAAAAATTTAGAAAAAATAGTCTAAGTTTGCTACAATACCATACACAAATGAGATTTAAGGCCCTAAACGGTATACAAGACAACTTATTCAAAGATCCAGATTATGCATAAGTTTTGCTTACATAAACAATAGCAAAAGAAACTAACAAACAAGAAACTAACTACTACTAGCATGCATATGTACCAGAGGAACAAGAGAAAAACATATCATTACCAAAAAAAAAAACAACTCAACACCTCCCCCAAGCCAATCTCTTGCTTAGCACAAGCATGCTACTCGACAATACAAACTAAAACTTAAAACATTAATAAAAAAAATAAAAAATAAAAACTCAAACCAAAGTTTGGTTGCCTCCCAACTAGCGCTTCTTTTAGGTCATTTGCTAGACCTTTTTCAGTAAATAGCTTGACAAACTTCGAAGGAGTTTGTCAAACTCACTCCCTACACAAGAAAGAGTTGGGTAATAACAAATAGAAAGAAACAAAGACAAACATCTCAATGAAATAGAATAGATATAGAAAAATGGCTTATCATTACATGATGAAAAGCCAAAGAAAAACTGGACAAAGGGAGGAAAGGGGAAATCAGTTGGAATAGGTTGACATAGATCAATGGAGGCGAAGCTATATCCAACTAAGGGCAAAGCTTTATGACCATTAAAAGGAGCATGAAACGAACTAAACTGAGGTATTATAGGGTGATCACAATGCTTGATGTTTAGAGTCTCACTAGAAAGAGTGTTGTATGTATGCACATATAACTCCTTATTAATAGGCACATTAATTGTGTGATCACAATGCTCATTCACAAACAAGTCATGTTTACATGGCATAAAAACAAGAGACTCATTACTATAAGGCAACCAAGGTGATTCAATAATAAACTCACAATGAGAGGGCATAGGGCTATAAAGCTCATCATTTATGCCATCAAATGATGTTTCCAAAAGAGGCTTATCTATGGAGGAGCAACATTGATTAAGGGCTTGCCTTAACTGCATACAAATTTCCTTAAAATCTTCATTTTCATAAATTAAACCATCATCATCAAACTCCTCGAAGGGTGGATAGGAACAAGGGTAAGAAAAAGGTAAAGCGGAGGACCCGTTAAAGTAACTAGGATCCGCATATTCTACACTAAACTCACTAACCAAGTCATAACTCCCATCCAAACGTCTACATGAATTTTTTCCAATATAGTCATCCTTCAATGCTAAACATGAGGGATTGGCCTCCAAATGGTCAAGAAAGGTTGTATGATTCATATCGAGAGAAGGGAGCTTATGAGCCATTTCTTGTTCATAGGTTTCCTTAGCTAACCATTCAAAAAATTCCCAAGCTCTTTCAATTGGTTGGTCTAGAAACTCAAAGTTATACATGATCTCGACTTGATCCCTAGTCTCATCATTTAAACCATCATACATCAATTTGCAAATATTCCACATTTCAAGGTCATGGTCATGTGGGAGGGAGTCACCAAGCCTCCAATAATACCTCCAAAAAGTTTCATGCTCAAATTGGTGACACAACAAGCTAGCCATAAGAGTCATACAAAGAACCAACTAATTAAGAAAAACCATTAATATAAAACTGTCACTCCCCAGCAACAGCGCCAAAAACTTGATCGGGACGTTACGTCCTTCAAATGTAATACCGCAAGTGTACGGCGTAGCTTAGTACGACTGCAAGTACCGGTCGAATCCACAGGGAGTGGGGGTTATGTCAATGGCTTCTCAATCGATTAGTGAGCTCAAAAGCGTATAAAATGGTGTTTGGAGGTAGAACTAAATAAAGCAAGTAATTAAAAAGAACGGAATGAAAAGCGAAATATAAAAGTAATCAAGAACACAATGAACTAAGGCAAAGACAAAGCAATTAATTAGCTAAATAGGCATAGGTTAGGCTTTCTCACCATGGTAGTCTTTACTAACTTCAACCTAAGGTCATGGTATGGGTTGTTATGAGGAAGAATGTATCTTAAATACTAATGTTCTCTTTCAAGCAACATCAGCTTCCTAAAACATACTTAACCACCTATTCTCATAGAGCTAAGCATAGATTAAGACATGGAGCACACATTCATTATTTCCAATCAAAACATCTACCTATTCTCATAGAGATGATTCAACTTTTAAGCATAGATTATCGTTAAAAATTGACTCTCGCCCTCAATTCAACGACACTAAACAAGATAGCAAAACCTATGTTAAACCATAAACAACACAACCAATGCCAAAGGTAAAGATAGTAATTCAAACTATATACATGGTGATCATGCCTAACCTAAACCAAAACAACTACTCACTCATGTTCATATTGAAGTTATAGATTGCAAATGAATTCACAAGCATGGATGGATAAATTGAACTAGAATATCTTAACAAGATGAATGCAATTAGTTGAAGAACAATCAAATATAAACATACAAAAGTAAAGGCAAACAATAACTAAATAACATGAATTGAATTCAATGTAAATAAGGTAGAAATTACTCTTTGATGAACAAGGTGGATTGATGATTCAAAGCATTAACTTCCAAAAGCTTCAATGAAAATACACCAATGGTTGAAGAATTCCAAATTGCAAAGTATTACACTAAAGGATAAGCTAAGATTGTGTTTGGAAATTAAAGACACTTAATTGAATTGAAAGAAAACTATGCTAACACTAATTCTTAATTGAAAATGAAAGCAAAGCTAAGAATACATAGAAATTACTCTAAAGTGAAGGATGAAAACTGAGATGCAAACTTGAGATGAAAACTGAGATGATTGAACTCCTCCTTCTTCTTCTCTATTTATAGGCTTCAAAGCATGTGGGGGTGGTGGTTTCATGATTGCTCCACCACCCCTAGGGTGCAGGAGGGGGTGCCACCCCTAGAGATAGGGTAGGGTGGCAAGGGAGGCTTGGCAGCAGAGATAAGAAGCAAATGAATTTGATTGGACCCAATTTCTTTTTTAAAAGAATCGCGAAAAGCTGCTGCCACCCATCTTGCTCGACCCGAGCAAGCCCGCTCGACCTGGTCGAGCGAGCATCAGGTACACAGGTCAAAATCTTCAAAAACAGAAGTCACCAAAAAATAGCTCCGCTCGACCCATCGAAAATGCATCTGTCGACATTCTAAAGCTACTGGAAGTGAATAGTACTTTCGCTCGACCCGAGCCATCGTGCTCGACCTAGTCGAGCGGCCTTCAGGATGGCTTTAATCATCATTGAGGCCTTGCTTCTTTAAGTTTTCGGAGCTGAATGAGCAACGTATGCGTCAAAAGTGCTTGAGTTTTACCTGAAATTCAACAAAACACCAAACCAAGCGTAAAATCTTATATAAAACAAGCATCGTTGCATCAAATCTCAACATAATTCAATTAAACAATGGGGATAAAGTATGAATAAAATGTAGCTAACAGTAATTTTTCCTATTTATTATTGCACTAAATAAGGTAAAGTTCATTTTATTTTATAACATGACATTATACTTTATCATATTTCTGTTATATTGATTAATTCATTGAAATAAAACAGTAAAATTTTATTCAACTAAATAAGGAGAAAAATAAATAGCAGCACCCTAATATATGCTAAAAACATTTATCAGAAAGCTAGAACATTCACATCATACAATTATTAAAAAGCTTGAAAAATTCCACATGGGATCCTTACAAAGGTTTTCCATACAATTACTAAAAAGCTTGGGAAATTCCAAATGGCATCCTTATAAAGGTTTTCCATATGAAATAATTAAATTGATTTATTGCTATATTTATTATTGCACTAAATAAGATAAAGTTCATTTATTTTATAACATGACATTATATTTCTATCATATTTCTATTATACTGATTAATTGATTGAAATAATACAATTACTAAAAAGCTTGGAAAATTCCACATGGCATCCTTACAAAGGTTTTCCATATGGAATAATTAAATTGATTTATTGCTATATTTATTATTGCACTAAATAAGGTAAAGTTCATTTTATTTTATAACATGGCATTATACTTTATCATATTTCTATTATATTGATTAATTGATTGAAATTAAACAGTAAAATTTTATTCAACTAAATAAGGAGAAAAATAAATAGCAGCACCCTAATATATGCTAAAAACATTTATCAGAAAGCTAGAGCAGTGTAAATAAAACTAAAAAAATTCAAAAATAAATTGTTAATTATCCACAATTTTTATTATAGTTACATTAGTTATAAAATTATAATGTGTAAATTTCAATTTAATAGATATACTATATAATTATATCAATGTTTAAAATCATAATACTTCTATGTTTTAATACTAATAACCGTGTATTCAGTGTCGTATCTTACATAGGGTGGCAAGGGCAGGTGCCCGGGGCCCCTTTTCTCAAAATTCAGTTTATAGAGAGAAGGATTGAGAATAAGAAATTGTTCTCATAATCTCACACATTAATTAAATACAAAGATAGAAAAGTGTGTTATTATTATCTATTTATTACTTATACAATAAGTAATAATCATGAAACAGTTAGATCAATTGTTATTATTTACACATCAATTTCTCCGTATATAATATTTTTGTTGTATAATACTTAAGATATTAATTATTTAAGTTGATTTTCAATGTTGCGGCTAATGTGTAGGAAATAATAATGTCAAGTGAGATTTTATTTAAATTATCTAATTGTGTATTTTCACAATATTAAATTTTTATGATTTTTGGCTATACATATTTCAAGATAAAAATAATCAAAAGAACGCATTGGATTACGTAATAAAGTGAAGGTAATAAGTGTAATCATTTTTTCTTTATGAAGTTTTTGCCCAAAGAACTCAATTGAACACATAAATCAATTGTTTTGTTATTTTACATTTATTTTTGAATTCAAAAATATAATATATTTATCACTTAAAAGGGTCCCAATTGTTTATCTCGCCCTAGGCCACTAAAATCTTAGAAACGGGTCTGCGTGTATTGCACGGGTGTTTATACTAGTAAACTATAATTTGGAAAAGTTGAAGTTTATCAAAATACCTATTTAAGGTCATCAATATAGAACAGTTGAATGTTCTTGCAACATTATTAATTGAAAATGAATTTTTAGAAAACATTATCTTGATAAAATTTTGATTGATTTTGCTTCAGGAAAAGCTCGTAAAACTCATGTATAGTTGAAAATAAAATAAAACTAATAAAAGGGCATAATTTTTTCATTTGACTTAAGACCTAATAAATATCGTTACCGGCACTGTAAGTAATAATGGGGCTTATAAATATATGTCGCCCTAGGCCTCTAAAATGTCATGATGGACCCTGCTTGATTTTTATATGCTTTACATACAGTTAATTTTATAATTTTATACTCAATAACTACTTTACTTAGGGCTGGCAAACGTTGATCCGACCTGCTAACCTGATCTGAACCTAACCCAAAATAAGTGGGTTTGGATTGAGACTTTTGACCCAATTAATTAAATGGGTCGACCCGACCTGATCTGTTTATTAAATGGGTTAGGTTCAGGTCAAAATTTTAAACTTGAAAAAAACATGTATAACTCATTTAATTAAATGTGTTAATTTCGAGTTAAATCAATAAGTAAAAGCTAAACTTAGTTCACTTCATAGTTTCTTATTTTTCATAGTAAATACAAAATAAACAAAAAAAACATAAAGTTAAAATTAAAGCCTAAAAAAAGTAAATTTAATTAACGTTAAACCCCTTAAAACGAAAACAAAAAAATTTATAAACGGGTTAAGTGGGTCGAAATCAGGTCAACCTGATCTGTTGCAGGTCGGGTCAAGGTTATGATTTTTGACCCAATTAAATAAATGGGTTGGGTTTGGGTCAAGGGTTTTCTGACCTGTTTATATATGACCCGAACTCGAATACGACCCAACCTGATTTGTTTGACAGACCTAACTTTACTCATCCAATTATGTGGCCATTCTTTTATAATAAACATCCAAATAGGTTTTACCAAAATTTTTTAATTTATTGCTAGTCTTGTATGAGAGTGTCTTACTCTGAAACGAATGTGTATAATTAGTTTATTTTATAATTGATTACTTTAAGACAATAGGTGTACTTTAAGTTGACCCAATAAAATAGTTCAATCGTGAAACTTTCTCATTTGAAAATCTGTTATGTTTTAACAAATATAATATATGATGACATATATTTGAAACTTTCTCATGTGATACATTCTAATGGTGTAAGGGCAATGTTGATCAAAATGGTGCAATGGCAAAAAATCCATGAAGGTTGCCTAGCTGTAGTGATGGCCACGGTCCGGGTTGGGCCGGTTCCGTTCCGGTTCCACCCGGTTCCGGTTCCATCTGGAACCTGACCCGAACATTTCCGGTTCCGGTTCCAGACGGTTCCAAACGGTTCCTTGGCGGTTCATGAGGCGGTTTCGGCGATTCCAATACCCGGGTCGGGTGGGTCGGACCATCGGTTCCATTCTTATATTACTAAGTGAACGTTTGGTTCATAAACATATGAAAAAATCTTAGTTGCGTGGACATACGCTTCTAATAGTTTTTGTACGCCTATAGCTAGGTCCCAAGTTTCATCACTTATACGGCTATCGGTAAACTCAATATACAATTGTGTTATAACCGGACGATAAACAATAGCCTTCTTTAATAAATCATGGGTTGAACCCCAACGTGTAGGAGTATCTAAAGACCAATATACTTTTTTTAGTTTATAATGTTCACATAATTGTTTATATCTTCTTTTTACTTGTCCCAATCTTGGTCGTACCCTTCTGGATAATTCGGTTCATAATTAGTATTAATCGAAGGTTTAATTAAGAACCTCCTCCTAAAGAGTTGAAGTGGCCTTTCGTTTGGAGCTAGAACCCCCTCCCAAAGATTTTGCCACTTGAGAAACTTTTTTAGAGGCTTTTTTCAAAAAAGAAGACATGATGTAATTAAGAAATAATTAAGAGACTAATTAAGGAATAATTAAAAGAATAAGTATGTAATTAAGGAATAATTAAAACACTAATAATGTAATTAAGAAATAATTAAGAGACTAATTATGTAATTAAGAGAATAATTGCGTAATTAAGTAATTAAGTAGAGAGAGTAAGTAGAGAGAGTAAGATAAGATATGAGTTGTGAATTGGAAGGATTGAAAGTGATGGGTATTTATAGGTAAATCCCAACGGCTAGTTCAACTGTAACATAACGGCTAGTTTTGGCAGGTTCCAAAGAACCGCTGATCCGGGGGAACCGTACGGTTTCGGGTCCGTTTCCAAGGAACCGTTGGGCCGGGTAAACCGTTCCGGTCCGGTTCTCGATTCCGGGGCGGTTCCATGGAACCGTTGGTCCGGGTGAACCGGTTCGGACCGGGTGAACTGGCCCGCGGTTCTTTGGTCCGGTTCAAACGGTTTTTTTCGGCGGTTTCACGGTTTCGGCAACTTTTTTTTCGGCGGGTTCACGGTTTCGCGGTTCGGGCCGGTTCAGAACCTGTCGCGAACGTTCCGGTTCCGGGACCAGTTCGGTTCCGGGTAACCCGCCCCGTGGCCATCACTACCTAGCTGTGAAGAGGAAGCTGCCCTTACACCATTTGAATTTATCACATACATGACATTTATAGTACAACCTTTGTGAATTTTTTGCCGAATCGGAGCTTCGTATTGCAAACTTCCTACCACAACAACATGCGTTGTTCGGCACCCTTACATACGAATAACTAAAAGAAGACGATGATCATGATCATGAGTTTGTAGACATCTTTGCAAATGCTTTTAGAGGTTAGAGGTGTGCCTTATTATGTGACTCCCTTAAAAATCACATATTTAGGCACAAACTAGTCGTTACGCTATTCCAACGGCTATATTTAAAAAAATGGTTTTTGATGCAAAAAAAAAAGTAATGGTATATGGTGAATAAATAATTTACCACAAATGACAGACTGAAAGCAGTTACTATTAATGATATTCTGTGTTAAGGTTAGGGGTGCTCATAATAACTCGACCCGAAAAATCCGATCCGAATTATTCGGTAACCGGTTTCTAAAACCGGATAATTTACCCGATTTTCACAAACCGGATATTCCGGGTCGGGTACTCGGTTTTAAAACCGGATACCGAATCCGGATCCGGGTCACGATTTTTTGAAAATCAGGTATCCGGTATCTGGTTTCTTTAATTATTTTTTTTCGTAAATAATATCTCTTAAGCTAACCTTGGATTGAATATTTTTGGAGAGTTAGTATGAATTTTATAATTGTTCTTACTTAAACCCATGAACAATAATATTATTCTTTCATTTTCTTAATTAACCCTTTATGACTAATTAAGTTAAAGATATTCAGAGAGTTTATATTTAAAATTTATATAAAAAACAGTTTAAGTGAAAATAGAGATAAACAAATGTATGGTCGAACGACAAAACGACAAAAAAATAAAAAATAAAAAAAAACATTCTAATAATCATCCGGATACCCGGTTTAAACCGGGTCGGAACCGGATCGCAATTTTAGGTACCCGAAAAAGTGGGTACCGGAATTTCCGGATCCGAGTTGATACGGTACCCGGTTTTAAACACCCCTAGTTAAGGTACGAAAATCCAATGGTATATATGGTGAATTGAAAAATTTTTTGTGGTATAGGGTAAATTTTGGAGAAACATATCATGAAATTTTGGTATTGTTTTTAATTAGAAAAGTTACCGTGAATAATACAACCTTTTGTTAATTTCCCTAGAATAATACCAACTATTGATTAACCATGAATAATACCAACTTAGGGGTTATTTTCATAGAATAATACCAACTTTAATTTATCAACTAATTTACCAAATTTTTTTGTCTTATAATCACCTATAGTTTGATTTTTAACATTTTAAGGATTTTTTAGGAAAAAACCCTTAAAATTGGTATTATTCATGGTTAATCAAAAGTTCCTATTATTATAGAAAAATAAGCAAAAATTTGTATTATTTATGGTAATTTTTCCTTTTTAATTTATATTTAATGTGTAATTACCTGCTAACAACAACAAACTACCTAAAAGCATTATACGTGTAGCTCATTCCGTGGTACATGCTTCCCACCTTTTTGCCTCGTCCTTCACATTACAACTTCTTTCTCGTTCTTAAAAAGTTCCATCGGAAAATTGAAGTTTCAGATCCAATCTTCAATTAAAACCCCTTTTTTCCGCACCTTCCCCCTAAGTCAAATTAATTCAATCATCCAATTCATCTTCAATTCCTCAATCAATCTCCAACATTTCTGCATCTCATCAATTAAACCCCCATTAAAGATCTTCAATTGAAGAACTTAACAATGGAATATAACCCCATTCCAGTTCCATCATTAAAAGCCATAACATTAACCCACGTTCGATACCCAAGAGGCGATAAAATAGGCCATTTCTTAGCTTGGATTTCATTAATACCAGTTTTCATTAGCCTTGGAGGTTTTGTATCTCACTTCTTTTTCCGCCGTGAATTACAAGCCATGTTCTTCGCTCTTGGCCTTCTTATTTCTCAAATCATAAGCGAAACGATCAAATCTTGTGTACGCCAATCTCGACCAGAAACGTGCGCATTGCTTGAAGTTTGTGAATCCCATGGCTGGCCTTCCAGCCATTCTCAATACATGTTTTTTTTCGCCATGTATTTTACACTAACAAGTTATCTTCATCAAAAATCGACGGGAAAATATATTGTGGAAATTATTTCTTGGTGTTTGGCTGTTCTGACTATGTTTTCTAGAGTTTATTTGGGGTACCATTCGATTGCTCAAGTGTTTGCTGGTGCTATATTGGGTACTTTTCTTGGTGGAGTTTGGTTCTGGGTTGTTAATCGTGTTTTGATTCAGTATTTTCCAATGATTGAAGATAGTGCTTTTGGAAGGATGTTTTATATCAAAGATACTACTCATATTTGTAATGTGTTGAAGTTTGAGTATGATAATGCTAGAGCTGCCAGGAAAAAGGTTTCTGATAAAACTAATTGATTGGTGAGTTGGTTTTTCTTTGAATTGATCTATGTAAATTCTAATGCTTTTATATTTGTTTGTATGAGATGAGATGAGATGAATTGATGAATGTTTTATTGGTGTTATCATATTTATGTGCATGTTAGAGATTAATTCAAATGCAATAAGTAGTTAGTTGGCTATTCTTTTGTTGGACTTCTGTGAGCCGTTTGTTTATACTGTTATGAGATGAGAATATGAGATGATCAATGTTTCTTGTTATATTAAGTTTAATTAGATGTTTATGGAGTAGTGTAATTCATCAACTAATTCGCCTTTTGTATTCACACTTCGCACAAGATGACATAAAAGTAGCTTGAAATCGACCATATTTTATTAGAAACATAATGATATACAAACACAAATTACAAACAAACTAATTTGTATCCCCTTGTGATGACAATGGAACTTCTTGCTTATATGATCACCAAATGTAGTACTCCTTGAAGACAAGTTTGTAACAATGTGTGTCACTCGGATACTCGATACTTCTTGTAGTTGTATGAGAACTTTCCTTTTGTGATATTTCTCTTACAAAGGTACTTGGGATGATTGTGAAAATTCATGATTGTGAAAATTCACAAATAGATATTAACAACAAAACACCTATCACACAATGTGATGTGTAGATTATGCACTTGGCAAAAGTATAAAAAGTTTTTAACTTTCTTTACACACTTCATGCAAAGAAGAGAAGAGAAAAAAAATTCAGTAGCTGGTATGCAAATTCCTTAGTCACTTTCTCTATATCCCAACCATCTAATGTGTAGAGATTGTATGAATAATGCCATTTAATCATTGGAAAACTGATTTACAATCAGTTACAAATCAGTTTTGTCTGTTTCCAATACTTCCTTGCACCCGAAAGCTTTATTATGGGGCTTTATTGTTTAAGAGCTAAAGACTTCTCTCCTTTTCCTCTCCTTACCAAGCATGTAATATCGCCAAATTTACATACCCTTTTAATATAATGCTTCCTACTCTTCCTTCACCCTTTATTTCTTATTCTTTTCTTCTTCTTCTTGCCCGTCCCTAAAACCCTCATTTTCCTTTCCCTTTATTTAATTAGAACTTGAACCTCATCCTTATTCATTAGTTTTTGAGTGCTCTTTATTTATTTTGTTTATGGGATTTTCTCAATATAATTGGTCTTTCCAAAGTATAATTCTAGAAAAATCAAACTATTATTTCTGGATCCATCTATTTATGATTCACAAATTCTTGTGAGAGACGGTTTCTTTGAGAGACCAACTCTGATTGGATCGGCCCATAAAGGAAAATATAGAATAAGAGTAAGCATTAAACTCTAATGGACTGGGCCTGAGAGGCGTCTCTCAAAGAGACGGTCTCTCAGGAGACTTGCTGTTTATGATTTTTAGTTAAAAAGTAATGATTTTCAAAGATAAAAACCAGATACTACACGAACTAGGCCAAACAATTTCCTAATCTAAATTTTCGATTTGCTTTGATTTTAGTGTAAAAACAGTCTAAAAACGCGCTCTATTTGTTAGTGATAGCCAAGTGAGTATGTTCGCCATAGGTTGTGTAGAACATATGGTTAATGAGCTCCAAAATGATGTGCCCAATCACTCTAATGATTCAAGTTTAAAATTCAGAATTTAAACACTTGCATTATGTCAAGGCTACAATTTACAGTTTTGTGCCTCATTGATACAAAGAGAAAAAAGTTTACAATGAGATTAGTTCACTTGTTGTGCATTGAGTGGTTTATTTTCTGTTGCTTAGGACATGTATTTAGGCTTATTTAATGGAATGGATTACGTTAAACTATTGATATAACTAGCTTCTTGTTATGGATTGAGCTAGTCTTGGATTATTGAAGCTATTAATAGGACATAATCTACTACTAAGAATAGCAAAAACTATATTTAAATGTTAAAGTTTAGCGTAGATGAGTGTAATATATATGTGTGTCGTAGATTGATTGTAACCGAAGAATGCTTACAATGAGATAATGGTCTAGCAATTCGAGAAGCTTGAGGTCTCCCTAAATGAGTCATATGAGTCGCCCTATTTCTATTGTAATTAATTGAATTCCTTTCTATTCCCCTTTTTATTGTATTTATACTATTTCTCTCTACATATTATTCCTCCAACTAACTAATTCTATGTATTATTTTATTATTTAGTTCCTATATATATTACTTCTAACAACCATTCATGATATTTTTTATCTGCAGTTTTAGATAGCTATGTCTTGCATTACGACTCGGCTCAATTTCTGCCCCTGCCTAATATTCTGCATGAATCTCTCTGGATTAGATTAGGTTTCTCATAAGTCAGCTATGATTTTTATATCCTGTGGGTATAGTTTTAGCTTTGCTTTTATTTGGAGCAAATTATTTTGGCCTAGTAAATTTTCAAAATTTTTATTGGTCATCAGAGCTGTTGCATAGCTTGAGACCTAAGGTTACACACAAAGCTAAGAGAGTACACATGCTTGATTATGTTTGGAGATCTAATAAAGGATGATGATAGACTAAGAAAAGAAGCGCACAAATCACCAGTGTTTTAGAAAGGAATGTCGTGGGTTAATAAGGAATGAATATCTCTGTGTTTTTTGTATAAGAATGTGGAGAGATGTGTGGGTTCAGATGGTAAAGTTCAGGATAAGTCTTTGGACATAAAGTTAGGAGAATGAAGAAGTAGAGAGAATGATATGTTGCGGAATATAATTGATCCTTGTTAGATAAAGAAAACACCACAACATTCTGCAATGAACAAGTAATTTTCATAATAGGTTCACGGAGGTGTATTTAGGTAATTACTATGTTAGTGGAGACTTGGGGAATAAGTTACACTTTATGGGCGAGTATTATACTCATTTGGGAGATCTCAAGCTTCTCGAATTGCTTAAGTTATCTTTTCTTATTTTACATTTAGGGTTGTATTGATCCTTATACCATCAATTTGATAATATAATTTCAGTGTGTCTATTTAATATTTAATTTCCAAATTAACTGTTTCTTTGAATGCGTCAGTTCATAACAAATATGGTATCAGAGCAGTTCGATTTTGGTGCCTGGAGGTGTGAGGGTGCTCATGAAGATGCCAAAAAACTCAAATTTTTCTATGGCAATCAAAATGTAAAACATTTGGATGCATATCTAGAGGGATTAGAACCTGAAATTTCACCATTAGAGAAACTCAAATTGACAATAATAAGAAACATTATCTCTTCATTTAGATTAACTTCTATGGATGAAATCGATGAAAATGGGGAAAAAGAGAGTTGTGAATGCTATGATGAACAAGTGGGTGAAATGGTATTTTCTAGCGCAAGTGTAAAGAAACTGGATATTCATTTCTCATCATTAATGTAGGTTTGGGCTTTGGAGGATGACTTTAGTTGTATTCGTAAACTATGAAGAGGTAAAACATGAAGGGGGTAAAGAAGTTGAAAATGTTAAGGATTTGGGACATAAGGTTGGTAATCAGAAAAAATGTGAGTATCAACTAACAGATCTCGACGAGAAAATGAAGTACAAATAAAGAACGAGAAATACAGGTAGAGAGGAAGAGACTTAAGATGGTTGGAAATGGGAATCCCGACGGTGGAGCACATATGGGAAATAAGTGAGGCGAAACAAACACTCAGTCGGGTGGAGGGCTTGGCTGGAGGCACCGGAACAAAGAATTTTTTTCCTATAACTCACTCAAGCCAACTAATTTCAGAATTTTTTTTCTCCACTATTTCCTTGTTTACGGTGGAAGCAAAGCTAATTTTCATCTGCCTTAAGGGCAAGGTGGAACTTCATGTGGTCGGTAATGCAATGAACTAGTAATTCAGATTATAGGCTTACGACGGGGTAAATGAGGTAATTATTATGTTTATGGAGACTGGAGAAATAAGTTAGGATTAAGAGGTAGTTTTATAATAAATAAGAGAAATTAGGGATTCGTAAAATATCTAGAAATTTGTAACCACTTTGTGGGCGTGTTTATACTCATTTGAGTGATCTCAAGCTTCTTTAATTGCTTGATCTATCTTTTCTTATTTTACATTTAGTGTTGTAAATCATCCTTTTACCATGAATTGTATGACATTATATCCCTTTGTCCTTTTAATTTTTTGTTCCCAATTTTACTATTTCTTTGAATGTGTGGGTTCATAACACATTGTTCAAGTAGTAAGCATAGAAGGGGACAGAGGATGGAAAATAAGGAACTGGTTAGTAGGTGCAGTGTTAATAGGGAAGAGCTGGAAAGGGGTGAGGTATAGGGAAAAAGGAATTGAGAAAGTAACATGAAGTTGTTGGAAGGATCATCTTAAGGTACTAAGAGGAAAAAGGAAAAAACCAGTTTGGGACGCTCTTCTGGTTAAGAACAAAGAGTACGATAGTTATATAAGGGAAAGAACCAGTTCTGGGCGCTCTTATGATTTGTGATTGAATCCTTTTAGAGCTTTGAGCATTGTGTTTTCCATAGGATTACAGAAATCCATTGTTAACAGCATCGAGTTGTTCATTTAATGTTGTAAATCTGCTAAACATGGATATTAAGATTATGTGTAGTAATACTATCGAGTATTGACTATGCAGTTTCATTATTTCTCAATGCATTCTTTACACGACTACATTTTCTAGAAAAAGATAGTTATATAAAGCTTGAATCAGGTAAGACAAATTCGGAGATAATTTTGCTAAACATGGACAAATACGGCTGGCTTATTTTTTGTCGGTTGAAACTTGAAAGTGAGTTGAGCTTTCTCTGTTGTGATCGCTTAGTAATTGGTATATCTTCTGTGATGTGTGGCAATTACATTTATGATATCAAAGTAAAGATTAGTGATCATTTTCCCTTGTTATGTTTAAGTCATTTCTTGGAGACCATTAATATTTAATTTGTGTTTTGTATTTCAGATGGATTGCTTGATTAAATCACAGTTGGTAAACTTCGTTTTCAGTTTCATTTCATACCAGAGAGGGATTCATCAGGCTTTGATTTAACTATTTAGAAAGTTTGAAATTGGTTCCTGATTTACGCTTAGGCTGATTGAAGGGATCTTAATCGATCACCAAAGCATACAAGTAGATAATTAATTGACTTGGTGTAATTTACTCCATTAAGGAGACCTATAGAATTCATGTAATGTTAATTTGTTTTGTATAACTCATAATGGCATACTCTTTTCATGAATGGAATACATAAAAGGCAATTGATATAATTACCAAACTGTGTGTTCGGGACCAACTAAAAAAATTTATGTTGATGGTAGAAGTTCTAAGAAATGTTATATTTATAAAGCCTCCTTGTATATATGATAATTGTTTGAGCTAGAAGTCTGCTCATATTAGTGGTTGAGATTCAAACACGAGATATTCCTCTGTATGACTTTTGAAATCGCTTATGTCTAATGTTGGACACAACTAAGGAGCACTAAGCAAGTTAAAGGACTAAGAGAGTGTTTAGTGTTGCTATATGACCTTCGTTGCAGCAAGAGCACTCATAAATATAATGACCGAGTTATTATTCAAGTAACACACAATAATGGGACCATCTTTAACGCTCAAGTCTAAGATACGCCAGATGCGTACCTAAGTAACCCAATATTAAGTGCATAATGACTTATTGCTTAGAGGGACTTGCTAGGATTTGTTTATCAGTAAAACTAAACGCTATTCTCCTATTGATTGAGAGTATGTAGACTCTTGCTCTCACATTTTTCGTTCGCTTATTAGTAGAGTTCATTGTGCTTGACTTGACAACTTCCTTATTAGGTGTGAAGTGAGACATCTAATGCAAAGTTCACATTTTGCCCATTTTGTGGAAATTTCTCTTATCAAATAAAACAAGCATGTCATTTCATGTAAGTTGACATTATACTGTAGTGGCACTACCATGTTGTTGTCATGCATTTAATGCTACGTCCTTTAGGAAATTTAGAAAGATCTCCTCACCGAGTGTGAAGAGTTATGACACTCACTCTAAGATCCTAATCCAGACACATACAATTTCCCCCTAGATTTTTGAAGCGTGGTATAGGATTCTTCGGTTTAATTGAAGGCAATCTTCTCAATACTCTTCTTTAGAAGCCCCTTTCTTGAAGTAAGCACAATGTTGTGAGCCTAATCTGCAGCTTAATCCCTTGGACAAGCTTTGTCTGCAAGAAACCCGATTGGAAAGTACTTATTTGAGACTTTTAATTGAGAAATTCATGGAACTATATTAATTGTTCTGCTTTTTCATTTATCCTTTAGGTCTTATTTGGATTGAGGGAAATGGAGAAAAATGGAGGGAAAAGAAAAAAAAGGATTTGGAGGGATGGATAATCTCTTGTTTGAATAGCAAAAAGGGAGGGAGAGGATTTGAAGGGAAGGGATTTGGAGGGATTAAGTCCCTTCATTTTGTTAACATCCAAATCTCTCCATAAGAGGAAAGATTTGGAAGAAAAATGAAATTTCTTTCTTTCCCCTTCTCTTCCTTCCTATACAAACAATGGAGTATTTTCCTTTCCCTCCCTTTCCTTCTCCTTCCTTTCCTTTCTTTTCTCTCTTAACTTGTTATTCAAACATAGTGTTAATGAACAAAGATTATTTTCAAGTTATTAAATAGTTGAAATGAGAGAATTCATATAAGGTCATTACCCGATATTTAATTATGTTGATTATATAAAAGTCAAGTTTTTCG
>CM033450.1:10632724-10875224 GCA_019425755.1 Amaranthus cruentus | reverse complement strand
TTTGTACATAGAAACCAACCTCTCTAGCGTCTTCATCCTACATTCAAGTGTTAGATCAGGTGCTTCATCATCTCCTTCTTCAATAACAAGTGCTGCCTTTGATGGATTGTATGCTTGTTTTGTAACACTCATGACCACTTCCATTGCATCTTTGCCAACATAATTGTCTTCACCTATCTCAGAACATAGTTCTTCAGTCTCGGTGCATCCTATAGATACCACTTTCACATTTACACCTTAAATATGAACCACTGATGAAACTTTCATGCTTGGTGAATGACTACCCTCCAATGGATTCAATTCCTTAACGACATTTTGTGGCTCTTTCGCATTTACGGCATCCTCTTGTTCATTCAACAAATTTAACACGGTATTCTCTGCAATTTCATTTACCACATTTTTTGAGCCTTTCGCATTTACAACGTCCTCTCGCTCAACCAATGGATTCAACATCGTATTGGATGCAATTTCATTAAACACATTTTGTGGCTTTTGAGATGCCATCCTTTCCAAAGATGAGCCAGAAGAAGCCCTTGTGAAATTGTCACCGATATCTTTCTCTGATAAAGAACAAAATGTCTGAGCTTTTGTCACACTACTTTTTGTTCGCTTTTTAGAAGTTACCCATGAATCATTTTTAAGACCCAACTCTGACTTCCACCATGTAGAACACTACTGTTACATATCCTTCAAACAATCTAGGAGGTAAGTACAATTTCAAACCCACAACCGGTTTTGAATAGCTAGCCCAAGCAAGTTCAAGATGAGCATTCGACCGAGTAACGGAACTTGGAATGTCTTGATCCATTCCAAATTGCATCCCCACTCTATGTGGTAAGTATTGCATCACACAATCACAACCAACCAACTCACTTACCCTCAAACACCTCACAAAAGATAACAATTCCTCATTTACATCAGAATCTATCAACACCCACATTCCAATTCCATCATTACAATAAAACTTAGGAAAATCCCAGTTTCTCAGACACAAAGCATAAGGCCTCCATATGCGGTTTTGGTTGTCTTAGTTCCATTATTTTCCGACTTTTTTCATTAAGAACAAGTTTCTAACAACGCTGGATTTGGGTTGATGTTACTAACGTTTGATCTTTGCTCGAGAGACTAAAATGTTAAGTAAATTTAGATGGAAAGATTGTACTAATAAATAAAGGTGAAGGACCTTCCGGTATCTCGCACAAGGCAGGGTCCGAGTGGGGGTTTTTCTTTTTCTTGAAAGATGCGGACAAATCATACCTGCACCCCAATTGATACCTGCGCTTTTGTGGGATGGTACCACTGTGATTATTTTTGATCGAGTATATATAACAACTTTTTGGTTGAGTTTCTTTCTTGACATATAGTAGTTGAAGCCAACGTGACAAAAGAATTAGGGATCCATTTTCTCAAAACTAACAGTAGATATCTATTTATGTTACCATTTCTACAAGTGATACAAAACCATTCAACACATGGGTTATTCCCCTTCCAACATTAAGCAAGTCTAGCCGGATAACCCATCGATTTCGCTACAAAGAGCAACGCATTTACTTGCAGACTAGAATCACCAGGTTTTGGCAAACGAAAACTGTTTAAATCAAAAACAGAATCAACAGAAACCGAGCCCTTAAACACCGGAATGGGCTCTTGAAACAAGTTATTAGTCGAATTTACAACTTGAAGAGACTCCAAAATTTGTTCAAAAATTTCATATTTTAAATCACATTGCTCCTTCAGCTATGTTTACCACCTCTCTGTCCATTAACCCGCAATGACTGAAGTCGAAACTCAACAAAACTCCTACGCAACTCACCTTCCAAATTCTTAAAGCTCAAATGCAAATGAATCCGACCCCCAAAACCCGGGTAAATTACCGGTTATATTAACAGAAAAGTTTTGCAAAGTTGTATCACGTTTAACAGATTGAGGAACTTTCCACCCTTCAAAGGGTTTATAGCCATAATTGAAATATTTATCTCAGCTACCATCTTGAATTTCAAGTTCACGATCAATAGCCATCTGACATAGCTGCATGCTTAAGTCATGCTCAAAAAATATACTGTGACATGCCTCATAAGGTAAAAGTTTTTCATTAAAATTAAATTAGTCAGTGCGAAATACGATATTCAGCAAGTAAATGCCATAGATCTGGAAACAATTAGCATAAATGATAAACAGGTAAACTCGAGATAGTAATTTGGGGAAAAGGACCAGGATATAAGGCTACCACCAAAACCTTAGATGTTCTGAATACCAAACAGTGTCAATCTTTTCTTTCTCTATTTCATCCTGTTCATCATCAAATTTAGTCCAATTGAAAAAAGGCAAAATATATGGCTTCACCTATATGTAGAAGCTTAATTAAGCATTTCTCATCCATAAACAAACATGTATATGTTGTGTAAATGTCGAAATGGACTCATTATTAGTTGCCCAGAAGTTCGGTTATTTCCATTTTGTTACACTATTCAATTTTGCTAGATATTATGTGCATCAAATAGTTTAGGATAAGATATAAATATAATGGTATGCCTTTGGAAACATGTTTGGTTCCGATACTAAAGTTCATTTTCATTCAAGTATTTTAGTGAAGCAATTTCTACTCTTCAAATTTCAAAATAAAGTTCAAACTATACCACTTATAGTTTTCTTTCTTCATTCATTACCTTAAGGATTAACATTACAGGAGACAAGGAGTTAAAACAAACTATGTACTACACAATCATCCAGCTCATGAACTTACTCATTTCTTCAAATATAAACAGTATCTATAGCAACTGCAAAGCACAAAAGGACATGCAAATGAACCATTTCTGTATTACCAAGGTTGATGAAGATAATACCTTAGGCCGTAGACCCAAACTTAGCTGCTTTATACATAGAAACCAACCTCTCTAGCATCTTCATCCTACATTCAAGTGTTAGATTAGGTGCTTCATCATCTATGCTATCATCATCTCCTTCAATACTAAGTGGTGTCTTTGTTGAAATGTATGCTTGTTTTGTCATACTCATGGCCACTTCCATTGCATCTTTGCCAACATTATTATCTTCACCTAACGCAGAACATAGTTCTTCAGTCTTGGTGCATCCTACAGATACCTCTTTCACATTTACAGCTTCAATATTAGCCACTGAAGAACCTCTCATGCTTGGTGAATGACTACCCTCCAATGGATTCAATTCTTTAACGACATTTTGTGGCTCATTCACATTTACATCCTCCTCCTGTTCATTCAACGAACTTAACACAGTATTTGCTGCAACTTCATTAACCACATCTTTCGAGTCTTTCGCATTAACATCCTCTCGCTCAACCAATGGATTCAACAGCGTACTGGATGCAATCTCATTACCCACATTTTGTGGCTTTTGAGATGCCATCCTTTCCGAAGATGAACCAGAAAAAGCCCTTGTCAAACGGTCACCAATATCTTTCTCTGATAAAGAAGAATAACATGTCTCAGCTTTTGTCACATTACTTTTCGGTCGCTTCCTAGAAGTTACCCATGAATCATTTGTAAGACCCAACTCTGACTTCCACCATGTAGAATACTGCACTGTTACATCTCCTTCAAACAATCTAGGTGGTAAGTACAATTTCAAACCCACAACTGGTTTTGAATAGCAAGCCCAAGCAAGTTCAACATCAGCACTACACCGAGGAACGGAACTTGGAATGTCTTGATCCAGTCCAAATTGCATCCCCACTCTATGTGGTAAGTATTGCATCACACAATCACAACCAACCAACTCACTTACCCTCAAACACCTCACAAAAGATAACAATTCCTCATTTACATCAGAATCTATCAACACCCACATTCCAATTCCATCTTTACAATAAAACTTAGGAAAATCCCAGTTTCTCAGACACAAAGCAAAAGGCCTCCATATAAAATTGTCAACACCCAACTCAATTTCCAACCTCAAATCATGAGTTTTGAGTTTTATTACATTGTGCCAACGAGCCACTCTTGGCTCACCAGGACTTAGAGAACCGGGTTTCGGGCTCGACGACACAAACCTCTCCCAAGCCCAAACTTGAACTAAATCAAATGGTGCCCAAAGCTCAAGGTCTGAAACATCATCTACTCCATCCACACTGTATGATACAATTTTTTCTCTCAACGATGTTAAGTCTTTATAGATTGAAGCTAAAATTGAGGGTGCAAAAGCAATCTTGTTACCCATAGCAAGAATTATAGCAATGCTAAAAACCTTTGGAACAATACGATTGAAATAGTTTGTGGGAAAAACATACCTTGACAACCATAGAGTGAGAAGAGCAACATGCTCCAATTCACCACCTTTACCCTTGAAATACTCCATCCATCCATAATGGCTAACATTGCCATTACACTTCTTTGCAATCACAGGACATGCTTTGAATAATTTGGCCTTAATTTCAGTAAAGTTAAGATTTGGAGATGATTTAAGAACATGATCTCCAAGAACCGAATACCCACCCAAAATCATGATATCCTCCAAAGTAATGGTACATTCACCCCATGAAAACATAAAGGTATTAGTTTCAGGACACCATTTTTCAGTTAAGCATAGGACTAACTCATCATTTCTAAGAATCTTGTAAGTTGAAGCTCTAATTGCATTAAAAATCCCAACTCTTTTCCAAACACTCAGGTGGGTTTTTTGTAATTGATCAACCCATGATTTCCATCCTTTCTGGGGTTTTGGTCTACCCTTGAAATGTACTTGTTTTAACAGTTCTTTGAAATTGGGTTTTGATGAAAGAGAAAAAGATGGGAGTTCTGGTAATGGTTGGTTTTTAGGGTTTAACAGAGGTTTGAGAAAATGGGCATTTCTTAAAGTTGGAATTCCACCATCGGATGGAACCATGAGCTCCATTCTTTCCTCAGTTATGGTATTATCATCTTCATTTTCTTGTTTCAGAGAATAATGGGAAGCCATAATCTTGGTAGAGAGTAGAAAAACTTTTGGAGTATTTCTCTTAGATTTCAGATAGTATTGTAGTGTACTTGCAGAGTGCTGGAAAATTGGGAAACTTGGTAATATTAGGGCTGTAAATTCGGTTACTCAGTCGGGTTTTGAGTCGGATTTTATTGGGTTCGGATTTTTTCGATTAATTTAACGTTTTAGCTCGGGTCGATTCGGTTACGGGTCTAATCTTTGTGTCGGGTTCAGTTAATACAGTTCGGATCCAGATCGATTATACTGCAGGTCAAATTGCGTTCAGTTAGACTATGGGTCGGGTCATTTTTCATTTTAATTTAACGTCAGGTCGGGTCATATTGGGTTCGGGTTGACTTCCAATCGATATATCATTTTTGAATTTTGAGTTTTCCATTCGGTTATTCTTCGTATTCGGGTTGGTTAAAGTCCAATTCAGTTGATTTTATAAAGAATGAACTTTATTTTATTATCAATTTATTCGAGTTGGATCGAACTTTTTGCTTAACTAAAAGTTTAAACTTGATTCAGTCGAATTATTTTTAGTTAACTATTATTAATGGAGCTGAATCAAACTATTTTTAGCTAACTAACTTGATTCAGTTAAATCAAACTGTTTTTTTTATCTAAACTAAACTTGATTCAACAATCCAACGTAATTTAAGCTAAACTATATTTTAGATCATGAAAAGTCGATTCAGCTGAATCAAACTCAGATTTGATAAGTTGATTCAGCTGAATCAAACTCACTTTAACCGAACAAATTTGATAAGTTGATTCAGCTGAATCAAATTCACTTTTTAGTTGAACAAATTTGATTTAGCTAAATCAAACATATACTTTTTTTTCTTAACTAAAAATGATTTAGCTAAATAAATTTTTTACCTAAACTAAACTTGATTTAGCTTAATCAATTATTGTTTTATTTGACTAAACTAGATTAAGCTGAATCAAAGCTAAAATAAACTTGATTCAACCGAATCAAACTGGTTTTATCTAAACTAAATTTTATTCCACCTAATCAATAGTCACCGACGGTCCGTTGGGTCGGGGTTTATTCTTTTATTTATAAATATCCACTTTTATAATTTAGTACGCTTTTTTTATTAGTCTTTTTGTTAAAAGCTTATAAGACTAGAGACAAAGTCAATAATAATAATAATAATAATAATAATAATAATAATAATAATAATAATAATAATAGTAATAATAATAATAATAATATTTTAAATTTACTTAAAAAAAGTGACAACATTGTCCTAAATAAAATAAAATAAAAAAGACAAATTAAAATTTATAGTGAGGCAAAATAAGAGACTTTGGACAAATTAGTAAACTACCTACACCACCGTCCCATTCCCACGTTTCCCATAAAGGCCATAATACCATTATTCCCCAACTTCCTTCTCAAAAACCACCTTCTAAGTTTGGTTAACCATATTGTCGGGTTAATCTCGGGTGTTGATTGTGGGTCATTTCAAATTCGGTTAACCACATCATCGGGTTCATATCGGGTGTGGGTTATTCTCGAGTGGGGTGTCGGTCGATTATGGGTCTAAAATAATAGGGTACATGTCAGGTTATGGGTCAACATCTGGTCGAATTTCGGTCGATTACAGGTCACTACACCTCGGGTCAACCAACGGGTCAGATACAGGTCGATTTCGAACGGTATTACAGGTCGGGTCAATTTTTCACAGCCCTACTTGGTATATGAAGTTCACTGAAAATTTTCACATTACAATTTTATAAAATTTAGTCAAATATAGCACTTTTATAGGTAAGAGTGTGATTTTCTGATATTTAAACCCGATTTTTAAAATTCGCCACCCTTTTCATTTTATTGCCACCCCTAATTTAAATTAAATAATTAAAATGATAAAAATGCCCTTGGACTTAAAACAACTAAAAAACACTTGAAATGAACTCCATAACACTTTTATCACTCTAAAAGTCACTAAATCCACACAAAAAATTATCGTAGCTAAAGCATTGGACTTGGAATCGTTATCGCAAAACCGAGCTAATTTCTAACTTAATCTTGTTTCAAAATTCAAAAAAATAATTAAAAAAAAATAAAATGGACGAAAAGCACAAAACGTGCTTTGGTACCATGGAGGAATCGCACGTTTTGTGCTTTGGTACCATGGAGGAAAAGCACAAAACGTGCTTTGGTACCATGGTAGAATCGCACGTTTTCCTCCATGGTACCAAAGCACAAAACATCAAGGTTGTAATTCACAAAACCACTAAACATTATGGTTGTAATTCGCAATTAATTCTTATTTATTTAATAAAGGTAAGTTTTAAAATCATATCATCATACAGTACTATAAAAGAACTGGAAAATTTTACATGGTGATTTTAATTGAGTTTCGTTATTGTAAAAACTTATCTTTGTTACAACTTTTTAATTTTATAGTTTGACAATTATAATATGCAGCTGTATCTTTTTTCAAAATTTATATTTAGAGGTATTTTTATAAAATAAATTCCGTGCATTGCACGAGTTTGTATACAAGTTAAGTATAACGACTTAAAGCAGTGGTGTTGTGTGGAAATGTTTAAAAATACTTGATCGGATTGAATTGATTGTTGATCTGAAGTATTAATAGCATGTCAATTTTTAGAAGAAATATACAAAATTTTAAATGAGACGGTTTTAAAGTGATACCATTTATATTTAGTCGACCTATGCACAATTAGTGCGTCAAAATGATCACTAACAATTTTTTAAAGTGATTAATTATAGACATTGAAGAACTATATAGGGTTTATCTCATGGTGAGAGGACTTATACAAGATCAGCTGAAAAAAATATAATGTTTTTGGGTACACGACCAGTCTAAATGGGTTAGATCAGCTCATGGGTCGTGACAAATCTTATTGGGCAACGCTGAACCATTTGCATATGCAGAGATTTTATTTAAAATTTCTTTTATTAATAATTATAACAAAACTAAAAAATGACTAATTCACTGAGTGGGAAAAAAAACTACTTTACTTGTTCCTCCTTTATGTCATAAGTATTAAATATAAGCTTTTTTTCCCTTTATTTTTGAAAAATTACCAGGAATAATACAATATTTTGCTTATTTCCTTACAATAATATCAACTTGTAATTAATCATGAATAATACTAACTTATGGGGGTGTTTTCCTACAATATACCTAATATGTTAAAAATCAAACTATAGGTGATTATATGACAAAAAAATTTAGTAAATTAGTTAATAAACTAAAGTTGGTATTATTGTAGGAAAAAACCCCCCAAAGTTGGTATTATTCATGGTTAATCAAAAGTTCGTATTATTATAGAGAAATTAACAAAAAATTATATTATTCACGGTAATTTTTCCTTATTTTTATTTGTCTCTATCCCGGCTGAGTCATTGTATCTTGGCTTAAATATAAACTCTTGCTTGCAACAATAATCTAATGTCAAGCCTTTTAAATCCCACCAAAACTTGGACGAAACTGTCGCAAGCTGAGACCAACAGTTGGCGGGCCCAATTTCACGCGCGTGATATGCGCCACCATTACTTCCCTCCAAATTTCTATTTTTTTTAATTTTTTTAATCAAAATTCAAATTTGATTTATTTGATGATTCGTTTTCAGTATTTTTATTATTTCCTTCAGTTATTTCCTTCTTTTCATAACTTCCCTCATTAAAACATTTCATATTCACTCCTTCCTCCATTTTCGTTTTCTTCATCTCACTCATCTTCTTCCATTGCTAGTTAACTAGTAATTATTGATGTTGTTAAACAATAAACAGTTTTGATGATTTTATAATTTTTTGTTATCCGTAATTGACATGCCTTACTTAAAAATTATTCTGTCTTAAAGAGAAATAGATTGATGGTGTTATGGACATGTTTATTCCACATTGACATACATTAAGCAATAATTTATGTTTGTAAATGATAAACTGATCAGGTTTTTGTTATGATATTCTTGCTATGAAAATTGACATACTTTAGCAAAAAATTGATGTGCTTAAATGTTAAACAAAAACTTCTTAATGTATGATGTTTTATAAATATTAGTTCAAAGAATACGATATACAAATTGTATATGATTCACGAAGCATAAAATGTATCAAATTATATATTTGTTTCTTGTTTTTGTTGCTAAGTCTTTTTGTGTTGAAGTCTTAGATCCTTTCTTCTGTGATATCTCAAAATGTCCTTTCAATCTCTTCTTACTTCCCTTTGTGACTATTCATTCTGGGTCTCTTACCTGTTGTTACTTGTAATGTATGTTGTGTTGTTGAATATGTTGTTTCTATTGTAGCTTCAATTTCATTACGAGCTCTCTCAATGAGTTTACCTACTTCATCACTTGTTGTATTGTACAGTGCTTCTACCACCTTTCTTGTTTCTTCATTGCCTTTTGACTTCTAGACAAGATTGTAAAACTAGTTACGCCTCATGTTTTGTCTCCACGTAAGTGTAGATATTGTGAGGGGTTCCAAGCCTGTAGATGGACATTGGTTACCATGAAGTGTATCCTAAATATCTTTTTTAGCATTGAATTATTAGGGTCTAAATCTAATAGTTAACCAACAGAGCGAGAGTTATAGATTAACAAAATCATGTTTAACCACCAATTTAATCTGACTTTTCATAGACACTAATGAGAATTTAATCATACAAGACTTCAGGGGATTCTCGATGCCCTAGAACTCTTCATCATATAGTTCAAACCAACATTTTCATGGCATTCTTAGTTTGTTAGACAAAAACCAATCAAACATTTTTTCTCTTTGAGCAATATACTCAGTAGAAATTAGCAAGCTTTTTTTCCTAGCTTCCTTGTGTTCAACTCGCGACTACATACACACCGTGCGCTTGCAGTTAAATAAAATTTGCACATCAAGTTTTTGGAGCTGTTGCCGGGGAAGCGACATATAATTAATTTGTAATTTTTATTGTAAATATTTCTTTCTTGTGGTGCGAGTGTGCGACGCATATTGCATTTATTTTATTTTTTATTTTTTTATTTTTTTAATAATTTAGTTCAATTAATTTTGCTTTATTTTCAATCAGTCATGTGGTCTTTTTTGTGATATGGCAAGTTTTTATCTTCCTCAATTTGAACATGAAATATTTTTGAGGCATTTACATAGGATTGGTGATTTTGTTGGTCCTAATCATAGGATTAAACAATGGGATATGTGTCGGTGTGTGTATAATGATTTAAATCTTGAAACTAGGGAAATAGTAGAGTCTATGCACAATTATGATTTTCAATGACTAACGTGTGAATATGCCTGGAGTTACTTTGAATGGTTGTCAGAAGACACTTATAATTGGGAGATGACTGTTCAAATTCTCCTAGCATGTTAGACTCTACTCAACCCTATCCTGACCATCACTTATCCTCATCAGATAGCCTATGTGGTCCAATCGAGATGTCGAGGGAGAAAATCTTCCAAATAGAGTCATTGCTTACAGAATTTCCTTGTATTAATCTCACACCTTCGATTATGGAAGATTCTTCTCATGAGTCAATTAAAGATGTTTGTGCTTACACTCGTGATTACCTCCCTCTCCAAAATTTCTTTTGATTTTCCCTTTCCTCCTCTTCCTAAGTTCTATTTTTTTTTCCTTTTTTGTAAAGATGGGGTTATACATGATTGTTTGTATGTTCTTTTCTTTATCGAAACTTTCATGTTCTGTGATCTGCTACTGTCGTATGATTTTTCTGGGAGTGATTTTGACAAGCTTCTCCGTAGTTTGTCAAGTTATTTACTAGTATGCGTCGAGCTAACGACGTTAAACATAGCGCTTGCGAGAGACTACCCGTACTTTTAGCTAGATTTTAGTTTTGTTTTAATACTTTTTACTTTAGACTTTCCCTATCTGTGTACTTCTGTTTCTCATGTTTTTGTTCCCTTGCTATGCAATTAAGCATTGGGGACAATGCTTTAGATAAGTATGGGGAGAGTCTACATTTGTTACCTGTAGTTTTTTTTTGCTTTTTTAGATTGTGAATTTTTTTATTTTATCATGTTCATTTTTTTGTTTTCTTTTTATACAAAAAAAAGAAAAAAAAAAGAAAAGAGAAAAAATTGGGAGTGCTAACCAATAACCTGTGAAGGAGGTCTAGGCAAAACAAGAGTGAGTGTTCATCAGCTTCTATTGATCTACGTCCTTTGCTACGACATCCGCAGGTATACTTCTATTTCTATCTTCGTCTTCTCTTTAATTCTAGCTCCACTAAATTGTCACATCTTAAACCACCTAGCCAACCTCACTTAGATTCTCGCATATCATCTTCTATAAACTAATGCATCTAATTTAAACTACAAATTTTTTAACCAACATAAAGCCCCCATCCTCTTTTATCCAAAATAGATCTTGGATTGTGAGATCCAATAGCTCCATTATTTGAGTCATATTATTCGGAGTTTGGGTGTCTTGTTTGGTCTCATTTTGTTGTGGTTGTGGTGATGTTGTGTTGGGTTGGGTTGGTTATGAGGTCGACAAGGGGTTTGGGATTTTTATGGGCTTAAGTGAGATCATGTTATGAGAGATAAGGAGATTAAGATAGAAAACCTCTTTCTTTTTGGGAGCCATAAGGAGAGTCGGTGCTTCATGTCATAAGAGTTAATGATGCAACTGACGATGTTATCCCAATTCATCATTGGAGTATTTTAATTAGTTATGCATTTTTTTCTGTGCTTTAATATTCTTTATCAAGGGTTACTGAAGACCCAATTCTCTATAAGGGTTACTGAACACCCTCTTGCTACCCATGTTCTTTGTTTTATTTATTTTGTACAAATCTTAGCATTACATTTATATTGTATCTTTGTTTTTCATAGCTAAGTTTGTACATGTTATTCATTGAAAAAAGGAAAACATGCTGGAAAAGAGAAAAACTCAACTAGGTTGAAAAGTTTGATATGCTTGTATTTCAAGACATTTTTAGGTCACTGGAACTTACGGTTGAAAAGTTTGTAGCTAAAGCAGAAGAAGAAGAGGAACATTCTACCTTTCAGAAGAAGATTAAAGATCTGATGTTGTCGCTGCGGTGTTTTTTATGTAAAACTTGTTTTAAATTTGCACTTTTGAAAACTTTAGATCAATCATTTCCTTTGTACCCTCCCTATATTACTTTTTTATGAAAGTAAAAAAGGAGACGTATCTTTGTATGTAACTAAACTATACACTATGTCACTATGCACTACTACTACACTCTATATAATGCAAGCTAATATGTTCATGATGTAGATGCATTTTTATAATGCATCTTGTTGTGTTGGTTTAACTATTCCTTCTAACGTGGATCAACCACTTTCTTATGCTGCCCAACAACCCTTTACACATTCCTTCAATCCCTTGCTTAAAAGGTGTAAGACTGAACTCCTTTGAATAATGATAATTCAAAATAGTTATTAGATTAATCAAGAAATTATGTCAGTAAATTTATTTAATTAATTGATCCAAATCATATCAAGTATAGAAGGAATTTTATATATTTTTGATTCATATTTATTCTTTTATATTTATTTGATCAAAGTATAACGTTACGTAAATTAAAATAGTCAATGTTATATTATTATTGTCTTATGCTTTTATTAATTAAAAGAAATGGATTAATAATTATTGGTCACATGGTTTAATTATAAAAATGAATTTAATTATCTATTAATTTAATTACCTAATAAAACGGGTGAAATGTATTATGGCTATGTTCTCGCGGTTCAAAATGGCGTCATTATCTATTGGGTCAATACTTCATTGTTTGGTTTTATCAACAAAGCCTATATTTTATTGTTGAGTAATGAGAGATGGGGCTGAGTATCAAAAATTGGTTAGTAAGTTGATGGACTACGACTTTGAGATCAAGTTAAAGCTTGGGGCTACAAATCAAGTTGTCGATGCTCTTTCACGCCATCCTTCTATTTTCATGATGGAAATTTGTGCATTGTTGTACTGTTGTTCCCTGGGATCAATTGCAGGCCCAAGTGGATGGCGATCCTTTCCTTTGCTCTCTCAAATAGCAAGTTAGAAGGGTTTGTTGCCTTTCCTAGTTACTTTATCCAATAGGATCGCCTCTTTTACAAAGGACGAATTGTTCTTCCACCCTCTTCTCCGTTTATCAATCAAGTGTTATCCATATATCATGATTCGGTTGTGGGGGGTACAACAGGGAAATCAAAACATATGTCCGCCTTGCTGAACAATGGTTTTGGATTGGTATGAGGAAACAGGTGGCCCAATATGTTTAGGAATGTTACGTACTTCCGTTCGTCAGCAACATAAGTCACCTCACCGCATCCCAGTGGGCTTATTGCAGCCTTTGCCTATTCCCTCCCAAGTGTGGGAAGATATCTCCATGGGTTTTGTCAAAGCGCTACCTCGTTGAGCAGGTTTTGATACAGTGTTGGTAGTCGTAAAATGATTTGACCAAGTATGCCCATTTTGTCGGCCTAAAACATCATTTCTCTACTTCTTCTGTTGCGAATATTTTTGTGAAAGAAGTGGTGCACCTACATGGGCTTCCTATTTCCATAATCTCGAATCAAGATAAGGTGTTTATGAGCGTGTTTTGGAAGGAGCTATTTCGCCTCTAAGGGACGACATTACTTCGTAGCATAGTATACCACCCCCAAACCAACGGCCAGACCGAGATCATGAATAAAGCTCTGGAATCATATCTTCGGTGTTTTGTCAATGGGAAGCGTTCACATTGGTATTGTTGGTTCCATCGAGCGTAGTATTGCTATAACACTTCCCCGCATACATATATTAAAATGTCACCATTCCAAGTCTTGTGTGGTCGTCTTCCTCCTACACCCACTCGTTTTGGCCATAGGACTACGACAGTGGATAGCTTGGACCATTGGTTACAGAAGCGTGATGCCATTCTGGATGGCTTGAAATTCCACTTGCTTAAAGCCTAACATTCATTGAAAGTAACGACTAATTTGAACAGACATGATTTGCGATTCCAGGTGGGTGAGATGGTCTATCTCAAACTACAGTCATATCGTCAGCAATTTGTTACTCGTCGTCATTGTGATAAGCTCTCGGCTCGATTCTATAGTCCTTTTGAGGTTAGCTCGTATCAATCAGGTGGCGTATAAGTTAGATTTACCTCCTACAAGTAAGATACATCTAGTCTTTCATGTGTTGCATTTAAACCGGCACAGGTTCAACTTTCATTTCCTCGAATACACCTCCTCACCCATGTTCTTCTTTGGAGTTACATGTTGAACCTGAAGCCCCAGTGGATATACGAAAATCCATTCAGCAATTTTCTGCCATTGACGAGGTCATGATCAAATAGAAAGGTTTGCCCTTATCAGATGCGACTTGGGAGCATTAGTATGCCACCGATGTTCATTTTCCCTATTTCCACCTTGAGGACAAGTTGCATCTCTTTGTGGTGGGTAATGTTATGGACTCAAGCGAAATTACGAAAGCCACAACGAAGCGATCTGAAGGACTCTTGACTTAAAGTGGGCGGAAAAAAATAGGCTAAGTTGGAAATTACATTTTTATATTTTTGTTAGTTGGTTTTCTGATTTTAGACCCTTTTATATATATATATATATATATATATATATATATATATATATATATATATATATATATATTATATATATATATATATATATGTATATATATATATATATATGTATATATATATATATATATATATATATGTATATATATATATGTATATATATATATATATATATATATATATATATATGAGGTTAGAGTTTTTTTTCATGGGTGCGTAGTAATTGGTGAAAACCACTTAAAGAGTTTCTGGTCCACTCGAAGGTCCAACGTTAGATTCATCTCATTTTTCAATAAAAGTTCTGAGATATTATATCAATCTTCTGTATTTCCTTTGTGTCAAGATCATTTGCATGTTTCTATGTTCACAAGATTTGGGCAGTAGGTTGGTTCTTTAACATGTTCTAGCTACAATTTTTTCCGATCTAAGCAGTTTGGATTTAAACTGACGAATTAGAATGTTATTCAGTGCAATTTGTTAAAGGAACAAATATAGTCTTTATCAATTCTTTTTCCATTCTAAAAAATGAATATGATTTGGTTTCATAGAAAGTTCAAACCGTACCCCAAACTTTTACTCAAATAGTCCTTTTGTTTCTATTTCGCTGTTTGGTTATGTATAGATAAGGGTAACCCTATCTGTTTCTCAAAAGTTGGAAATTGGAATTTACTCCTAATTGATTACACCCTCCATTAGTGTGATTTTGACAGGAAGGAACGAAGACTTTTTCGGGAACGACACAAATTTAAGCAACAAAATAAACACGAGGGGCTGAATGAGTAAGTGACTATCAACATCTTGAAACAATCAGCACTTTAATATGTAACCATTGATAATCCACTAGTATAAGACAATTGGAATAATGCTGTAAAAATTAGCCAAACAAAACATTCTGCAAATGTAATATTGTAATATCTGTATCAGCACAAATTTTTATGGGTCACCATGCATATCAAACTCTTTTGAGTTTTGCCCAGAAATGTGCAATCACTTTGATGCATGTTTGTTTGACAGCTAAAATCTATGCACGGTAAAGATGAACACATTTCATGGACGAGCTCTCATTACAATAATATGATTTCATCGGTAGTCAAAATTCTATTAGACATTCCTATGAGCTACAAGTACTAGTATATTGTTCACAGAAAGGTAAAAGCTTGAAGGCTCCCAACCAAGCCTCTAATAATACAAAGGAAAGGTTTACAGGTAAAATACATTGCCGTAACAATCAAGTACCTCTTATAGCCGTTGCAGCGAAATTCACCAGAATGATTAGGCAGCAACTTTCTTTGCTGTTACCGAATTTACAATGGTGGCAAACTCAGGACCCTACATAATTAACAAGGCAAACTCAGGACCCTACATGATTAACGAGGCAAAAAAATGCAAGCGATAACAACCAACACTTTGTTCAGATAACAAGGGAAGTGGAAGGGTGGGAACGGAAGAGGAAATAACGGATTTTTCCCTTGTTTGTTTAGGAGGGAAGGAAAGATAGGAAGAGAAATAACAATTTCCTTCCGAATCTTTCCGCATTTTAATAGATTTATTTATTAACAAAATGAAAGGTTTAAATTCCATTAAATCCCTCCCATCAAAATTGGTACCAAATTCCAACAAAGAAAATTATATAGCTCCAAATTTGTTCCATTAATATACCTACAGTTTCCTCAATCCAAACAATGTACATGAGTGGACCTTGTCAAACTTTGATCCAAGTTGAACGGCTGAGAACGATCGGCAATGGTATTTTAACAAAAATGTTTTTTCTGAATTTTGAAAATTTTACTTTTTGAGTTTAAAATTGCACAACTAGACCAACTCTTAACTGAAACGAACAACCACACAACATTAGTATGGAAATTGTTCACCATTTGGTAATAGATGCCAAGTTCAAAAATTTAGCGATGAGATGCCGTTATTATGGTAGAGTGTTGTCTTCAAAGAATGTTATATAGTAGTGCACTGATTGTGATGTTTCTGGAGTTATTATGGCTACATGTAAAAAGTATTTAAGACGAAATATTTAGTGACCCTTTCCAAATTATGGGCTTCGTTAATATAAAGTCTAATTTTAATTTGTCAAGACAATCCACTGATTGTGATCGTTAATATTTAGTGATCCTTACTCCAAAGCCCCAATCCATTCAAAAATTAGCATATATACTTAATTACTACACTCATTAATATTTTATAGTAGTGCACTGATTGTGATCGTTAATATTTAGTGATCCTTACCCCAAGGGCCCAATCCAATCAAAAATTAGCATATATATACATAATTACTACACTCATCATTTATCTTATATTTCACTTCTATATTAGCCATCCCAGCCATAATACAACCCAAGAGCAGCTAGAATGAATTTCATAATTATCTCCCTGTGTAAAAGTGAGTATAGCTCATGAAAGGATAGAGAACAAGAAGATGGAAAACACTAATACCTTCAAAGAAGCGCCCCCCACAAGGAAGCCATCAATATCTTCTTTTTTTGCAAGCTCAGCACAATTGCCTCCATTGACAGACCCTACAAGCATACACTCGGCAAAGTCAGCAGAACTTCACTTGCCAAACATAGCTAGAGACCAATCACAATACCAATCATTTGTTAACTAACTGCAATTTAAGTTATAGAAGGGTCTTAAGTTGACTGTTATTCTAGCTTCAGACAATCACTTATGCAGAAATAACACATCAGAAAGGAAGGACTACTGGAAAGCAAGATCAGAAATAGAAATCGGTTCAAATTTCAAAAATAATCTAGTGAAAATTTTCTAGGGTTTCAATCAAGTTTTGGAGAAATAATACAACAAAAGGGACTCCAAATAAATTCAGATTGGCAAAGTAACAAAGTGAATTAGAAGTAAGCTAATGTCATGTCTAAGTGACCTTAAAACCTAACCCAAAGATGTAAGCAATGGCCAAATCTTATACGTAGCATACATTGTGATCGTCCAAATTCAGAAATGAACATTTACACGTAGCATTAAACTCATTCAGCGAGTGAAAACGTTAAGAATCCCCAAAACATAATCATCATGGAGGATAAGCAAATGCTGAAAAAATATCTATATGTTTCAGCAGAACTCAAGCTAGAAATGAAAGACTAGCAAATTATACCAAGATACATAGAGCTAGAGGCCTTTGAAAAAAAAAGTATACATGGAACCCACTATCATCCCATGGTTTCAGAAACTACTGCACCGCCCCTCCCCCAAAGGTCGTCTTCATGATGGAGTTGACGGTGGCTACAAAAAAAGCCTCTACTCTAGATTTGGGGATGTCACTTATTTTTTGAACATAGACTTATAAATAGAAACCATTCTGAATCATGTATGATCCGTAATCTGCTTCAACCACACCAGAACATCACTTTTTATTTTTTTCAGAGTTTTACGCTAGAAGGAAATGGCACTTTGTATACCTCCATATATAATGCGTGTCTTAGAAGCAACTTCTCCTGAAACATTCTTTTTAAGCCAATCACGAACAGCAACATGCACTTCCTGAGCCTGGTCCGGGGTAGCTACTTTACCAGTACCAATAGCCCATACAGGTTCATACGCAATGACAACATTATCCCAGCTTGGCAAGGCATCTGCACATGTGATTCCACCTTGTAATTAGAAGGGTTTATTATTCTTCTTTAGCATCAAATTTTATTTTAAGGAAAACTTTAACACAATGGGCAAGCCAGAAAGATAGATTGCCTGCAAAAGCCTTCAAGTGCTTGTAGCATACATCAAAAGTTTTCCCCGCCTCTCTTTCTTCTAACAGCTCCCCAATACATGCTATCACTCCTAGACCTTGGCCCTGAGCAAATGCAGCCTTTTTCCCTATAAACTGAATGCAACAAATGGTTACTAAAAACTAGGATTATATCTTTCTAGAGTACAACAACAGTATACACCACACTTGCAAGTTTAGTAAGAAAAATACCTCATCAGTTTCCCCAATAATGTGTCTTCTCTCAGAATGTCCAAGAACAACCCACTGGACGCCAACATCCTTCAGTTGCTCAGCACTGAGACATTAGTGAAAATAATGATTTTAAAAAGAATAACACATTTTCCTCCTAAACTAAAGCAGTTTAAAGGCCACATATAATGCAGTAAGAAGAGGATAAATGTTTTGTCTACAGGTTCACTACAAGCTAAGAAATCAAGGTCGAATAATCTCAAAAGAACTTTAACAGAAATTGCATAGTAGAAGATGGATCGCAATGTTCTATGTTTAACATGTATCAAGGTGAACTTGCCAATGCTCAAGTTCCAGCACTTAGCAGGAGAAAAATGATCTTTTTTAGCAACTGTAAAAAAACACATCGAGAACATCAAGACAGATTTTGGCATGCTTATTCAGTCACAAATTACCAAAAATTCAGTCTCAACCTCGTATATGAGTGAGAAAGAGGAAGACAAATTTTAGTAGAATAATTGTTTAGAGTTCAATCACCAAAATGACATGGATAACCTACAATACCTGGACATGCATATTTCATATAGAGACGCTTGCTTGCATATGTCAATGCTACAATGGTATGCTCAGGCCTCAACTTTTAATTAAGTGTATACACTTAATAAAGAAAATTAAGTTTAGAACATCAAGTGGATTTTTCTTTCCAATATAACTTGAGACAAAAAACTCTAACAGCCATATATGACACATTATAGACTGATCAACATGCTTATTGCTAAGCATGTTTCAGAAATTGAAAATATAGGCTGTAGAAAATAATCATAGAACTATTACAA
The DNA here is from genome assembly GCA_019425755.1 of Amaranthus cruentus. NCBI lineage: Eukaryota > Viridiplantae > Streptophyta > Magnoliopsida > Caryophyllales > Amaranthaceae > Amaranthus > Amaranthus cruentus. The sequence continues at coordinate 10,855,994 of CM033450.1, read as the reverse complement.
CTAGGAATAAACTTGTAGAAAACAAGAGATAACTATAACTTAGTAATAAAAAGAGCACATGGCATAGAAAGTCCAAAGATATTGATAGGAAGCAGGGGAAGTTCACCTGATTTCTCCAGTAAAAGCACCACCTTTCCCAATCCAACAATTCTGAGCTGATATTTCAATGCGATTGGTCAAAGAACTCTTAACTTGATCAATGTAAACAAAGGGAGGGGCCACAACAATGTCTGCAGTATTTTAAAGAAGCTTGATTAGAAAGTGGCAATTTCTATTTTGTTAGGTCAACACCTTCAAGTGATAGCCAAAGCAAACATCCTTATCATTCACTCTTGTTTTTATTTTTCCAATTATTCAAGTTATCTTTTACACAAATGAAAAATCAATAGACTTTAGATTAATTTAGATGGAAACAATTTCTACAAGATTTGAGTATCATAAATGAAGCTTCAAATGAAGCAAACTCAGAAACCCTACAAAGTTACAGTTTCACAGCATGATGATGAATAATAATTCTGAGAAAATCTCACCAACATCAGGCTCCAATGTTGCACTGTTTAAGTCCGAAACAAGTTTAGTTATAGATTCTTTGGTCCCATTCTGTTGAAACAATTTCACCATGTCAGAGTCTTATCAACTAACATGGAAGAGGGAAAAGGGAGACAGCCGAAATTGGAATTTACAAGCAAAGGTATCCTAAATGAACACGATATAGAAAATGCATCAAAATAAGTAGGAATTGAAATTTCTAAACAAGATACAATAAATATCATGAAAATAGACCTTGTGAGTTTAACAAAGTAAAACCACGTAGATAAACTGGTCTCTTCACGGGTCACACTACCCACAGTTTTCCAAATGTTGTAAGAAAGCAATAGTAGTTTAATCTCTAAAATGTAAAAGTTTCCATCAACATTTTCTTACCCAAAGCCATTGAATGGCTACACTTAGACTTCCACATAGACAGGGGTTCAAAGGTTGGACGTACGTAATGACACCATTATTAGTGAGAACAAATAGGTATTCTAATGGATCTTTGATAGTAAGCATCATCTATTAAAAAGTACAAATGTTAAATGAGCCTTTTAACGTAGTTCATTATAATCTGAAACCAAAAAACTATAAATGTTCCAATCATTTGTGAAAACTTATCATTTACATGAGATCTCATCTGTAATTCCTTCAAAACATGCATTTCACCTTGAATAGACATATCATACTGATATTTAAAGCACTGATAGAGGTAGCAAACAACTAGTTAATTTTTACAATACAAGCAAAGATTACTAAAAAATGTGGACTCTTCTTTCAGAGCAAGAAAATAGAAATTAGTAATGTGGTAATTTTAAAAACAAAAGAAAGTCCAAAATTACAATGTAATGGTCCGGAGAGAACAATAATTGCAGTTTTCAAGGCAATGCACAACTTGAGTACATTATAGAAGAATAAGAGTCAAGACTCTGAGTGTCATTGTCAAACAATTGAGTTCATACTTCCAATATCAAAGAATGCATAACATTACAGACTGTAGTCAAGTACTCCGACAAGAGAGGATTAAAGATGATTCATTTAGTCTAGGCAATAACTTGAAGCAAGCTGATCCAAAGATTCATGATGTCATCCCCCCGCGAAAGGATTTATGAGGCAAGGATATAAAATGGTACTTACACACTTCCAATTACCGCCAACAAAGAACTGCAAACAGAACAGAACGAAAACTGTTAGATACACTTCAGAAAAGTCATAAACCAATATGCAAGCATTTAAACACTTCTGACTCCGGTGTTTTATACAATGACTTTTATCTAATGTTTACAGCTACTACAAAACAACTCATTTCACCATTTTTACGTGAACACTCATTTCACCATTTTTACTTGAACAACAGTGAGACAAAGTTGTTAATGCGATTAACATTGTGAAGTGGCTATAATCTCTCATGGATACTATTATACTATAATATGACTTACAATGTCTTACAACATTGTTCAATACCTGTTATATGTTGCATCAACATTTTAAATTACTACATCTCCAATTCGGATCAACATCAATCTCCCGAGATTACTTCATGTGATTAAAATGCCATTGCTAGCTAGCTCAAGTAAATGCAAATTTTCTAGAAACTCAAACTCCTTATATAATTTTCTTTTTCACTTTAACCGGAAACTGGATTTTCCGATGGAATATTCAACCAATTTTGCATTTCTATGAAACTTGATTTCAAAAGTTTACAAAAAAATCTACCGCATTTTTAGTCTCTCGCCAGCTTTAATCAAATCACAAAATAAAGCGCAAAATTCCATATTTGTTTTTTCACAAACCAGAAATTATCGAATAGAGTAATTTATAAACCAATAAGCAACAAAAAGTGAGGTCTAATTTTCCTAGGATCCTTAATTTCAATATCTCGTCTAAAAAAACACAATTCCATTTTCTCACGTATAGTAGTACAATCACGAAAAAATCCTAGATCAAAACCACAACTCACACATAATGGCCCAATAGCACATTTTTAACTCGTCATTGTCCTATTGATCATTAAATCCCGTAAAACAGACATGAACTTCCTCATTATCCTCAAAATATGAATAGATATAACAGATACAAATGTCCAATTATTCAATACTACTCCAAAACAGCACAATACCTTTCCAGAGCCAGCCATGGCAACAACACCTCTAGAACCACGACGAGGAGAAACCATACGCAACTGTTGCTGAAATAGGGAATGAGTAGAAACGGACGTTTGAAACTTCGAAAACGATCGTCTAAGACCAGAAAACTGAGTCGACACAAGCGAGTCATGGTTACTCATTTGCGATGTTGCTGAAGTTGAGACAAAGGCCATTGTTCACTATCTCGATTGAACCTTTTTCTCAAAAAAAAAAGCTTCCTTTTTTCTCTCAAAAAAAGCTTGTTTTTCTGCAGCTACCGGGGGTAGTGTGGTCAGTGGTGACTGGTGATAAAGGTTTTAGGGCTTTTGGTGCAGTACCAAACAAAAGAACCCATTCTTATTTATGGCCGGTTTTTTTATTTTATCATCAACTTTATTTTAAATTAATTGAATTAATTGTGAATTACAGCCTTAATATTTATTCCTTTTGCGAATTACAGTCATAATGTTCTTTTTTTGCGAATTACAGCCACCAAATTTTAAAAGTTACCATCATCACGGCCAAATGACCGGTTATGACCGTTGACCAGCCTAATTACCTTTGACTTTTCTTTTTTTTTATTTAAATTTTTTTTTTGAGTTTTTTTTCTTTTTTCTTTTTTTAATTTAATTCCTTCATCCTTCATCATCTTCATCTTCTTCCTCCTTCTTCTCCATCATCTTCATCCTCTTCATTCTTAATAAACTTCAAACACTCCATTAATCTTCAAAGTCACCATTAATCTTCAAAGACTCAATTTCTCTCCAAAGTCCAAACCCTAGATTTCTTTCCACCATTAATCTCTCTTCATTACTTTCCTTACTTTGTTCTCCTCAAACTTTAATGGTTTCTTTCCACCCTAGATTATACAAATGCAAACTTCAATGGTAGAAAGGAAGAAGATGAAACTGGATTTGCCCCTGTTGAGATTGAAAGACCCAATTTGCACTTTCTTCTTGAATTTCAATCTGAATCTGGATTGAAATTAATTGATTCTTGTATGAACTAAAATACGGGAAATATAAAATATTCACTTTAATAAAATATTTTTTGGGTCTTTCAAGAAGAGACCATTGAAGTTTAGCATATTAAATGGCTTTAGACAAACTTTGCATACACCCATAAATCCTTTCATCTGTCTACTTGTACACCCACTTTTAACTCCTCACACATTTTAATAAAATAAGTTCATACAACAAACAATTAATTTGGTGAATTGCTTGGGTTCGATTGAGATTGATTCTTGTATGAACTAAATTAATTGATTCAGCATTGATAGATATATGGAGCAATGAAGTTTCGAAGATGCGTGAGCAGAATCAATCCAACGATCATACATCTTCTTTGAAATCGAGCCCGAATGTAACGGAATCGGGTCAACAACAACAACCCAAATGGAGTCGGGTCTTCCACTTTAAGATGCCTGCTTCTGAATCATCTTTCTCAATGATTATGGATATTCTTAGCGCCTGAAAACATGAACCATTATGTAACTGCTTATAAGGGTATTCTACTTCATCATCCAGATCCACATCCACATCCACATCCACATCCACATCCAGATGTTCAATCTATCATCTCTTTGTTTAGGACTTAGGAGTATTAGTTTTTACGTTTTGTTGCATCAGATTGTCTACTCTACGCTAATCATCAATTAGCCACATTTCAAATTCAATTTCATCTTCTTCCTTTCTACTATTGAAGTTTGCATCTGTAGAATCTAGGGTGGAAAGAAACCATTGAAGTTTGAGAAGAACAAAGTAAGGAAAGTGATGAAGAGAGATTAATGGTGGAAAGAAATCTAGGGTTTGGACTTTGGAGAGAAATTGGGTCTTCGAAGATTAATGGTGACTTTGAAGATTAATGGAATGTTTGAAGTTTATTATGGATGAAGAGGATGAAGATGATGGAGAAGAAGGAGGAAGAGGATGAAGAGGATGAAGAGGATGAAAGAATTAAATTAAAAAAAGGAAAAAGAAAAAAAACTCAAAAAAAAATTAAAATAACAAAAAAAGAAAAGTCAAAGGTAATTAGGCTAGTCAACGGTCATAACTGGTCATTTGGCCGTAATGGTGGTCACTTTCAAAACTTGGTGGCCGTAATTCGCAAAAAAAAACATCATGGCTGTAATTCGCAAAAGGCATAAACATCAAGGCTGTAATTCACAATTAAATCAAATTAATTTAATAAAATGATATAAATGCCTTTAGACCTAAAACTTTTATAAAACACTTTAAACTTATACTTTATCACTTCTTCAAAAAAAAATAATACTTTATCACTCTAAATAAACACTAAATCTACACTTAAAATCAATCGAAGCTAAAGCTTTGAAATTTAAATCGTTAATTTCTATTTTAATCTCATTTTAAAATTCAAAAAAAAAGTTTTTTAAAACTAGCTCGAGTCGCTCAAAAAGTGCGACTGAGCCTACGAGGAGTCGCACAAAAAGTGCGACTAGACCTAGGTTGAGTCGCGCTTTTGTGCGACTCCTCATAGGCTCAGTCACACTTTTTGCGCGACTCGTGCTTTTTTTTTTGAAATTTATCTACTTTTATTTATTTACTTTTTTTTATTATTTAATTAATGTTGTAATAAATTATTATTTTATTTATTATATTATATTATTATTATACTATTAAAATAATTATTTTTCAATTTAAATTAATAATTAAATGTTTAATTATTTAGTAATATAACATTAATATAATTAGTCGGAAATTTTTTTCAGTTCAACACAAAATCTACATCGCCCGTCTACTTAAAAGCGAAATTACATAAATAAGTCCTACAAGTACAATAATTGTTCGAAATTACAAAAAAATTTCCGAGTACTAAATAAAATTACATAGAAGCATTACGCTATCTGAGCTAGCCTTCTCAATTTTTCGACGGCCTCGGTGTAGTTGCAGCCGTTATTGATCATTAACTTCAGTTTTCTAAAATTACCAAAAATGACGCATTATTAATTTCATAAATAGCCACTGATTTGTAAACAACCAAATTAAAATGTCAAAAAAGGTGAAGGAAATCAGAAACTGCCGCCAATATGATGAAATTACCCAAAATGAAGTATTGGTACCAACACAGTAGCATGAACAACAAACAAAACACATCATTTCTTGAAATAAATTAGGCGCCAATACAGGAATCTCAGCACAAAAGACCACAACAGTAAAATAAATAACCAAACTAAAGCCATTAATTACACATTCATCCAAAACAATGGCACCATAAAAAAACCTAACTAAAGAACAAAGAACAAAAATCATGCAAAAGCTACTTTCAGCATTAAATAAGAAGGGCAAACTAGTGTTAGGCACAATCAATGCACTTGCCACTGAGTTTCAAGTGTGTAGGAAAACAATCACATAATTGTGGAATGAAGTGAAGAAGGAAATCAGGAATAACAACACAATTATTAACCTCAACAGCAAGAGAGTGGGAAGAGATGCACCAAACAAAATCGAATTTGATGAAGAAAAATTCAAGGCCATCAAATATAAACTCAAATGTACTCAACATTCAGTTTCTAAGCAGATAGGGGTGTCACAGACCACCGTATGTAGGTGGAAGAAGAGCAAAGTCATAAGGATGCACACAAACGCAATCAAACCAACTTTGAATGAAAATAACAAGCTACACAGGTTAAGTTTTGTGTTCTCTAAATGTGAATATGATGAACATAATGATGCATTCAAGTTTAAGCCATACACTAACGTTGTTCACATAGATGAGAAACACTTCTTATCTAGCTCGAGAGACACAATGTAACGGTCCGGCATAAGTGACCCGGATAATCATATGAAAATATGACTCCGGTTCACAAATTGGACACTTAAGGGAAACTTCCCTTCCAAGATCGTTAACGTTCCGTCGATAAAGGAATATAACTAAGCGGAAATAAAACATATGATAGTAACAAGTCTATAATAGTTCCAACATACAACTCGAGAGCCCATTGGCCTCCAAGACGCGTTAAGCAAAATAACGAAACGACAAATAAACCAAGCTAAGTTTTGTTGCACAGATGTAAATTATTTTCTACTCATAAATTTTATTACATACAGGTGCAGTCTTGGTGTTATTGGTCCTAGATTGAATCCTCACTCCAGTCCCCACCTGCAATCAACCTGCTAGTCGTCGATTGACAACAAATAGCAAGTTTCAAAGAACAAATCCAATACACGTAAGAGACAGCATACAATTAATCAACAAGTGGAATACAAGCAATGTGTTCATCCTAGCATGCATAGGCTCTAATACGTTCATTTCCAGATATAGCCCACTTGTAACGTTGCCCGTCCTGTTCGGGTCGTCCAAGTCATTAAAAATCCAATTCCTTTTTGGAGGGACACTTGGGAGAGCTAATCTCAAGACAACCACCGACCTAAGACGTTGTCCGTCCTGTTCGGGTCGTCAGAGGTTAAAGAATGCATACCACCATGGTGACCATAATGATCCAAAACTGTCATGGGAACAATAATTATATAATTCAATCCGAAATATTAATCCCTTTGGGTAACCAACACATAAATCCTCAATTTCCAAGTTTAACTTCTTTCAAATTATTTGAGGTGTCTAATCCTTACGTGATTCACGATGCCATCAACAAGAATGAAACAACGCTACTTGCACAACCACATAAACAATATGGTCTAAGCGTGTACCTTTAAGCACTGCAAACAACGGTATTCAAGCACGTCAGGAATTTCACCCTCTTATGAAACGAGGTCCTAAATAACACACACACAAAACGATCACGTATTAGAACGTGTTTACACATTTAACTCATTCTATACCACTAAAATATCACTAAGGCTTGATAATTTTAATTGATTTCATTCAATTTCCAATAGCTCAAAACTTTAACACTTAACCAGAAACTTAAACAGCTAATTTGGACAGTTTAGAAAATTCAAATGAAAAATCCGACTTCACCACTGCGTCCGGAACATATCAATTACCGGGGGTACCAAATTTTATAATTTCTAACATCCATTTACTATTTTAAATTATTTTAGGCGTTTTAACAAATTTTAACACATTGGTTAAATAAAACAACAACGAAACGCACCAACCTTTCGAAAAAGGGGTGCCACACCGAGGCAGCAGTTGCTGTCCGGAAAAATACTCATTAATGAATTATTGTATCACATATTTATTATTCAAATTATAAAATCTTTTTAACAATTTATGGTCAAGAAAAACTAATAAACCGAATCCACAAACAACATAATTTATATTTCCTATCACACAACCACTTAATATTTCCACCCACCTATAATATTAATACACACAAAAATCCATCCATCATCAAAACATAAAGTCATCAAACTAAAACATTATCATTCACAACATCTCTCAAAACACTTTAAAATTAATAAATTATGATAATTGAATTAAATACTTGATCCTCTTACAAATTAAATTTTTGTAGAGAATCATAAACCACAATACCTTTTTGAATCTAAGTATATACATATAAATAAATACAATCCTTTAAACAAATTAAATTTTGTTAAGGGATAATTATAAACTCATGAATACTTACATTACTTAATCCATATATTAAATTTCTTCTAACAAATTGAAATCTTGCTAGAGAAATTTAGATCATGAAGTAAATTTACTTAAATATTAAAATAGACTTTATTCTTATAACAAATTTGAATTTTGTTAAAGAATATAAATCAAGGAAAGGTTTTACAAAATTTTGATCTAATCCTTTTGACAATTCAATTTTATTAAAGGATTATTTAAATAAAAACTTATATATAAAATATTCAATCCTCCTAAAAGTCATAGGATATCATCATATATAAAATATAAAATATAATTTATTTTATAGTAAAAATCTAATATTAACACTTGAATTTCACTTACCCTTGATCGAGAGATTGGATGAACACCAAAGTTTTTTTTTTTTGTTTTTTTTGTTTTTTTTTGTGAAGGGCCGAAAGCAAGAGAAAGAAAAAGGAGAGAATTTTTTCTGATTTTTTTTCTTCAAGCCAAATGCAAATAAAAGTACATGGATTAGTCTTGCATAAGAAGGTTTTAAAATAAAACCTCTTAATCTCCGCTTAACTCACTCTTAATTGTGCCATAATACACAATTAAGAGGGGAGTTACAAGCTCTTCAACTCCCCCTTAGAAACCGGCCCCCCTTTCCTTTCCTCACTCTTTTATTTATTTATTTATTTTATATTTTATTTAATTACTTATGTGTTTTCTTGCATTGAATTACTTTTGTCATACATGTACATTTTCATTAAAAATTAATTACTAGATGACGATAACCTTGTACGCGATAAAACACGATACCATTTGTCACATACTAACTCATTTAATTTCTTATACTTGTCTATTATTAATTTATTTTAATATCGAATATTCTATAAAAATCTCGGGGTGTTACACACAAACTTATTATCTAGCTCTGGATGAAGTAGAACCACATAGAGAGTGTCAATCAAAGTGGTTTATTCCGAAAATCATGTTTATGTGTGTTGTAACAAAGCCAATATTTACAACTAATGGTGATGCTTTTGATGATAAGATAAGCATTTGGTCGTTTATTACACAAGAGCCAGCAAAAAGAAGCTCCAAGAACAGGAAAAGGGGGAGTTGGAAACAAAACCAATACAATCAATCACGAAAGAACACATTAGAGCAATTCTTATCACTAATGTGCTACCAACCATAAGTGCATAATGGCCTGAAGGATTGTGAAAGCATATTTACATTCAACAAGACAAAGCCCTACTTTTTATTGTCCAAGGTCTTTTCCGCTGGATTACGACTACTTCCTATAATAATAAATTTACAGCCACAAATCCCTACTTATAGAACCAGGTCGGGCAGCATTATCTAAGTTATGCAAATCACCGCTAATATTACCATAAGGGTTACACCTTAAGTACAAACTCACTCTAGAACTTCCTTCTATTCATATGAAGCACGTGTAAATTGAAAACTAATTCTTAATGCTATTTCATCATCCCAAGCATGTAATTTATCTACCAAATCAAACTCCCTATCCGTAACAAATCTATTAAAGTAATCTACATTATCCCCTACGTTTTCAAAATCCTCCAAATATAAAATTATTTTTTAATAATTAAAAAAATAAATATTAAATATTAATTAAATAATAAATTACTTTAATAATTAAACTTTAAATGAATTAGCAATAACAATACAAAAGTATTAAAAAAAAATATTTAATTAAATAAAATACATATATAAAAATGGAATAAAATAAGTAAATAAAACAACATAAATAAATAATTTAAGTAAATAAATTAAGTAAATAAAAATGAAATAAATTAAAACAATATAAATAAATAATTTAAGTAAATAAAACATATACATAATTATATAATTAAATAAAATAATTTATTACAATATTTATTAAATAATAATAACTTAAATAATATTTATAATAATTAAAAGGAATTAAATTTTCAAAAAAATAAAAAAATTGAAAAACACCGCAGTCGCACAAAATGTGCGACCAGACCTATCCCACAAATCCATAAACAAAGTGGTTAATGTGTGGAAGAAATTTATAAGAATGAATAGAAACAATTCTATGAACAAAAAAAAATGAAAACAATAAAGTAGATAACTATTTATGTGCGATTTTGGACATGAATAGAATTTTTCTCCAGCTTCGGGATTCCTCTTTGCCACTTGCAATTTCGCAACAAATTCATGCTCATATTTTACAATATGGTACGAATTTGATTCTCTATTGTATGTTAAAGAGCAATGGGAGTTTATTTTTCCAAAATAAAGAAAAACATCTTAAGTATTAGAAGAGGGAAAAAAATTCGCTCTCCTATTTTTAAGCTTGGTATAAGAAGGAAGAAAGATGAAATGTAATAGTTATAAATGACCTATAGCCGAAACCAAATTTGTTCGGGGTGTTGAGAGCAAAACACAAACAAAAGTTGGATTATTTAGATATAATGAATAGTAGGGGTTATTTACAGCTGATTGTCAAAAAGTTGAACTATTCAGAAAAAATTTTCTTTTTTTAAACAAAATTTTTGTTTTATTAAAGAAACCTTATTGGGCCAGACTATTAAAGATGACCATCTTTCATGAGAATTTATGTTAAATATTTGTTTAGCCTTTAATATTATCTTTTTTTTTAAAAAAAATAGTACCACTAGTGGAAAAAAAGCTATTGGCTACTAAACATTGGTTGCGGTTCCTAATAAACGCAGCAGATAATAGAAGAAAAATAAGGCCAAAAAAAAAATAGCACATAGGCTGCGGTCATTGACAAAATCGCAGCCAATAATAAAAAAAAAATTTTAACCCTCAAAGGTTGCGGTTCTTGCAATGACCGCAGCCAATAACATTAAAAAAAAATTTAACCCTTATCCCTTAATATATAGATCTGAAGAGTTAAAAAAACCCTAAGCCACATGTGGTTTCTATCCCTCTTAACCGTACCCTAATTAAATTCCGCCTCCTTCAACCTTCTCTTTTCTTTTTCCTTCACTGTTCTGAATTCTCAACCGTCAACCTTCTTTCTCAACCTTCTCTTTTTCCTTCAACCTTCTCCTTCAATCTCAACCTTAGCTTCAATCTCAACCGTCATTCCTCTTTCTCTCTCCTTTAACCTCCCTCTTTTCTTTTTATTGAAGTAACTGGTGAAGATTCACGGATGAAGGTGAAGAAGCTTCTAGACTTCAAAGTGATTTCGATTCAAGATGAAGGTGAAGATTCAAGGTGAAGGTGAAGAAGCTTCTAGATTTCGATTTTTATTGATTTATGTTTGCAGAGATTTCGATCTAGATTTATTGATGTATGTTTGCAGAGATTTCGATCTAGATTTCGATCTATGTTTGTAGAGATTTTGATCTAGATTTATGTTTGCAGAGATTTCGTTTTTTATTGATATATTTTGTTTCGTTTATTACTGTATTTCGTTTGAAACAAAAAGGAAAAGGAAAAGCTTTTGTTTGCAGAGATTTATTACTGTATTTCGTTTTTTATTGATCTAGATTTATTGATTTATGTTTCGTTTTTTATAGATTTTTTTTCTGTGATTCGAAAGCGCAATTGTTTCTTTTTGTTCTTTCATTCTTCATTCTTCAATTTCTGCCATATCTGCTTTGTTTTGTATCTTCTATGTTTTCTTATATGATATTGCAGAGATTTATGTTTCATTCTTCAATTGGAGTTGATGACTTTGCAATCAAACAAGTAGTTCAATGTATTAAACGAAAAAAAAATAAAAAAAAAGCCCTCAAAGGCTGCGGTTCTTGCAATGACTGCAACCAATAATCAAGTTTTTTTTTGTTCTAAAAATGGGGTATAGGCTGCGGTTTTTAGGACCGCAACCAATAATATTTTCTCATCTGCTGCTATTCCTAATGCTGCGAGTCAAAACCGCAGCCTATATTGGCAAAAAAACCGCAGCCAATAGCATTTTTTCCACTAGTGTACGAATTATAATTTTGGCCAACCTAATATTAGCCATCTCACAGTGAGACGGTTTTGACAAAATAGTGGTAAAAAGTCAATATGTTTTACTGGTACAAAATAGGGTTGTATTGATTTTCTAATCTATTGGGCGAAGCAAGGTCTATGTTGGTGCCTATAACCCAAGCCTGAATCTGCCTATAATAGTATCGATTTATCACTCAATGAATATATTTAGAGAATAGCCGCTCTTGGGAATGACAGACTCAATATAAGACGGTCAGCCCAATCAGCCCTATTATAGTTTTTCTCAATATTCGCTCAGTATTTTATCTATTTAAGGTCATAATTGATACCTTTACAACCCGTAAGGTAGGTGGTAATAAACGATGGTAAGGGAATGAAAAACTAGTGTAATTTTGGTTGAGAAATATTTTGGCTAGGGATGGCAACGGGTCGGATCTGGACCGGGTCCAGATGGACCCGGTTCCAGATCCGTTTTCAAGAGCAGGACCCAGATCCAGACTCGGATTCGTGGATCTAGTTTTGCAAGACCCATATCCGGATCCGTGGATACTGCGGATCCAGTATCGGATTCGGGTCCAAAACGGGTCCGACTTATTTTTGCTTTTTTTTTGGATTGTGTTAAGATTGGCATAAAACGATATTTATTGACGAATGATAATATATATTATATATGTAATTTCACAATCGATCACCCAAAAAAACATTATACAACTTAATTTAATAAAATTTAATATAATTAACTTAATATAATTAACAAAATAACTTAATATAATTAGGAGTTGGGGATTGTACTTGTATCCGAGAATAATATAACAAACTACTCATTACAGTAAGTGTAAGTCATCAGACACATTCATTGAAATATAATCACTTGGGTAATTGGGTTTTTAATAGCCCAACGCCCCAAATCAATTTGCAAGTCCACTAGCAGTATATATATTTAATATATAAAAAAATTAAAAACGGGTCCTTTGGATCCGCGGGTCCGGAGTCGGGCAATTTTCGGAGATCCGGATCCGGACCCGCGGAATTTTAATGGACCCGGCCTCGGCCCGGATCCGACGGGTCCAAAATTTTATGTTCCAGATCCGTGAAAACGGATACGGATCCACGGATTCGGGTCGAGTCTAATACCCATTGCCATCCCTAATTTTAGTTACTTTAATGGTCATGCTTTCCCAACTTCAATCATTTCATTTTCTTCAGAAAAGTCATTTCAATGCATTACCATATTGGGAGATGAACTATTAGGTGATAATGAAAATTTGTAAATAAAAAAACTTTTTCATCATCAAATTTTCATTACCATGGGTAGGGATGGCAACGGGTCGGATCTGGATCGGGTCTTGGTGGACCCGGATCCAGATCCGTTTTCAAGAACTGGGTCTAGATCCGGATCCGTTGATACTGCGAATCCAGTACTGGGTCCGGGTCCTAAACGAGTCTGACTTTGTTTTTGCTAAATTATCAAGCAATACCACTGTCCGCATAAAATGGTAGCTAAATTATCAAGCAATACCACTGTTTGCATTAATAATGACAGGTAAAAACAATTGATAGCTACGAAATATAAGATCATAATTTATAATAATCATAATAATAGTTAGATTATGACAATAATATTGATCCAACCGACCCAATTACTTGTTAAGCAATTAATATCAGACGTAAAGCATGATTAATTAATCACTTTTGGGCTATAATCTCATGATTATTAGAAAAAAGGGAGGCTGCAGCTGCACTTGTTCTGTGGGAGTGGGAGGGAGACAATGAGAGACGGGAAATCAAACTGCGAAATTAAATGGGAAGTAAGTGGGAGTGGGAATTAACTAGAATTATATATATATATATATATATATATATATATATATATATATATATATATATATATATATATATATATATATATATATATATATATATATATATATATATATATATATATATATATATATATATATATATATATATATATATATATATATATATATATATTTTGATATATTTAAAAATAAAATGGGTCCTTAGATCCGCGGGTCCGAGTCTGGGTATTTTTCATAGATCTGGATCCGGGCCCGTAGAATTTAATTGGACCCGGATCGGCGGGTCTATTTTTTTGGGACCCAGATCCGTGAAAACGGATACGGATCCAAGGATCCGGGTCGGGTCCAATATACATTGCCATCCCTAAATTTTATAGTACTTTTGATTAAATTTTATAGTACAAATCATTTTCATTATCGTCGTTTAATACCACTAACCAAACGGGTCGTTAAGGCTAAAATTGATTTTTTATAAGTTATAACTGATCAATTTAGAGCCTATTCTCTTCAACTTATTTTTAGAACTTATTACTTATTCTTATTGGAATCAGATCATATCAGACCAGATCAGGTCAGACTACATCAATTCAGATCAGATCAGAAAAGTTCAGAATAATAGTAATAATAATAATAATAATAATAATAATAATAATAATAATAAAAATAATAATAATAATAATAATAATAATAATAATTATTATTATTATTATTATTATTATTATTATTATTATTATTATTTTTGAAGTAAAATTTTTTGTATTACCCAAGCAAAAAACGGGATACAAGGAACCTACGACCCTTAGATTTCCAGCTTAGCTCCCTAAATTTATTATTATTATTATTATTATTATTATTATTATTATTATTATTATTATTATTATTATTATTATTTATTATTATTATTTATTTTTATTTATTTTTTTTGGAAAAGGTGATTCACTAATTCACTATGATCACCCCAGAGGGGACACATATCATCCGGGGTTACACCTATCTTGTGGAACTGATCTTTAGTTTTTAGCTTGTTCTGGAAAGCGAGCCAAAGGATGAATCTTGTTTTTGGAAGTGCAAATCTGGACCACACCAGCTTTGCGCATTGCACTTTTCTTGCGGGCAGTGTAGACTTTGATAGACCTCATTTATAGCATAGTTGTTGTGTTACGCTTTAAAAACCGTCACGATTCTTCTTCACATTATCATCTGATTAAAACATTCATTACTCCATATAAGCATTTATTAAGACACAATTATCAGTCTTAACTCATCAATAGTGCTCTCTCGAATCAATCCATAGGCCCTTCACACAAAATTTGTTTATGATGATTATTCTTTAACTATCCACCTTAATATAAAGTTACCAACTTATGTATGAAATGATATCCCATGTATCAACGAAATACAAATTAACTCAAAGGTTTTGCGAACAAATAATTTCTTTTCTTTGATACTCAAACTTATGTGTCTTTAAGAAGGAAAAAAAAAATCACCAATACTTCATCCAAAGAACCACTTCAACTCGTTTTTGACAAAAAGGAGAGATTTAAAGGTCGTTATCACTTAACAAACATGAATATTCATTATGATGAGAGTTGGATGCTTACAAAATCAATGACAGGGGACCCTTATAGTGTATAGTTCATCAACATATATATAAAGTGATTAACTCAGGCTAATAGGTTGACTATAGTTTTCACTCTCAACTGATTTTTAAGGTCTCACTACAGGCATAAGATGTTAGGCTTAGAACTAAAAAAATATATTAAATGGTCCAATTAACTTGAATATGCATCACGAAATCATTAAATTCATTCGTTGTAGAAATTTGAAAACATCTATCAATAAACACAATCATGCCACAATAAAGCTTAACATCAATTTTGCTATGACCAATTTCGCAAGCTTAAACCGCAATCACAATTAACACAAGACTTGCTTGAATTTAACAACACTTGAACTCCAAAGCCATCTGAGAATAATTATAACTAGTTTGAACAATACTCCTGATGCGATAATTTTGTCCAACCAATGTGACATTACCTTAAAACACTTAGAGACATTGAATACAATCTCTTAACTTCAACTTAACAAATTATAATGGCTATAATAAAAATACTGTTGTAAATCATGACCCGAAATAAGGGGTTCAAGTCTCAGACCATGAGCTCTTACCATACTCCCAGCCTTCTTTTCCATATTTAGATTTTGACAAGCTTCTTTAGCTATGACCGTATATTATCATTAACTGATGATTAAAACTTTATTTGCAAGATATAGCATACATGACCCCTCTTTATCATGTAGATAACTTTCATTTGCAATCATATTGAATTCTTATTACACTTTATCTCCTTGTTTATTTTCTTTTATACTACTTATATTCCTACTTGCATGCTCATAAACCATATTCAAATGAATTTAGATCACCACTTTAAATACTATGATGAACAAATGCACTAGGCTCATGAAAATGTTCAACCAGATAATTAAAGATTGAAAATCTTTGTATATTACCATATCAAAACTCATAAAGCTTTATGAAAACATATTCCCATGAACGGATATCCATGTACATAAGACCGAAGTTTATAATATCCTCACAACCAAGAGAAAATTCCAAATGCAATTAATTTCTCAAAAACAAAATATTATTATTTGTACTTCATTTCCCAGTAATTAATACCTATCATACAACTCATGGATTACACCAAATACTCAATAATAGTCATCAATGCTCAAGAATACATAATTCAAATCTACCAATTTGTCATATCATATCAACAGTTGAAGCAAAACCATAAGTATTGATTATAATAATAAAATACATGATCATTGATCTTATAGCATACCAATCAAATCATATCAGTATCTATGCACCAACGATAATAAAACTTATAACACATGTGATGCTCTTATCCCAAGTCTACCCCAACTCTCTCGATTAACTTTAACTTTCAATACTATTTTGAAATGAATTTAAAAAGACAAGGCGTCAAAATAGGAACCACTGGCTCTGGTAACCACCTTTATTATGTTTTATTGATTATTTATTGTCTTTTAGTGCGTCCAATCTCAAGGTAGATGCTGCCGAAATTTCTGCACGATTGTGTTTGCAAGTTTTTCTATAATCCCTTAAATTAAATCAATTAAACCTTTCCTTTTTTTTTCTTTTTCTTTTCTTTATTTTTATTTTATTTTAAATGTAACACCTAAATTTCCTTCGTTCCCCTGCGGTTTTGGTTCCGTTTAGAGGGTCGGAAATTCAGGGGTGTTACAACTAAATTATGATTAGCTGGTGTGACTTAGCTGGATTATGTCTGGTTGATTTAGTAGTCCCCTATGTGAGATCCGACGAGATCACCGTAAAGGGGTTATGAGCATACTTTTGTCATTAGGCATCGGGTGGACGATACCGCCCATTGACCGAGGTGTTACTATGCGGGCCTTGCAAACCCCAATATGGTTGCCTCTTCACTGGATTGGTACGCTAGTGTGTTCGTTTTCCCGAAGGTAGGACCCGAGAGGGTCAGCTGGAGGGGGTATGAGCTCATACTTTGCCATGGGCGCCGGGTGGCCGATAATGCCCATGGCCGTGTCACTATGCCATGAAGTGGAGAAAATATCCACTGATAGAATGTTATTTATCAATAGAAGTTTATTTATTCATCAAAAGCTTACACATTGAAAGAACGTTTACTCATTGATAGAAAATTTATTCAATGATAGAATAGTTTATGCTAATGAGAAGTGTGCCTAAGTTAAGTTACCTCAAGGGAGTTGTCAATCCCAAAGATAGGATATGATTACACTTACTTTAAGATAAACAAGCTCTACAGGATCATGTGTACGATAGCCTGTTAAAGCTTTGGTTGAGTTGATACTACGCGTGTTTTACAAGAGTTCATGTTATGTGAAGAGAAGTGTGAAGACCTGCATTCTACCCACGAACACATGGTTCGGTTTGGAAAAGACGTAATGAGATTAAGAAGTATATAGGTGGACGAATAATGGTTACTATTTGTGCTTGTATCTTATGAAACCATCTCATGTTGTTGTATAACATAATGTATCTAGTAGTTGGCCTTATTATATTTGATGCTAGTTACTGACGTGTACGTGTACGTGTTTATGTTTGATGACTTTCTATGATTCTCCTGCTATAACACATTCGCCTTAGAGTTGATGTCGAGCAGCAGGAGGATCATAGACAAACGTAGCAGGTATTGGAGCTTCTTTTTGCATTGCATTGGGGGAGAGTGATGAGGGCGAAGCATAACATGTGTCATACCGTTATTTTTAATTTTGTAGTTCTTATTTATTTTTTTGTAGACTTTGGTTGTATACGTTTTGTTATTAGGCCCTATGTCATCCTCTATATATTTGTGTTTCCGCTGCGTAGTTTATAACGTTGTATGGTTTTAAAGAGTTAAGTCATTTTAAAACGCACGCGTTGACACTAGAACCACGATTTATGCTTGGCGTGTTGATTTGAGTAGAAGGTGATGAAACATTTTGCCGTGGTGTGAAGTTTTGAAGGCAACGATGCCACATCAATCTTCAATATCCATGTTTAACTTCTTTCAAATTATTTGAGGTGTCTAAGCCTTAAGTGATTCACAATGCCACAGTTGAGGGTGAAACAACTCCACTTTGCACAACCAAATATAGAAGTATGGTCTAAGCGTGTAGCTCGAAGCGTTGCAAACAAAACGAAGTTCAATCACGACAGGAATTTCACCTTCTTATGAACCGAGGTCCTAGACACCACACACATACAAAAATCACGTATTAGAACGTGTTTACACATTTAATCCACTCCATACTATTAAGGCACCACTAAGACTTGATAATTTTAAATGATTTCACCCAAATCTCAATAATTCCAAATTTTAAAATTTAACCAAAAACTTAAATGGACATTTCGAACAGTTTAGAAAATTCAAATGGAAAATCTTCGCCACTGCGTCAGGAACACATCAATACCTCGGGTACAAAATTTCATAATTTCTAACATCCATTTACTATTTTTAATTAATTTTAGCGTTTAACGAGTTTTGAATGCAACGGATAAGTAAAACGACAACGAAACACACTCGACATCTCGGATCGAGACGCATCGAGTCATCTCTGTCCGAAAATATATATATATATATATATATATATATATATATATATATATATATATATATATATATATATATATATATATATATATATATATATATATATATATATATATATATATATATATATATATATATATATATATATATATATATATATATATATATATATATATATATATATATATATATATATATATATATATATATATATATATATATATATATATATATATATATATATATATATATATATTATACATATATATATTTATCATTTAAATTATTAAATTCTTTTAATCTCATCCTTATAATTACATGACTAACCCACAAAACAAACAAAACTACATTCACTACTACTAATTGGATCTCAATAGTGATCCAACCAAAACGCTTTAACACTTAACCACATATATACATATATATATATATATATATATATAATATATATATATACATATACATATAATATATATACATATATATATATATATATATATATATATATATATATATATATATATATATATATATATATATATATATATATATATATATATATATATATATATATATATATATATATATATATATATATATATATATATATATATATAAACACATATATCATATACAAAACTTCACTATTAACCCAACTCATAATGAAGACATAAAGAGTCATAAAATTAAAATATTCCCATAAACCAAAAATCATTTTTTTAACATAAAAGAAAATTCTTAAACATGATCATTCATAAAAACTTGAAATTCATAACTCATAAGTTGTGATAATTAAATTAAATACTTTATTTTCTAATCAAATTAAAATTTTGTATAGAACCAATAAAAAAATAACTTCTTGAATTAAGATATATAAACAAAATCCTTCAAGTAAATTAATTTTTGTTAAATAGTTATAAACTCATGGATGACTACATAATTCAACCCATATATTTTAATTCCTTCTAACACATTAAAATTTTGTTAGAGAAATATAAATCAAAAAAAATTATTTAAAAATCAATATGAACTTAATTCTTATAACAAATTTATACTTTGTTAAAGAATTACTAATCAAGAAAAGCTATATAAAAAAAACACGACTTAATCTTTTTAACAAATTAAATGTTACTAAAAGTTTATGAGAGAAATTATATAAATAAAAATACTCAATCCTGATAAAAGTCATCGGATATCATCATATACATAAAAAATTATGTTATAAAAGAGCCAAAATCTGATAACAAAACTTGAGTATGAACACACATTTTTTTTCTTCTTAAATCAACACAAAAATTCCAATATAACCAATTTTATAAATCAATTTTATAAATAACAACTCAACTTTATAAATGGAATTTTTATGTGTTTCAATCAAAGTTACTCTTTGATTAAAAGGTTGGATTGAACACAC
The DNA here is from genome assembly GCA_019425755.1 of Amaranthus cruentus. Taxonomy (NCBI): domain Eukaryota; kingdom Viridiplantae; phylum Streptophyta; class Magnoliopsida; order Caryophyllales; family Amaranthaceae; genus Amaranthus; species Amaranthus cruentus. The sequence continues at coordinate 10,835,512 of CM033450.1, read as the reverse complement.
AATCATCAAAATAGCACCTTGAGAATTTTTTTTCTTTGATGTGGCCGAAAATATGGAGCAAAGGGGAAGAATTTTTCTTAAATTTTTCCTGACTTGAATTGTTTGGAAGAATGAACATTCTAAGATTGATTATAAGAATAAAGAGGCAATTAAGAAATCAACTAAATGTGCCATAATGCACACTTATGAGAGGAGTTACCAGACTCTTCCCGTACATGCTCACAACTAGGGATGGTTACGGGTCCAGGACCCTGTTGGACCCGCCCCAGACCCGCCCCAGATCCGCCCCTTTTTTAAGGGTCTGGGTCTTATTTTTTAAGACCCATCGGATCCGGGTCGGATCTGGATCTAAAAAATAATTGGCGGGTCCGGGTCCGGGTCCAATATCCGGATCCTAGACCCGCCCCTTGGACCCTTATAAATATTAAATTGTGCATTTTTATTTGTCTTCTAAGTATGAATTATGCCTCCCATTATTTATTTTCTTTTCATATAATCATAATATATATAAATAATATATATGCTACTTGCTAAGTGCTAAACCAATTACCCTTATTTCATAGTGTTTATAATAGAATTAAAGCGTATATGGGTGACACTATGCGAGTTTAGATTTTAAATTAATATTAAATATTTGTAAAATACGATATTAACTCTCTTACAAATATACGAAAAATATAATGGCTTACAAGTGTTTCAAATTTGACAAATCAAAGAGACTTTTTTTAGACCCACGAAGACCCATTAAGGACCCTAGACCCATCAGATTCGGAGGGTCTGGGTCCGGGTCTGAAAATTTTGGACCCTTAGGGTCCGGATCCGGGTCTGGATCTCAAAAAATTAAAAGGGTCCGGGTTCGAATCTGGTTGGACCCGCTCCAGACCCGCCCCATGACCATCCCTACTCACAACCAGCCACCCCTTCACATCCACATAATTTTTATTTTTTTAAAAACAATTAATTGATTAATTATGTAATTGTATATATTTTTTTATTAAAATGGAAAAGAAAACGCTACGCGATAACAATGTACGCGATAAAACACGTTACCGTTAATTACATTTTTTTTAAAACTTAATTTACTTTATTTCCTATAATTTTCTATGTAAATATTTTTAATTTAATAATACTTATTTATTTAATTAATTTAATTTTATTTTATTTTTTTAGACCCGATAAAATAACGGGGTGTTACACTTAATGTTTGAATTGACCATTTTTTGATCAAAATTGAAATTTTTTATACATGAACTCTTGATCATTTCCAAGAGCATTTATTGAATCAATTGACAAACATAACTCAAGATCGAAACTTCATTCGTTTTCACATCAAGGATAAGCAAAACACTACACCTATAACTTTCTTTTTAAGTCCATTATGAACAGAAACTGTTGGAGGAAGAACAATACATTATAATTAATCTATGATTAAAGAGTACAAGTACTCTTATGTTCTATTAGAACCATCATATTGCATCTAATAAGAGTACTTTTATTGTGCAGTGTTTTAACATTATTATTAATAGTGTTATTGATTATTCATTTGTTGTTTGATATCCATAGAATTATATCATTTTATTACCTTCAATCTGAAATTGTGAAAACAGAACCAAATCAATTTAACGTCAAAATGGATCACTTTTAAGTCAAAATAAATTTTTTTATTTTAATTAATATATTTAAGATTTACTTTTAATGTAAAAATTGAATTTTTATTCTTCAATTTTGAAAAATCTGATTATTTTTTTTTAATTTCTAACTTTTGGACAGGTCCACATGTGCATTCTAAATGAGACCCTACTCCCAAGTTTTCCAGATTAGAAAATTTTAATTTCTAATTTTTATATAGAGAGTTGCGGACCTGTAACTTTTAGGAAAAATTACCTAGAATAATCCAACTTGTTACGGGGTCAAATAATAAACGCGTAATTTATTTAGTCAAACCATAAACCGCCCACCTTAGCCTAATAACTTCCCGAAATAACTAACCGACTAATAACCTCCCATTATCATCTAATATAACCTCCAATCTCCCATAAATAACTCCCTCCTTAGTATTATAAATAGAGGTTACATGCATCATTTGCAGGAACTAAGTTTTCATATTCTTACCATACTCCACAAAAAATACACCGCCCTCCTACTTATAATCAAGATTCAACCATATATCCCTTCATGATCTGAACTCATCCTATAATCCGTTCATCTTGCTTTCATTAATTATCATATATTCATCACTTTCGGTTTCCCGATCTGACTTGAGCGTCGGAGGGGTTTTCCGGGAAACCACCCCGGGCAAGGCTAACATTGTATTGCAGGATTTGAGGTCTCATCATCGGAAGGATCAAACATATTAACAATCGTCCCCGATTACACCTATCTCTGGGTATTTTAAGTGTCTTTTGCACTTCCTCGTTTCATTACCGAAACAGTTTGGCGCCGTCTGTGGGGACGATTATTAATATGCTTGATCCTTCCGATGATGAGACCTCGAAACCTGCAATACAACCTTAGCCTTACCCGGGGGTGGTTTCCCGGAAAACCCCTCCGACGCTCAAGTCAGATCGGGAAACCGAAAGTGATGAATATATGATAATTAATGAAAGCAAGATGAACGGATTATAGGATGAGTTCAGATCATGAAGGGATATATGGTTGAATCTTGATTATAAGTAGGAGGGCGGTGTATTTTTTGTGGAGTATGGTAAGAATATGAAAACTTAGTTCCTGCAAATGATGCATGTAACCTCTATTTATAATACTAAGGAGGGAGTTATTTATGGGAGATTGGAGGTTATATTAGATGATAATGGGAGGTTATTAGTCGGTTAGTTATTTCGGGAAGTTATTAGGCTAAGGTGGACGGTTTATGGTTTGACTAAATAAATTACGGGTTTATTATTTGACCCCGTAACATTCGCCCCACACATGAAGAGTGATAGAGGAGGTAATCTAATGTAGCGATGGCATCAATCTTTATGCGGAAAATAAATATACCTGTGATGCGAACCCATTAAATGTTTAAAAGAAATCATGCGATAATGTCCAAATAAAATAAACTTTAAATTCTTGCCTCGGTGAGTCCATGCATGGTTGAAGCCCCATGAATAATAAATACTTGGCCTTTGGGCCACTTTTGATGATTCTGCCATTGAGCCTAATATGATGATTCGGCATTTGAGCCTGATATGATGATTAGGTATATGAATATTCGGATCGGACATTCCGCATTGATGAATATTGATCGGACATAGGTCCGCCTTGATGAATATTGATCGAGTTATCAAGCTAGGTGATACTCGCTAGTTGTTATGAATACTTTGACAAATACGCCCAAAACCACTCGTTTTGGGGTTAAATAAGAGTCCGAGTTATCAAACTAGGTGATACTCGCACGATCCCACTTTCAGACAAGGTGAAAGTTTGATAACGAAGATGAATACTAAGAAAATATCGCCAAAAATCAATCATTTAGGGACTTAAATAATAATATGACTTTCAAACAAAGTGAAAGCTTAGATGATTCCATAACAAGACAAATAAAGTCCACATTGTGGAACTTCAATAATAATAATGACTTTCATACTAGGTGAAAGTTCAAATGACTTCATAATATGAATAATAACGTCTACGTTTTGGGACTTGGATGATAACATGACTTTCAAACTAGGTGAAAGCTCGGATGACTTTATATATTCTTCGCTGGAAACCCCATATAAGTAAGATCCAATATAATAATAATGGTGAAGTATTGAATTCCCACGTAGAAATAATATAATATTCTTCCAATGTGTGTCGATATCGTACTTGATCACTGACCGATCACTGACCCATAAATACAATTAAAGAATCACCCGATATGCGTTGATAAATAAAAGCAAGAATAACCATATGATCATCATCAGATTAATACAATATATTCTTCACTCGACAATGCTAATCAAAGACTTGCATCCTTTATGTAGCATTTCACTAGAAGGCGATGTTAATGGTTTTTCTCCATGTATTGAGTCACCTCAAATGGTTCTTTCACGGGTGGATGGTTTGAACCATTATAAGATCATACCCGGATCCAGCCAATACAATCGTCACTGTAGGTGTACTCCGGGGGTCCGATGTAGAGAGTTTGAACCATAATCAAATCATACCCGGATCCAACCAATACAGTCGTCACTGTAGGTTGTTTTCCAGGGATCCGATGTAGAGAGTTTGAACCATTATCCGATCATACATGGTTCCAGCAAATAAATTGAATTGGGCAATATGTGGACTAATATTTTTAGACCGAAACCACTTAGCTGAAGCTAGTTTGGAAACTTTCTACGGGTCATCTAATCCTTTAGATAGTGCATCAAACCGAACTTCAACATGGGACTGACTTTTTTAGTCAGTTGAAGTTTGTTTGGAAACGTTCTATGGATTTAATAACCCTTTAAGAAAGTATATCAAACCGATTTTCAATATTTGATGAAGAAAAGAAATCGGATTCGACTTTTATATCCTCGAATCGCAAAAACTTGAAATAATTTGGCCCATAATTCTCAATTTGATCCGTAAAAATTTGAGTTATTCGCACTCGTGGTTTCATGGACGAAATAGAGTCCGAATGTGCCATAATAAATATATGTATTATCTGATCGGTAAAAGTTTATGAATGATCCAAAAATATCACGACCTAACAATCAGGCTCACACACGCTACCGGGGCAAACAATTACAATACAACATAGTATAATAATCACGAGACGAACAAATCAACAATTCTCTTAAATTTGCCTTAACATTTACCGTAATTAAATTAATAAAATATCATGTAATTAAAATAACCGCCCGGTATAAAAGATCATGCCTGATCTTTTTATTGTAAACTGAAATTCAGTTATAATATACATGTTTTCGGATTCGAGGGTAGTAAGAAATGAAGTGGAGCAGGTGCACTAACTTCATAGCCCATGATCATACTACCCTACTAGATAATTTCTTCCAAGCTATTAACATATGTCACTTGTTTTGATGATGATTGTTCTTTCTCAATTCTCATGTACGTTCAATCATGTTCAAAGGATAGAATAATATTTTGATATTGTATTGATTTTTTTTTTAAAATCTGATATATCTCTTCATGATCTGAACTCATCCTATAATCCGTTCATCTTGCTTTCATTAATTATCATATATTCATCACTTTCGGTTTCCCGATCTGACTTGAGCGTCGGAGGGGTTTTCCGGGAAACCAACCCCGGGCAAGGCTAACGTTGTATTGCAGGATTCGAGGTCTCATCATCGGAAGGATCAAGCATATTAATAATCGTCCCCGATTACACCTATCTCCAGGTATTTTAAGTGTCTTTTGCACTTCCTCGTTTCACTACCGAAACACAACCTATTCGTGATTTTCCTACAATATTCTCATCTATTGATTAACCATGAATAATTCCAATTTTGAGGGGTATTTTCCTAGAGCAAACCCGGTGACCGAATGACTTGCTGTAGCAAGTTTTATTTTTTAAAAGAAAAAAGATAAATTAAAAAAATGTCAAAAAAAATATTTAAAAAATGTTCAAAAAATATTATGATTTTTTTTATTATTTAGAATTTTTTTAGGTAAAATTACCAGGAATAATACAACCTTTTGCTTATTTCCCTACAATAATACCAACTTTTGATTAACCATGAATAATACCAACTTATAGGGGTGTTTTCCTACAATATACCTAATATGTTAAAAATCAAACTATGGGTGATTATATGACAAAAAAATTTAGTAAATTAGTTAATAAACTTAAGTTGATATTATTCTAGGAAAAAAGCCCAAAAGTTGGTATTATTCATGATTAATCAAAAATTTGTATTATTATAGAGAAATTAACAAAAGGTTGTATTATTCACGGTAATTTTTTCATTTTTTTTATGTAAAACTTCAAAATTATTCTCTAATTTTCAATTAATTTTTAATTTTTTTTTGGTGAATTATTTATTATAGCGGGTCATCTGGTTGCTCAAATTTATTCTAGGCAAATACCCCTTAAAATTGGAATTATTCATAATTAATCGAATGAGATTATTGTAGGAAAATGATAAATAATTGGAGTATCCTAGTGTAAATTTTCTAAATTTTATTATGAATAGTAAACAGGAACAGCACATAAACCCCAAACTTCAACGCCAAACATAAACCCTAAACCTCCAATTCTTCATGCTCAAAAAAACACACACAAAAAGAACACAAAATTTAGTTGAAAAGAAACTCGAATAGAACTCAATACAATCAACAATGGCTGCACCAGAAGAAGAAAAAGCAGGTCTTGAAGCCATATACAAGCTTAAATCAACAGACCCACCGTTATTTCTTGCACCAAATTCCGACCTTTCTTATTCCGCCCGCATAGCTTCTCAATATCTTTTTACTTCCCTTAAACCATACACTCCAAAATCCCCTTTTGATAAGCTTCATACTGATGGGTTTGATGCTGAACAGATTTGGCAACAAATTGACCTTCAATCTCAACCTTTGCTTACTTCTCTGCAAAGAGAAATCAGGTGTTTTGAGAAAAATCCAGATCAAATTTTGAAACTTTTTAGGGTTTCTGATGCTAATGGGGTGTTGGATAGAGAAATTGAGGAAAATGGGGAGGTGAGTTTGGGAGAAGACAGTGAAGACTCAGATAAGTTTAGTGATGATTATGAAGATGAGGAAAAAGAAAATGGGGAGTTAGAGGATTTGGAAGATGATGAGGATGAAGATGAGGATGAGGAGGAAGATGAAGATGAGGATGAGGATGAGGACGAAGACATGGACGAGACGGAAGAAGAAGATGATGGGGTGCCTGAGGTTGAAGATGATTTTTTGAAGATTAAGGAATTGGAGAAGTATTTAGTGAAAGAGGAGGAAAGGGAATATGGGTCTGAGAAGAAAAAGGATAAAAAGGGTAAGAAGAAGAAGCAAAGGGATAATGTTGAAGATGATGATGACGCTGAGGATGAAAATGAGGAGGGGGATGAAGATAGTGATGAGGTGAGAAGGCTTTTTTTTAAATACATTTTATATATCTATTTTTATTGTGTTAATTCACTAATGCCCATGGTACTTGTGAATTAAAATATGCGAATTTAGGCCATTGTGCGAATTGGATCCTTATAACAAATTAGGTAGCAACTTAGTTTACATTTTTTAACTCTAGAACTAGGATTCTGATTCATTTTGCTTGAGTTGGTAACTTGTTATTTATCTTACTAGCTTGTTTATCATGTAGCTTCTTATGTTCGGGGAATATGCTGGCGATGAAGATGATAACGAAGATAACATCAGGTTCTTATGTTTCTTCTACTATTTTTTGTGTATATGTAGGATATTAATCTGTTTAGAAATAGGTCATAAATGTTGGCAATTCATAAAAGAATGTATGAACTTTTATGGAACCAATGGTCTTACACTCTTACGATATTAATGTTTAACTGAATTGGTTATATGAAACGCACATATTAGTTATATTGATTATGATATTACCAGAGATCTATGAAATTATTGTATTTGCGGAATTTTGTGTTCCTCAACTCCTCTTTATAATGATCATAAGGTGTTGACGAGCTTTTGTTCTTGTCGGTGATTATAGTATAACAACCGCCTTTATCAACTTATCAAATATTTTAGCTTGTTCGTTAATATTGACGTTTATCTGCAATTTGCTACATTAGGGAATTTTCATTGGCCTTTGAATTGGATTAACATTTATGAAATTTTCATTCATAATGTTAGAAAAGATGTTCATCAATGTGTTGATTGATTGATAGCCAAACTAAATGAAATCAATGAATTCCCTTATGGACGCCTCCACAACCGGGCTAATTCATGTGATATATGTGTAGTTAACATAACCGTTGCACCTTACTATATACATCTATGTGCTATATGTATTGTTAGCATAACTGTTGCGCCTGTTATGATCCTCAATTCCATGCTATATAAATGTTGGTTGTGCCTTAAGTCTGCATTTCACACTTTTAGATATGAAGATTTCTTTGTCCCTGAGAAGAAAGTATCGAAAAGAAAACAGAAACGTGCAGACAGATCTGATGACTGGGAGATGGAGGTTGAAAATGTTCATTATGCTAAGGATTCGAAGATGAAGGCTGAAAATGTTGATAAGGCTGATGATTCTGAGATGGAGGATAAAGATGATGCTGATTTTGAGATGGATGATGATAATGACAAACAGGTATTTGAAATGTTTTGTTATTTGCGAAATGTCACATTATTTATTTATTGTTAATAATATACTTGTTTGCTATCGTTTTTGTAGAACAAGGCAAACTTGTCTACTTATGAGAGGGAGCGTGAAAAGTTGCAAGAAAAAATCAAACAAATGGAAGCTGAAAACTTGGCTCCAAAAGATTGGACAATGATGGGAGAGGTAATTACTATGGATTCTACATATTAGAATTGATGTTACGTACCCTAGTGTTGTCTCATTGTTTGGCATTCATCTGTTTGTGGTTATTCTGAATAGATATCTGCGTCCAAGAGGCCGATGGATAGTGCATTGGAAGTCGACCTTGATTTTGAGCACAACGTTAGACCTCCTCCCGTCATAACAGAAGAGGTGACTGCATCTCTAGAAGAAATTATAAAGAAAAGAATTGTCGAGGTAAAATTTTCTGAGTTTGGTTACATATATTGGCAAAATGTTGTTTTAATAATTTTGTTTGATTTTTTTTTGCTGGATTATCTTTTATAATTTTAATGTATTGGTTACAAAATTGAATGCTTAAGTAATAAACATTATTTAATTAATATCTGCAATCTTGCCGAGGAATCGTCAGTATACTTGTTGTGTACGAGTGTTTTTGAAACTGAAACTTCTATTATAAAATTGGACGATTGGATTTGCAGCCTCATTAACAATTGAAAATGATTGATATAAGAGAACACACCATGATTGTTTCAAAAATTAGTGATACTGTTTGTTACTTGGTTTGAATTCACCAGAAGCTTGCAAATCAACAGCAGATTACGTGTTTATGGAGACTTGCCCCTTCATGTGTACTGAAAACTGGTAAAGTTTTCCAGACATGGTTGCATCTGATACCTAGACGTGTACCCAAGCCCTTCACCAGTATTATATAAATGAACATTGAGTGTTAGCTATAATTCATCTGAGATATACATTAACTTGGGACTTAGGAGACTCCCTAGTCCCAACTGAAAGAATAGGCAAGTAATGCTACTATTTTTTTACATTTGACGAATTTTTATACAATTACAGAATTTTTCTTGTTATACATCTCAAGCTAATAGGGTATACTTTTGTTAGTGGCGAATGTCTCATGTTGATTTGATTCATGTAGCCGACCCCTTATTGTTGGATTAAGGCTATAGCATTTTTGTTGAACTCTATTTTAATGATTATTATGGTATCTTCAGTTTTGTTTGTGTCGAGTTGTTTTTGACATGATGGTTGAGGTGAAGTTGTCTGTCTGTGCTCAATATACCATGTTTTCATCGTCCCTTGCATAATTGCACACTATTGAAATCCTCATTTGTTGGGTTGCTTATAGGTTGTCCTAAGCACTTAAGTTTTGTGTTTCAGGGACGTTTTGATGATGTTCAAAAGGCTCCTAAACTTCCGTCTGCAGCTCCCAGAGAAACTAAAGAGCTGGTTTGTTCTTTTACCTATTGATGCCCTAGATTTCTCGAAGATTATTTGTTGTTATTTTGGCTTTGCAGCTGAGTTGCATATCTTCTGTGCATTTGCAGGATGATAATAAGAGCAAGAAAGGCCTTGCGGAAATTTATGAGGTTAGATCATGTTGATGAATGCTATGTTTCTAAAACTGTTTAATTGTATATGACGCTTGAGCAAACCCTTGTAATTTTTTTAAAAATTGTATATGATGCTTGACCAAACCCGTTCTAAAGCATTTCCACTTATGAGAAATTTTAATGAATATTTTGCAGGAAGAATATGCTCAGCAAACTGGTTTTATTTCAGCTCCCTTGTCTGTAAATGATGGATTGAAAAAGGAGGTATGCATGATTCATTACCTACTTTTAATTTGCTCAGTCAACTGTACTTCTATGCTCTTTGTTGTTTAAATTTGCTCTTGATTGTGGTTTTGTGAACAAGGCATTACAATTTCTTCCTTACCGTCACTTTATTATTATACTTTTCTTCTTTTTTTAACTTGATTTCCTCTCTGCTTAATGACTAGGATGCATATAACTTGATGTTTCCAATGTGAATGTTTGGAGGGTAAGAGTTGTCTTAGTCACATGAAACATGATTACAGCACAGCCTTGATTCTTAAGGTCATATTTATTATCATCATTTTTGAGTGGAGTTTGGAATGATAATATTGTGAGTGGAATACATCAACTAGTTTGAAGCCTACTTATGCAAACATTAGATATCTGGTGTCCAAAATTTCAAATCTATTCTCTATAAAAGAAACTCTGACCCCAAATTCCATTCATCAGTGATAGAAATACCATAATGCGTCTGACTCAACTTTGATCGACCACCTTAGATGATTCAAATTGATTAAACCTTTCCTCGGGGTTCGTAGATTCAAGTTTCCCATTTACCTACAAAGGAGGAGCCGCCTCCACCTGCCAAGCGGCCACGGGTATAATGCACTCTTCGGACAATAAGGATTCACAAATTGGTGGAAAGAATTGATAAAAAATTTGCAATAAATCTAAGTATATACTAGAAATTAGGTAATTGAAATGTTGAACATCTAAGCTCAAAAGACGCTTTGCAATTCCTTAACTTTGTGTTTTTGTAGGAAAAAACCTCACATACATCGCTATGTTTGAAACTCAATCATTTTATACTTGTAAACCTTTCATCTCAAGTCACAATGAATTTAAGAATGTGAGGAGCAGACGTAATATGCTCAGCTTCACCATCCAAAACTGTACCATCATTGCAACTTTGAAATATCCTTACCAAATACTAATCCTCGCATCATTTGAGCTATCATTGTTAACCGCTATAATGAACAGCCTTGGGATACTCCATTCAAGCTAGCAATTCCATCAATGATGAGTGGTTAAATTGACTGTATGACCTAGTGTCCATTTGGAGACAAATATGCGGAGCATACTTGGTAGAATAGCTTTTCATACTTCTCTTTCAAATACAGAAAATGATCCCTAGCTAGTGTCTCAGACGAATTGGTGAAATTTGGTTGTGCAATTGACATAAGATAGTGAAAACACTCACATATAATGAATCCAAAAACATTTCATTCATTATCATTTGGAAAAGCTTTGTGAGCTTCCTTGTGCTCACACTTTCACTATGTGAGTTTTCCCTTTTTTTTCCTTGCTAAAATTCTAACCCTATTGTTGCATTAGCTTTAGTTTGCTCACTTTTCTAGGAACATAGTCTTTGTGACCTATCAAGGTTAGAGACAATATACCTAAGACGAATTGAAGTGTTTTTTTTTGTAATACTACCTTTAATATAACCACAAACACTAAAATAATTAATGTAGTTTTTTGCCATCAAATCTCATGAATGTCTCATTATTTTTAAAATCTTTAGTTTGTTCAGTTCTCTAGGAACAAAGTTTATGTGATTCATTTATGTTAGAGGCAATATTCTTGCATGTAAGGATATATATAATTGCATCACTTTAAAATCAATTATATATATATATATATATCTCCATTCTCACACATTCGTGCATACTATACTACTTCCTCCGTTCTGTTTTACTTGCTACAAATGCATGGGCACACATATTAAGTACTATGCAATTATTAGGAGCATGTGGGGGTTTCTTTTTAGATATTTTTTTAATATTATTTGATGAAAAATGAAAAAGAAAATTAGATTTTTTAGATGATTGAGAATATTATAAAGATTAAATAATGGTAGGTATAAAAGTTAATGAGGTATAGAGTAGGATCAAAATAGAAGTAGGTGGAACTTTAAATGATTGATTTTTTACTAAAAATGGAAATGTAGCAAGTAATATGAAACTTCCCAAAATAGAAAAAGTAGCGAATATTATGGAACGAAGGAAGTACTATAGTATAATGTGGTAGTAATAGCAAATATTTCCTCGGTCCCTCTCATTTTGCACCACTTTCCATTTTAATTTGTCCCACTAATTTTGCACTCTTTCCTTTTTGTCAATGGTCCCGCTCTTATTCTTTTAATCTCATCTACAATACTATATATTACCTTTTTAATGGTTTGCAGGGTTTGGTGATGTATAAATGTCATTTCACTTCATTTAAGTGTTTGATTTAAGATTTAAATCTCTTTATCAGTTCTCTATGCTAAATGCTCTATATTGGCCTGCTCCTTAGTCCTTCTTGATGATTTCCAACTTCTTTATAGTGATTATATGGTCAATTTGTGCTTTTTTCTCAGGCTAGTGATCTGTTTAAAAGATTGTGCCTGAAGCTGGATGCACTTTCCCACTTTCATTTTGCTCCCAAGCCGGTATGTTTCTTTTGGCTCTATTCTGCTGTCTAACCCCTCCTTTCTTCCGTAGGCCGAGTTTCCTGTCTTTAATCAATTAATTGTTCGTACAGGTTATTGAAGACATGTCTATTCAGAACAATGTTCCTGCTTTAGCCATGGAAGAGGTAGAAGCTTGCCACCTGTTGTGTATCTTCTTACATTTTACGTTTACTTGGCGCTTACTGATATCTGGTTTATTTGGTTTCCCTGCACAGATTGCCCCAATAGCTGTTTCAGATGCAGCTATGCTTGCACCTGAAGAAGTGTTTTCTGGAAAAGGAAATATCAAAGAGGAAAATGAGTTAACAAAGGATGACAGGAAGAAAAGAAGAGCCAGGAAGAAGAGAAAATTCAAAGGTATTGTAGATTATAAGCTGTTTCCTTTTTATGGATTTTCCAATGTGTTTTATGCTGCCCCTTTGTGGCATTCTCCCTCCGTCACTACTCAGTACTAAATAATAGTTGACCACATTAACTAAATCTTCACCTTACAAATGTTTTCTCTCTGAAGAGGTTATCTCGAGGGTAATAAGGATTAAGGAAAAGTTTGAATTTTATTTTAGGGAAATTCTATGCTGTAATCTTAAATATTCGCCTTTTTCATGTGGTAGACAAACATTTTTTTTAATCGACGTGGTGACTGTCAGGACTCGGGTCACAGGGTCAAAGGGCATTATCGGCATTTCATATTAATTAGTCTTTGTACTTTGTAATTAGATTAGTTGCTATCTTTTAATTGTCATTTAGGGGTTTAGGCTATATATAGAGCCACCCTTGTAATAATTCACGAGTTTTGGATTAATTGAATAATAAAGAAAACATTCTTTTGGAGTTAGAGGGCAGACTCGAACTGTCCTACGGGAGTCATTGGGCAGACTCGAAGTGTCCAAACTATCTAGTTTCGGTAACGGATCCTGGCGATTTGTTACAGTGACCTTGACCTTTCATGTTTTCCACGTAGTAGACAAAGAGGAAGTTTTTTGTTAACTTTACGCTATTTTTACCAAATGTAATGACATTTTTTTTCAAAAAATAAACGTCATGGCTCATGGTGACCCTAATTGATCACATATTTCGAAATCCAGTCAAATTAAGTACCTAATTTACCCAAAAATTAAACATTCGGTCTACAACTTGAAAAAGTTGGAAGCTCAAGGTCACCACGCAGCTGTAAAAAAACATTTGTGGAAAAGCCAAAAACTCAAGGTCATTGCATAGAACTTCCCTTTATTTTATTATATCTAATTTGTTAAGAGGACTTTTGTTCTGGGATGTACTTAGTATTAACGTGTAATATGTTCTCACTTGGATTTTGCGAATTTTAGCTATAAACGCGAAAAGGGCAGCAAGTAAAGCAGTCGAGAAACCATCTCAAATTAATACCGAAGGTAACTTTAGCAAGTGATTGTTCCAATTGAGATAACAAAGTGTTGCAGAGTATTTAACTAACATTTGCTCTTAATTGCGCAGGCAAGGAGGAATAGCAATAGCAATAGCAATCTGCTTAGACTGAAAAATGATTCATAAAGATATAGCCATGTCTAACTGTCAAGTGGAGCTGTATGAGTTTAGGTTCGATAAGGCTCTTTTTACCAATTAAAAATACTGTCGAATGTACACAGTACACAAAATCAATCTTCCATAGACATGCCCACCATAATTCTTTATTATCGAGGCAGCATTCGCGACTAATTGAAGCCACATAAAGCAGTGCTCTAGATCCTCCCCTGTGCAAGAGTCTGAACAAATAATTATTTGTTTAACAGCGTCATGCACAATTTTGGAGGCTTTTTTTTTAGTATCTGCTGGAAGTGTATTCATAGACAATGGTTCTCGTTGATATTTTTGCTTTGTAGTAATCATTAGTACTCTAAATATTATGGGTTGATGATAATCACAACAAAGGTGCTAATTTGGTGCAGAATTGAATATTTCTTGAGGTGGTGCTTGATTCTTCTTGCCTCTTGGCCTTCTTGCGATGGATCCAAACCATTCATTTTTTCTTGTTTATTGGTTGCACCATGAAACACATACTACCGTGTTGGATTAAAGATAGTTACAAAGGAGGGGGAGGAGCTGCAACCCCCCCTATAAGGAGCGTCGACTCCTCTCTTTGATTTTTTGGTCCAGTTCCTTTATTTTACGAATTGAGGGATGATAAAATGTTAGAGGATAAACATCCCTTGAAAAAGAAAATGAATGCAAATCAGGTAGTGTCTAGAGCTAATGCTCTTTCTTTTGTTAAGACTCTGGTAGTTACTGCAAGTATTGGAGGAAGGTGTGCACTTGTTTCATTGGTAGCTCCTAGAGTTCCACCGTTACCTTCCACCATCATTCTAGAGCTATTAGAAGCCGAACTAGCTCAATCTGGTCGAGCGAGTTTGAAACTTGGTTTCTTAATCAACTAGAAGCTTAGGTCTTCAATTGAAGCTATTTGCATGATCGAACTAACATGGCTCATTTACTTGAATTGGCTCGTCGGGGTTTTGCCATCTCCAGCTTCAGGGTTATGTGAGTAGTGAATACGCCAAATATTGCTTAATTAATGCTTGGTTATGACAGTTGAACCTAAAAACGTAACAAAGACACCAAAACACAAAATGAAGCGTAAAATTTCAAAATGACAAACAAATGCACGAATAGAACACAACTAACACTTATTTTATTAATAGAAGATAATTTTGATCAAGAGAGGCTTTTCTTACTGCTAAGATGTAACTGCACAAACACTTCAAGTAGATATAGTATTGCATGTCTTACATTGACAGTATGACACAAGACGACATATACACGATGAGGTGTTTGACAAACAGCTGATATGTGGTAGCTAATAGTTGATTATAATGCTAATTTAACCAGCTTATTTTGAACCGCTGTTATAAGCAGCTTGTTCAAAAACAACTTATTCATATCAATAAGCTATTTCGACCAGCTTGTTTACCAAATTACATTAATTTTTTTAGCAATATTTAACATAAAAATATAATAAATAATTTATTAGTCGCGAGACTAAACATAGCCGACTCAATTTATCAATTTTCAATTAAAGTATGTGTTGTAGGATCGCCTACTCCTTAGGGGTTCTTACAAACTAAACATGAGATGAAAGAACGAACGATGAAGGAACAATCTTTCTTTGGTAATTTATCAAGCATTTTCCAGAATTTGTGGGTTTAATTTAGCATTCGGTTTGAAGTATTTTTTTTGGATTTGGAAGCTCTTATCCATTTGTGTGATTGCCATCCCCCTCCTTAGTTGAGGGTAGTAAGTCTCTTTAACTTAATTTTCTTCTTTGTTGTTGTTTGCTCTAGGAACATGATGATATTTTATGTGTTTATGTTAACAATAAACATGAGTGAGTAGTTATCTTTCTGGAGTTTGGGGATGTAGTTAGCTAACTATTTTGCTTATGGGGTAATGGGTTGATCATGAATATGTACATAAAGGAATATGTGAGTTCCACGGTAAGGAATCGGAAGTCCATTTCGATCTCCATCCATGGACAATTTATGTTGCTTGAATGTTTGAATGCTTGGGAAATATGAATTCATGCTAGTAATGAGTAGCCCAGAAGCTAACTTTATTAGGATTCCTTTGAGGCATAGCCCGTCCCTAGGATGATGAACCATGTCTATCTTGTATGATTCTTTCTTGTTTTAACATGAATTGGAGGTCAAGAACATGTATTAGGGAGTCATTAGTATGGTCGAGTTATACGCCCAGAAGCCGAATCTCCTAAACCATATTAGTGACTATATAGTTCCTATACCCAGAAGTTGTGGAGCTAAATTAGAAAGACCTTTCTTATCATACAATGGTTAAAAACATATTTTCAACCCATCCCTTTAGCAATCTAAGAAGCTAAAGACCCCAAACTCTAGTCTTTTTATATATTGTTTAAAACCCGAATTTGAAACTTGTTGTCACTATAAAAACTCAAAAATCATAAACCTTTTTGTCATTAGACTCTTTTTGTCACGAAAACATTTCCCTGTGGACCGACCCCTTACTTACCGCTAATGCTAGTCATTAGGGTTACTTAAGGCGAATATAATTAATTGTGTAGACCGGGCCTAGTTAAATAATCAACGACCTACGGTTCCGCGCTCTACCAATTTGGCGCCGTTGCCGGGGAGATGTGTGTCAAATTTAGTTTTCATGGCAATTGTTAAATATTGTAAATATTGTGAATATTGTGAATACTTGTATTTTAGTTTGTGATAGTCAGTGCTAACAATCTCTTTCTAGTGGTGGTTGCATGAGCATAAGCCGCAGGAGGAACCAAGAAGTTGAACCTTTCATTCCGGAAATAGACCGGTATCTTCGCCATCTTCGCCAAACCACCCGCCAAACCAACATCATTGAGGAGGGTAATCCTAGTACCCCTCCTTGCTCCCCACCACCATCACCATCTAGCAGTGATACAAGAAGTGAGCACCATATGGAGAATCAAGCTCTTTTTGGGCAATTTGGTACACCCGGGAACTATGAACCACAAGGGGGGATTAGGCTTCCTACCACAAATACCAATTATCAAATCCATCCTCAAAACACAAGAGCCGTTAGAGAGGAGGTATTTTCGGGGATGAAAAATGAGTGTCCACTTGAACATCTAGAAAAATTCACCGAGCTTTGTGACCTCATGCCAGTGTGTACCGATAGCCCGGATTATGTGAAGATGCATCTTTTTCGATCTAGTCTTGCAGGAGATGCGAAAGATTGGTATAAATGTCTTGAGCCCAATTCTTTGACTACATGGGGGGAGGTAAAGAAAGCCTTTTTAGAGAGATTCTTCCCATCTGTAAGAACCCAAGATTGGAGAAAGGAAATTGCCGGGTTTACTCAAGATGATGATGAAACTCTAGCCGAAGCATGGGATCATTTCAAGAGAATGTTAAGGGCTTGTCCGCACCATGAATACGGGGAAAACCACCTCAATACCTTCTTCTATGATGGCCTTCTCCCACAGACCAAGGCATTGCTAGATTCAAGTGTGGGAGGGCAATTGTGCAAAATTCCTCAAAATCAAGTAAGGGCGCAAATCAAAGAGGTAGTCAAGAATTCATCATGGGGCAATCAAGGGAGAGCTAGATCAAAGGGGATGTATGAAGTAAAGAACTCAGAGTCTCTAGAAAGCAAACTTGAAGCATTGTTGGATAAAAAGTTAGCGCAATTGGGTGTTGATAAACCTTCAAAAGTATCAGCCGTCTAAACTCCCAACTTCACCTGTGATATCTGTGGGGGAACAAATCATGATACATCTTATTGCGGAGGGTCCAATTCGGAACATGTTGCAGCCTTGAATTATGGAAATCAAAACCAAGCCTCCATTTCCCAAGGGGGGCGTGGTTACCATCAAAATTCGAATCAAGGAAGGTGGAACAACCAAGGGTGTAACAATGAGCCTTACAAGCATCCGAATGCTAGGAACCAGGGTCCATCTAATTTCAACCAAGGGCCTAAGGGGGGTCATGTTCCATTCCCAAAGGAGCAAGCTCCCGCTTGGAGTATGGATTTCCAAAGTCAAGTCATGACCCAGCTGCAATCTATAACCCAAGGCAATCAAACCCTTAACCAGCAGATAATAGAAATTCAAGCTCATCTCAGGGTGGTGGATAATCAACTAGCTCAGGTAGCCAACCCTCCTCCACAACCCTTGTTTCCAGGAAATCCCCAACCAAACCCGATCAACCAAGCACCTCTGCACACCGCGAAGGCGATTCATTTGAGATCCGGGACATCATACAAGGAACCAGAAATGCCAAGGGAAGATGAGTATGTCAACCAAGAGAAAGGTGAGGAAGTAAGTGAGAGTGAAAAAAATGAGATTGATGGTGAGAAAGAAAAGATTGAGGAGAAAAATGAAAAGGGTGACAAAAATGAGGTAGAAGAAGGTGAGGAGAAAAATGAAATGTGTGAAAAAAATGAGAAAAATAAAAAAATTAAAAAAAGAGAGAAAAAGAAAGAAGAAGGGTTATTGAGAGAACCCGAAAGAGTGTATGTGCCACCAGTTCCATTTCCATACCGGAGGGTAGAAAAACAGCTCGATGTGCATTTCAAAAGATTCATTGAAAAGTTGAGCCAAATGGAAATGAAGATACCATTTCTTGAAGCAATGGAGCAGATGCCCAAGTATGCGAAGTTTCTCAAAGACCTCCTTTCAAACAAAAGGAAGTTAGAGGAGGAAGTCATCAACTTGCCCCACCAAGTGAGCAAGATTGTCCAGGGTAATCTGCCAAAGAAAGAAAGAGATCCAGGGCCATTCAATCTTCTAGTGAAGTTGGGTCATCTCGAGCCAAAGGGGGCTCTTGCGGATCTTGGTGCTTCTATTAGTCTTATGCCTTTATCCATTGCTAAAAGGCTTGTGTTAGATCTTCAACCTTCTCGGAAAACAATCCAACTTGCAGATCGCAGCATTAAGGTACCTTATGGTGAGTTTGAAGATATCCCGATACAAGTTGGGCATTTGGTGGTGCCATGTGATTTTGTTGTGATAGAGATGGAAGAGGACCCCTACACACCTCTTATACTTGGGAGGGAAGCTCTAAAAACCCTCAATGCTCTTATCAACTGCAAAGATGACACCATCACGGTGGAGGTAGCAAAGGAGAAATTGGTCTTTCAGTTTTCAAAGACCACCAAAATGCCATTGATGGAGCAAGCTTGTCGTATGGAGGTGATTGATAGTGAAGTGGCCTGTTTTGCCAAGAGAATTGATGTCAAGGACCCACTAGAGGAGGTCTTATGTGATGAAAGTGAAAGCCTGTCTGAAAAGGCAATGTTTTTTGAGAAGGAACTTGATAAAGCTCAAACTTGCGGAGAAGATGATGGGGTGATTTCTTGTGATGAAGTGAGGAGATATGATGATGAGAAAAAGAAGAAGTTGGTTGATGTTGAGAAGGAGAAGTTTGTTCTTGTGCACTCCGAAAATGATGATGAAGCCAATGGTATTGACAAGCACCCCTGCAAGAGGAAGCGGGTGAGAAAAAGAAAGAAAAAGATCTACAAAAAGAAGAAGATGGCTCCACCTAAGCTTGGGGGAGCCCCATGTTTGAGTACCCATCCGGGTGGCCTCGGTTCTATATTGCTCACCTCCGCCACTGCTGCGAGGTGGAGAGTTTTGGGTCACCATGTACGAGGCGATGGAGATGCTAGGAGTGAGTCCACTCCTAGCTCAGGTATGGTTTCTTTCCCTAGCTTTTCATTTGTTTTTTGAGCTGGTGGTTAGCTGGGTCGAACTTAACGACGTTAAACAAAAGTACTTGCGGAAGATAATCCGATGTTTGATGTTGTCTATATGATGTTTGTTTTGTTTTCTTTAGTTCCAATAATGCCTATCTTTCATTCTTCTGGTTTTTCTTTTGCCTTCCCCATCGCCGAGACGGCTCTTGAGCTGGCTTGGGGGAGTTAGGATGCGCTTACGCTTTCAAAACCCCGAAAGATTTGCATTATTGTAACTATTGTTTAGCTTTTCTTTTAGTTCTTTGCATGTTTAGTTTGTTTAGTTTTTGTTTCATGTTGCTTGTATAGTTTCATGTTTAGGTTGTATAGTTAGTGTTTTTATCCTTGCTTCCAATAAATGGTGGAGTTGTGAGCCTAGCATGCAAGCTTCTGTCGTGCACATTCATGTCCCTACGCAAACTCGTATTTCCTTAGCCTTGTGCATGTTTTGGGACCTAGAGTCTAACATATTTTCCACATAGCTTGGGGGAATTGGGTTTGCTTGGTTGGTGGCTTGGTTGTCTACCTTTAGAGGCGCATTTCGACTAGCTTGTGAGTATTGAGCCTTCTTGGACTCCTTGCGAGTCCCATTCATTTTGTGTGCTAGTTAGGGGATCTAAGTATTGTGTCGGTTCTCCTCCAGCATAGTCGACTTTTCTTAAGACCGAGGATGATAACACGTTCGCTAGATTATTGCTACATAGCCAAATAGCCTACCTTGTACGTAATTGACATTAGGATAAGCCAAGTTTTTGCCTTCTCCTTTCTTTTTGTAGCCACATTATTTAGCCTCCACATGTGCCAAATGTTCCCTCTTTTTACCTAGAGGATAGTTTAGTGATGGTGAGTTTGTTGTGTGCTACATTGATGAGTGGGTTTTTGGTTATGGTATTATGGTTGTTGGTTTGTATGACTCTATTCATTCGTGTCCAGCTCTTATTGTTTCTCCCTTCATCCTCCAGTGCTTACATAGTGATTATTCATACACATTATTTGGTTGAGGAGACCTTTCTCTTGTTCTTTATTGAGTTTTCATACACATATATATATATATATATCTATTTGAGTGAGAAGGTCTATATGTCATTTTGGGAGATGAGCTTGGAAACACATGTTATTATGAGATTTCACATTTTTGATAGTGTTTGATGATAGAGATCATTTGTGCTTACATGAGTTTATTTGGGTTATTGATGGTTGATGGATATAGTATTCTTTGATTTATCATGAGATGTTTGTGGTAGTTTTGTTTAGGGTCACTTGCTATCCTCTACTTAGCTCCACATTCCCAAATGCATCCCACCTTAACCCTAAGCCAACATTGCAACCCTATGCTAGCCTGTTCGACTTGGTTCGATTAGTTTGTTCTGTGCTGGAGTTAGATATGTCACAATCCCCATGATTTGCCCCTGTTAGGTATTTAATTCCCGACTCATCTTTAGTTGGAAGATTATGAGTGAAAACACGAACCATAATCAAACACATGAGCGCCATTGCATATTTCTCATATCTTTTGAGAAACTACCCGGGGAGCGTAGATTTGTGACCTCTATAGGTAGTGGGTGGCATAGCCTGTGATGTAGCTTACTCTAGTGATCTCAAGCTTGAGGAATTGTTCATTCTCTTTAGTATTGCGCTCTTTGAGACCATCGTACTTGCACACCTATGGCTAGGGAAGAGTCTTGCCCATGCACATGCTTGTATTGTTTTGCTTTCCGCTCACCACGTTTGTTTGCTTTAGATTTGTGGGTCTCCTTCTGAAAACCCTCACGAGACCTTACTCATCGGTATGTTTGAAACTCAATCATTTTATACTTGTAAACCTTTCATCTCAAGTCACAATGAATTTAAGAATGTGAGGAGCAGACGTAATATGCTCAACTTCACCATCCAAAACTGTACCATCATTGCAACTTTGAAATATCCTTACCAAATACTAATCCTCGCATCATTTGAGCTATCATTGTTAACCGCTATAATGAACAGACTTGGGATACTCCATTCAAGCTAGCAATTCCATCAATGATGAGTGGATAAATTGACTGTATGACCTAGTGTCCATTTGGAGACAAATATGCGGAGCATACTTGGTAGAATAGCTTTTCATACTTCTCTTTCAAATACAGAAAATGATCCCTAGCTAGTGTCTCAGACAAATTGGTGAAATTTGGTTGTGCAATTGACATAAGATAGTGAAAACACTCACATATAATGAATCCAAAAACATTTCATTCATTATCATTTGGAAAAGCTTTGTGAGCTTCCTTGTACTCACACTTTCACTATGTGAGTTTTCCCCTTTTTTTCCTTGCTAAAATTCTAACTCTATTGTTGCATTAGCTTTAGTTTGCTCACTTTTCTAGGAACATAGTCTTTGTGACCTATCAAGGTTAGAGACAATATACCTAAGACGAATTGAAGTGTTTTTTTTGTAATACTACCTTTAATATAACCACAAACACTAAAATAGTTAATGTAGTTTTTTGCCATCAAATCTCATGAATGACTCATTATTTTTAAAATCTTTAGTTTGTTCAGTTCTCTAGGAACAAAGTTTATGTGATTCATTTATGTTAAGGACAATATTCTTGCATGTAAGGATATATATAATTGCATCACTATCAATTTTATATATATATATATATATATATATATATATATATATATATATATATATATATATATATATATATATATATATATATATAATATATCTCCATTCTCACACATTCGTGCATACTATACTACTTCCTCCGTTCTGTTTTACTTGCTACAAATGCATGGGCACACATATTAAGAAAGTACTATGCAATTATTAGGAGCATGTGGGGGTTTCTTTTTAGATATTTTTTTAATATTATTTGATGAAAAATGAAAAAGAAAATTAGATTTTTTAGATGATTGAGAATATTATAAAGATTAAATAATGGTAGGTATAAAAGTTAATGAGGTATAGAGTAGGATCAAAATAGAAGTAGGTGGAACTTTAAATGATTGATTTTAATACTAAAAACGGAAATGTAGCAAGTAATATGAAACTTCCCAAAATAGAAAAAGTAGCGAATATTATGGAACGAAGGAAGTACTATAGTATAATGTGGTAGTAATAGCAAATATTTCCTCGGTCCCTCTCATTTTGCACCACTTTCCATTTTAATTTGTCCCACTAATTTTGCACTCTTTCCTTTTTGTCAATGGTCCCGCTCTTATTCTTTTAATCTCATCTACAATACTATATATTACCTTTTTAATGGTTTGCAGGGTTTGGTGATGTATAAATGTCATTTCACTTCATTTAAGTGTTTGATTTAAGATTTAAATCTCTTTATCAGTTCTCTATGCTAAATGCTCTATATTGGCCTGCTCCTTAGTCCTTCTTGATGATTTCCAACTTCTTTATAGTGATTATATGGTCAATTTGTGCTTTTTTCTCAGGCTAGTGATCTGTTTAAAAGATTGTGCCTGAAGCTGGATGCACTTTCCCACTTTCATTTTGCTCCCAAGCCGGTATGTTTCTTTTGGCTCTATTCTGCTGTCTAACCCCTCCTTTCTTCCGTAGGCCGAGTTTCCTGTCTTTAATCAATTAATTGTTCGTACAGGTTATTGAAGACATGTCTATTCAGAACAATGTTCCTGCTTTAGCCATGGAAGAGGTAGAAGCTTGCCACCTGTTGTGTATCTTCTTACATTTTACGTTTACTTGGCGCTTACTGATATCTGGTTTATTTGGTTTCCCTGCACAGATTGCCCCAATAGCTGTTTCAGATGCAGCTATGCTTGCACCTGAAGAAGTGTTTTCTGGAAAAGGAAATATCAAAGAGGAAAATGAGTTAACAAAGGATGACAGGAAGAAAAGAAGAGCCAGGAAGAAGAGAAAATTCAAAGGTATTGTAGATTATAAGCTGTTTCCTTTTTATGGATTTTCCAATGTGTTTTATGCTGCCCCTTTGTGGCATTCTCCCTCCGTCACTACTCAGTACTAAATAATAGTTGACCACATTAACTAAATCTTCACCTTACAAATGTTTTCTCTCTGAAGAGGTTATCTCGAGGGTAATAAGGATTAAGGAAAAGTTTGAATTTTATTTTAGGGAAATTCTATGCTGTAATCTTAAATATTCGCCTTTTTCATGTGGTAGACAAACATTTTTTTTAATCGACGTGGTGACTGTCAGGACTCGGGTCACAGGGTCAAAGGGCATTATCGGCATTTCATATTAATTAGTCTTTGTACTTTGTAATTAGATTAGTTGCTATCTTTTAATTGTCATTTAGGGGTTTAGGCTATATATAGAGCCACCCTTGTAATAATTCACGAGTTTTGGATTAATTGAATAATAAAGAAAACATTCTTTTGGAGTTAGAGGGCAGACTCGAACTGTCCTACGGGAGTCATTGGGCAGACTCGAAGTGTCCAAACTATCTAGTTTCGGTAACGGATCCTGGCGATTTGTTACAGTGACCTTGACCTTTCATGTTTTCCACGTAGTAGACAAAGAGGAAGTTTTTTGTTAACTTTACGCTATTTTTACCAAATGTAATGACATTTTTTTTCAAAAAATAAACGTCATGACTCATGGTGACCCTAATTGATCACATATTTCGAAATCCAGTCAAATTAAGTATTTAATTTACCCAAAAATTAAACATTCGGTCTACAACTTGAAAAAGTTGGAAGCTCAAGGTCACCACGCAGCTGTAAAAAAACATTTGTGGAAAAGCCAAAAACTCAAGGTCATTGCATAGAACTTCCCTTTATTTTATTATATCTAATTTGTTAAGAGGACTTTTGTTCTGGGATGTACTTAGTATTAACGTGTAATATGTTCTCACTTGGATTTTGCGAATTTTAGCTATAAACGCGAAAAGGGCAGCAAGTAAAGCAGTCGAGAAACCATCTCAAATTAATACCGAAGGTAACTTTAGCAAGTGATTGTTCCAATTGAGATAACAAAGTGTTGCAGAGTATTTAACTAACATTTGCTCTTAATTGCGCAGGCAAGGAGGAATAGCAATAGCAATAGCAATCTGCTTAGACTGAAAAATGATTCATAAAGATATAGCCATGTCTAACTGTCAAGTGGAGCTGTATGAGTTTAGGTTCGATAAGGCTCTTTTTACCAATTAAAAATACTGTCGAATGTACACAGTACACAAAATCAATCTTCCATAGACATGCCCACCATAATTCTTTATTATCGAGGCAGCATTCGCGACTAATTGAAGCCACATAAAGCAGTGCTCTAGATCCTCCCCTGTGCAAGAGTCTGAACAAATAATTATTTGTTTAACAGCGTCATGCACAATTTTGGAGGCTTTTTTTTTAGTATCTGCTGGAAGTGTATTCATAGACAATGGTTCTCGTTGATATTTTTGCTTTGTAGTAATCATTAGTACTCTAAATATTATGGGTTGATGATAATCACAACAAAGGTGCTAATTTGGTGCAGAATTGAATATTTCTTGAGGTGGTGCTTGATTCTTCTTGCCTCTTGGCCTTCTTGCGATGGATCCAAACCATTCATTTTTTCTTGTTTATTGGTTGCACCATGAAACACATACTACCGTGTTGGATTAAAGATAGTTACAAAGGAGGGGGAGGAGCTGCAACCCCCCCTATAAGGAGCGTCGACTCCTCTCTTTGATTTTTTGGTCCAGTTCCTTTATTTTACGAATTGAGGGATGATAAAATGTTAGAGGATAAACATCCTTTGAAAAAGAAAATGAATGCAAATCAGGTAGTGTCTAGAGCTAATGCTCTTTCTTTTGTTAAGACTCTGTGGTAGTTACTGCAAGTATTGGAGGAAGGTGTGCACTTGTTTCATTGGTAGCTCCTAGAGTTCCACCGTTACCTTCCACCATCATTCTAGAGCTATTAGAAGCCGAACTAGCTCAATCTGGTCGAGCGAGTTTGAAACTTGGTTTCTTAATCAACTAGAAGCTTAGGTCTTCAATTGAAGCTATTTGCATGATCGAACTAACATGGCTCATTTACTTGAATTGGCTCGTCGGGGTTTTGCCATCTCCAGCTTCAGGGTTATGTGAGTAGTGAATACGCCAAATATTGCTTAATTAATGCTTGGTTATGACAGTTGAACCTAAAAACGTAACAAAGACACCAAAACACAAAATGAAGCGTAAAATTTCAAAATGACAAACAAATGCACGAATAGAACACAACTAACACTTATTTTATTAATAGAAGATAATTTTGATCAAGAGAGGCCTTTCTTACTGCTAAGATGTAACTGCACAAACACTTCAAGTAGATATAGTATTGCATGTCTTACATTGACAGTATGACACAAGACGACATATACACGATGAGGTGTTTGACAAACAGCTGATAGGTGGTAGCTAATAGTTGATTATAATGCTAATTTAACCAGCTGATTTTGAACCGCTGTTATAAGCAGCTTGTTCAAAAACAACTTATTCATATCAATAAGCTATTTCGACCAGCTTGTTTACCAAATTACATTAATTTTTATAGCAATATTTAACATAAAAATATAATAAATAATTTATTAGTCGCGAGACTAAACATAGCCGACTCAATTTATCAATTTTCAATTAAAGTATGTGTTGTAGGATCGCCTACTCCTTAGGGGTTCTTACAAACTAAACATGAGATGAAAGAACGAACGATGAAGGAACAATGAGAGGGATAAAGATGATGATGGTGATGTCGAATGAAAGGCTGAATTTTTTTTTATGTGTTTTTTGTTAATGTTTGAAATAGAAACTAAAAGGGTTACTGATACACGCGCTTATCACGCGTGTTTCGCACCTATTTTTAATTGATTCTTATTCTTTGTCGTGCATATCTTACTTAACTTAGGCCTTTAATCGTCAAATTTTATGATTTACGCTTGTGGTGTAGTGGTTTCATTGATTTCAGGTGTTTTTAGCCAATTTCGAGGAGGTTTTAAGGTGATCGGGCGCTTATCTGACCTCGGGATTCAAAACCCGAACCTTCGGATTAAAAGCAATAAATATTGGTGAAAATTCAAGAAGGGGTCGAGCATGGTCGACTGGGGTCGACCCCGTAGCTGTGCGAAATTTCAAGATCCAACACTTAGAAAATTTTCTAAGACAAAAGAGTGCCCATTACAGTCGACTGGTTTGTATCTGACAGCTACTGTTCAATTTTTGTCCGTGAACTTTTTTGCCTCCTACTTCCACCACTCTTTCCCCTTGCGTGCTTCAGCCTTCCCTCTCCTGTGCACCTGTTCCCCATGATGAAGAAGGTTGCTTGCTTGACTACCTTGGCAATGATGATGAATGCAAGTGGGGGAGCCTCTTGTTTTGGCTATATAATGCCCCATTTCTGAAGAAAAGATACACACCATCAGCTCCACAAGCTGAACCAAGCTCTCTCCTCTCTTCTTTCTAAGCTTATTTATGCACTTGTATGCTTAAACATTATTTTAGTCCAGAAACTTGTAGTAGAATCCATCAAAACACTCTCTTTTGGTACTTTAATCAAGCTTTGAAGTTGTATTATTGTAGCAAGACACTAGTAGTTGTAACAATCTTTCTTTGGTAATTTATCAAGCATTTTCCAGAATTTGTGGGTTTAATTTAGCATTCGGTTTGAAGTATTTTTTTTGGATTTGGAAGCTCTTATCCATTTGTGTGATTGTCATCCCCCTCCTTAGTTGAGGGTAGTAAGTCTCTTTAACTTAATTTTCTTCTTTGTTGTTGTTTGCTCTAGGAACATGATGATATTTTATGTGTTTATGTTAACAATAAACATGAGTGAGTAGTTATCTTTCTAGAGTTTGGGGATGTAGTTAGCTAATTATTTTGCTTATGGGGTAATGGGTTGATCATGAATATGTACATAAAGGAATATGTGAGTTCCACGGTAAGGAATCGGAAGTCCATTTCGATCTCCATCCATGGACAATTTATGTTGCTTGAATGTTTGAATGCTTGGGAAATATGAATTCATGCTAGTAATGAGTAGCCCAGAAGCTAACTTTATTAGGATTCCTTTGAGGCCTAGCTCGTCCTTAGGATGATGAACCATGTCTATCTTGTATGATTCTTTCTTGTTTTAACATGAATTGGAGGTCAAGAACATGTATTAGGGAGTCATTAGTATGGTCGAGTTATACGCCCAGAAGCCGAATCTCCTAAACCATATTAGTGACTATATAGTTCCTATACCCAGAAGTTGTGGAGCTAAATTAGAAAGACCTTTCTTATCATACAATGGTTAAAAACATATTTTCAACCCACCCCTTTAGCAATCTAAGAAGCTAAAGACCCCAAACTCTAGTCTTTTTATATATTGTTTAAAACCCGAATTTGAAACTTGTTGTCACTATAAAAACTCAAAAATCATAAACCTTTTTGTCATTAGACTCTTTTTGTCACGAAAACATTTCCCTGTGGACCGACCCCTTACTTACCGCTAATGCTAGTCATTAGGGTTACTTAAGGCGAATATAATTAATTGTGTAGACCGGGCCTAGTTAAATAATCAACGACCTACGGTTCCACGCTCTACCAATTTGGCGCCGTTGCCGGGGAGATGTGTGTCAAATTTAGTTTTCATGGCAATTGTTAAATATTGTAAATATTGTGAATATTGTGAATACTTGTATTTTAGTTTGTGATAGTCAGTGCTAACAATCTCTTTCTAGTGGTGGTTGCATGAGCATAAGCCGCAGGAGGAACCAAGAAGTTGAACCTTTCATTCCGGAAATAGACCGGTATCTTCGCCATCTTCGCCAAACCACCCGCCAAACCAACATCATTGAGGAGGGTAATCCTAGTACCCCTCCTTGCTCCCCACCACCATCACCATCTAGCAGTGATACAAGAAGTGAGCACCATATGGAGAATCAAGCTCTTTTTGGGCAATTTGGTACACCCGGGAACTATGAACCACAAGGGGGGATTAGGCTTCCTACCACAAATACCAATTACCAAATCCATCCTCAAAACACAAGAGCCGTTAGAAAGGAGGTATTTTCGGGGATGAAAAATGAGTGTCCACTTGAACATCTAGAAAAATTCACCGAGCTTTGTGACCTCATGCCAGTGTGTACCGATAGCCCGGATTATGTGAAGATGCATCTTTTTCGATCTAGTCTTGCAGGAGATGCGAAAGATTGGTATAAATGTCTTGAGCCCAATTCTTTGACTACATGGGGGGAGGTAAAGAAAGCCTTTTTAGAGAGATTCTTCCCATCTGTAAGAACCCAAGATTGGAGAAAGAAAATTGCCGGGTTTACTCAAGATGATGATGAAACTCTAGCCGAAGCATGGAATCGTTTCAAGAGAATGTTAAGGGCTTGTCCGCACCATGAATACGGGGAAAACCACCTCAATACCTTCTTCTATGATGGCCTTCTCCCACAGACCAAGGCATTGCTAGATTCAAGTGTGGGAGGGCAATTGTGCAAAATTCCTCAAAATCAAGTAAGGGCGCAAATCGAAGAGGTAGTCAAGAATTCATCATGGGGAAATCAAGGGAGAACTAGATCAAAGGGGATGCATGAAGTAAAGAACTCAGAGTCTCTAGAAAGCAAACTTGAAGCATTGTTGGATAAAAAGTAACCGACTCCCACACTTGCGAATACGGCTGGAATAACCGTGTGGGACTTACTCCTTGTGTGGCCGGTTATCAAGAGTAAATAACCGCCCATTTGTGAGTAACCTCTTCACGCCATTATTGGTCATTACAAAACTGACTCCTAACTACTTAAAAATTCAGAAATAGACTACTTAAAACCGACTAGTAACTTCCCTTAACGTCCCTAATTAAATTTGAAATTAAACTCCTAAAAACCGAAAATAACTCCCTAAAAACCGACTCTAATGACCAAAATAACTACTTTTTTCTGATTTTTTTCTTTACAAAATAGAAATAACTACCTAGCTAAATAGACCACAAGACTTCAAGGAAAAGACTTCTTCCACTCGCCTGGAATGGCGCCAACTTGTTGCTCGTCTTTCTTTGTGTTTGAATTGATTTCCGTCTTTGATTAACTTCCGGGCTTTGACTTAATTTTCGTCCTTGAATTCTT
This sequence comes from Amaranthus cruentus, assembly GCA_019425755.1. Classification (NCBI taxonomy): domain Eukaryota; kingdom Viridiplantae; phylum Streptophyta; class Magnoliopsida; order Caryophyllales; family Amaranthaceae; genus Amaranthus; species Amaranthus cruentus. Next base: position 10,805,770 of record CM033450.1, on the reverse strand, counting down.
CTTCTTAACTCGAACTCAAATAAATTACATGACATATTTTTGTTTGTTTTTCTAGATTAAAATAAAATACTAACAACATAAATAGACCGACCTATAAAACTTGAAATAAAACATGAAACGGAACAAAGCAATAAAATTCAGATTTGGACAGAGGGAAACTTGACTGTGGATGATCTTTGAATGGAGGATTAAATGAGTGATGGTTTGGTGACAGTGGCGGATGTACTCTTGGGCCCCCGGGTATGTGCCCCAGGCACTTTTAAAAAATAAAAAATAAAAAAAAATTGAAAAATGTGTTTCTGTAATGTCGTGCTACTGCTTCACTCAAACCCCAATATACCTCCCTCCTTCTCTAAAAACCCAAATATTCCGCCAGACCAGTCCGCCACCACCACGGCTCCACTGCCAGTCTGCCGCACCACCACATTCCACAGACGCCGGCTCCTCGAACTCCATCACAGACGCCGGCTCCGCCAGACTGCCACTGTTCACGCTCCACTTCTTCACTCAAACCCTAATTGTAACAAGTATCATCTGTTAGGATAAGTGCTCAACATTTATGATGCTGAGACAGCAACAAGGTTGAGTCTTGTTGTGCAGAAATATCAGAAAACATAACTAAGAGAGAAAGAGAACAGAAGAATTAAGAGAGAAGGATAGAGAAGAATTAATGTTTTATTATCTTGGTTTATTACAATAAGGAAGGAGTACCTATTTATACACTTGATAGATGAAACAGATAGAAGGACACATGTTTTTCAAACAAACTAACTAATATCAACAATTAAAGACACGTGCTGCACATGACAGCTTATAATAGACTACAACATACCCTCCCCCTTAAAAATATGACTTGTCCCCAAGTCTACTGAATTGCAAAATTAGGAAATTTCTCTTCAAAGCTGAGTGCATCCTCCCATGAAGCTTCTTGTTCTGTAAATCCTTCCCAATGTACAAGGTATTGAACCACAGCTTTGTTCTGTTGCTTGACAAATCGTCGTGCAAGGACTGCGTTAGGTTGAAAATCCACTGAAACATTATGATTATGAAGCTAATCAGGGATGTGGGATGCTACTGGTAAAGCCCCATGGAACTTCTTTAACTGTGAAACATGAATGACATCATGAATTTGGGCACTAGCAGGCAAGGACAATTTGTAGGCCACTTTTCCCACCTTTTCAATTATCCTGAATGGCCTAAAATATCTAGGAGACAATTTGTTATTGCTTCTGTTTTGGACAAAATTTTGTCTATAAACTTGTAGTTTCAATAACACCCATTCACCAATTTCAAAGGACCTCTCAGACCTGTGTCTATCACTTTGAATTTTCATCCTGTGTTGAGCTCTGATCAAGTGAAACTTCAAAGTAGAGATCATTTCTTCCCTATTTTGCAAGCTTCTATCCACTGTGGCTATGGCGGAATCTCCAGCTAAGTAAGGCAAGTGAACTGGGGGTGGCTGACCATACACTATTTCATAGGGGGTCCTTTGAATGGAATTATGAAAGTGTGTATTGTACCACCATTCTGCCAAAGGTAGCCACATGCTCCATTCCTTAGGTTTCTCACTAGTCATGCACCTAAGGTAAGTCTCCAAACACCTATTTACCACCTCAGATTGGCCATCTGTTTGAGGATGATAAGAAGAAGACATTAAGAATTCTGTCCCATGTAGTGAAAATAACCCCTTCTAGAAGTTACTCAAGAAAACTGGATCTCTATCACTGACTATGGATCTAGGCCACCCATGTAACTTGAAGACATTATCCAAGTATGCCTGTGCCACATCAATAGCTGTGTATGGATGAGCAAGAGCTATGAAGTGACTGTATTTGCTAAGTCTGTCTACTACCACCAAGATAACCTCCTTACCCATGGATTTAGGTAAACCTGTGATGAAACCCATAGCAATATCATACCAAATTTCTTCAGGAATAGGCAATGGTTGTAACAACCCAGGAGAAGCTACCGTCTCTGGCTTGGATGTCTGACAAATCACACATTCCCTGATGTACTGCCTCACATGCTTTTTCAGGCCCTTCCAGTAGAAAATGTTTCTGATCCTCCTAATAGTCATGTCCCTACCTGAATGACCTCCTTTTGGTGATGCATGTTGCCAATGTATCAATTGATTCCTCAGCTGTGTGTTAGGACCTACCACAATTTTTTTATGCTTTCTAAGTAACCCGGCTCTTAAAGAAAAACCAGCAAACTCCAACTTGTCTTGCAACTCTTCGACAATAGTGATCAAATTATTATCTAAATGGTAGCTTTGCCTGATAAGTGTCTCCAGATTAGTGTCCACCAAAGAAATAGCCATAAACAATAATTTTGATCCTTGAACCCTAGATAAGGCATCTGCAGCTTGATTTTCTTTCCCACACTTATACTGAATCTCATAATCAAAAGCCATGAGCTTGGATAACCAAAATTGTTGGAATGGTGTTGAAATTTTCTGCTCCAACAACCACTTCAAACTCTTTTGATCAGTCTTTATAATGAAATGAGTTCCACTAAGATATTGCTCCCACTTTTGAACAACATGAACCAAAGCTAAAAGCTCATTTTCATATACTGATAACCTCTGCCACCTAGGCCCTAAAGCCTTACTTATGTAAGCTAATGGCCTCCCTTGCTGCATTAAGATAACCCCTATTCCATCATTTGAAGCATCAGTCTCTACGATGAATGTTTGTGTAAAATCGGGAACTGCTAAAATAGTTGCAGATACCAATGCCTCCTTGAGGTGCACAAAGGCTGTTTCAGCCCTATCATTCCATTGAAACCCCCCTTTTTTGAGGAGATCATGCAAGGGTCTACACAAGACTGCATATCCAGGAATAAATTTCCTATAGTAGCCTGTAAGACCAAGGAAACTCCTTAAATCCTTGAGAGATCTAGGTGTTGGCCATTTTTCCACCACCTCTACTTTTCTGAAATCTGTCTGAACTCCTTGGCTTGATATAAAATGCCCCAAATACTCCACTTTAGGTTGAGCAAATGAACACTTAGTAGCCTTGATGTACATTTTATGTTGTCTCATCAAAACAAAAACTTGCTCCAAATGTAGCATATGTTCCTGCCAAGTAGCACTATACACCAAAATGTCATCGAAAAAAACTAAAACAAATTTACTAGAAATTTATAATGCCCTACATGAGTCTTAAAAGCTGTTTTAAAAACATCCTTTGGATATACCCTCAACTGATGAAATCCTGCCCTGAGATCAAGCTTTGAGAACACCTTAGCCCCTGCTAGTTCATCTATTAATTCTTCCACAACTGGGATTGGAAACTTGTCTTTCATTGTTCTCTTGCTTAACTCTTTGTAGTCCACGCATAACCTCCATGTGCCATCTTTTTTTCCTACTAACACCACAGGCGAAGCAAATGGACTGGAGCTATTTTGTATGATTCCCCTTTCTAACATCTCTTGGATTAATTGTTCAATGACATCCCTCTGCTTAAGTGGGTACCTATAAGGTCTGATGTTGACAGGAGATGCATTGGGTAGTAGTGGAATTCTATGATCAAACACCCCCCTCAAAGGTGGCAATAACTCAGGATCTTCAAATATATCTTGAAACTTCACTTTTAATTGTTGCAATTCCCCTATTTCCTCCTGGCTTCCACCCCTATAATCTTCACCTTTAAAAGCTAAGTCAGTAACCTGCATGATGCATAGTTGAGCAGCTTCTTCTAATAACTTGCAGCTGGGTTCCCTTTTTAATATCCTCAATTTAGATTGAGGTGCCCCCTGTAGACATAACTCCTAACCCCCCACTTTGAACTGCATGGTTAGCTTTGTAAAATCCCATTGTATTGGCCCAAGAGTCTTTAACCACTGAATGCCAAGTACCATATCACAACCTCCTAAGGGTATAAGAAGAACTTCAGTATAAAAGAGCTTCCTATTCATTACCCATTCAACTTTAGAGCACTTAAAATCACAGGTTATACAATTTCCATCTGCTACAGTAATAGCTTGAGGATTTATCTTTTCTAGCCTACACCCTAATTTCTTGGCAAAAGAATAGTCCAAAAAATTATGTGTACTACCAGAATCTATCAAGATATGAATTCTTGTATTGTTTATTCTGCCTACAACCCTCATAGTTTGAATGTCTTGGTCTCCAGTTAAGGCATTCACTGAAATTTTTGGTTCAACTATAAAGGGTTCCATCTCCTCACTTGTTTCCAGGTCAACTTCTTCATTACTAGTTCCATCTTCTTGTACAATGCCACTCACTTTCACAATAAAGATTTGGGTTCCCCTAAAATTACATTTATGGTCCCTGTCGTATTTCTGATCACAATAGTAACACAAGCCTTTAGCAATCTTTTCAGCCTTGACATCAGCAGGTACATGAGGGTAAGGCTTGCCTTGGAATCTGGTTGATGCACTAGGAAGGGGTAATAAGGGCGGCTTATTGGCATTGTTTTGGGAGGGTGTTTTAACAATTTGTCGGTTGGAATTTGTTGGTTGGAATCTGATTGGTTTTGGGGTATACATGGGTTTATTTGGAAGGGACTTTACTATTATTTTTGAAGTACTGCAAGCTATCAGTTGTTCTTCTTAAAGCCTTGCGTACCTAATGGCATCAGAAATAGAAGTGGGGTTGAAGGCTTTCACAAATGGCTTAATCTCATCCCTCAATCCTCCAATGAAACTCTGTAAAATGTAAGCACTAGTCAGTGATTGACCAGCCTGTATCAGTAATGCCCTTAAGTCCTCAAAAGCATCTATATACTCTTCCAGTGAGTCAGTTTGAGTGAGTTTATTGAAGCTCTCTACTACATTATTCCCACTATCATCCTTGAACCTAGCTGCTAGGTCCCATTTAAAATCCTCCCACTCAACTTGTGATCTATTAGCCAGGTAGGTTGTGACCCAAGATTCAGCCCTCCCTACCATATATAAAGAAGCTAGTTCCACTTTGGAATCCTCAGCTATGTTACACAATTTGAAATAACGATTGCATTTCTTTACCCAATTTCTAGGATTCGAGCCATCAAAAGTTGGACATTGTAGTTTAGGAGTCATACCTTGAGGCTTTGAAGAATGACCCTCATAACCTTGATTTCTTAATGTCTCAGAAGTAGGATGATCCTTCATATCCTTCAACAATTGCATCATTTGCTGCATGTGTTGACCCTGCTCATCTAATCTTTTCTCCAGGGCCTTAATTTGCTCCTCCATTACACTAGTTCTTCGTGTAACAGGAGCTAGACTTTCCAAAGGCAAGAGAGTCTTGCAGTTATGCTACCAAGAATTTCAAGAATTGGGTTTTCTTGAAGAATTTGTGTTACTGGCGGATCAGAATATGAGTGAGTAACTATGGCTCTAATACCAATGTAACAGGTATCACCTGTTAGGATAAGTGCTCAACACTTATGATGCTGAGACAGCAACAAGGTTGGGTCTTGTTGTCCAGAAATATCAGAAAACAGAATTAGGAGAGAAAGAGAACAGGAGAATTAAGAGAGAAGAATTAATGTTTTATTATCTTGGTTTATTACAATAAGGAAGGAGTACCCATTTATACACTTGATAGATGAAACAGATAGAAGGACAGGTGTTTTTCAAACAAACTAACTAACATCAACAATTAAAGACACGTGCTGCACATGATAGCTTATAATAGACTACAACACTAATCCCTAAAAATCAAAATTTTGATTTTGTTGAAGGTATTTTCTCTCTACTCTATTCTAAATCTTAATTTTAATCTTGTTCAAATCTTTTAATCTTAGTGTGAATCTTAAATTCTAATCTTATTGCCTTGTTGTTTTCTTTTAACCTTGAATTTTGAATTTTGTTGATGTTAATTGTTAAATTGTTAAATTGTTTGTTAATTGTTGATGTTAAATTAATAATGTGTTTGTTGATGTTAAATTGTTAATGTGTTTGTTGATGTGTATGTTTTTTGATTTATGAATAGTTGAGATGTTGGGTTGTTTTTGATTTTTTGGTATATTAATCTATGTTAATGTAATAATGTATATATTAATCTTCTTGCTAGAGTAGCACAATCAAAATAATGAAGAGAAAACAAGAAAATATTGCTTCTATTTTTGCAAAACATTTTAGAATATTGTTAGAGTTTGAAAATCAAAATAATGAAGAGAAAGTGGGTATATTAATCTATGTTAATGTTCGTTACTTTTTTATATTAATTTGGATTTATCTTGGACTCTTGGTATTATTGCGCTTCTACAACTCATTTTGCCGAAATATCAAAATTTCGTCCATTCGTTGTTGCCCGGGGGGACTTCAAACCCTGGATCCGCCACTGTTTGGTGAGGGTGAGTTGCTAACAGTATGTTCTAAAAAATTTGAACAATTTCTATTATAAAATCATAACATATATTAAAAGACTTGTGAAAAGTCATGTGTCATTTTTATTGGAACACTTGTCATGTGTCATTAATCTATTTGAGAACTTGCCATAGTTGAATTCAATAGCATATAGAAATTATTTCAAGAAATAATGATAATATACTCCAATCATTGACTAAGAGAATTGAAAACATTAAGATTCATTTCGGTTATATTTTTAACTTAGTTGCAGAACTAGTACAACTAATAATATACTCTAATCTTTAAATTGACTGAAATAATTAGAAACATTAAGAATTATTTCAGTGATATTTTGAACCTATTCAATATACAGATTTTGTGCCTAAATTATCTATACAATATACTAATGAAGAAACGATTAGGACACATGTCATGAGATAACTTCTAGCACTGATAATGTTGTATACAAAGAGGTCTTCCAAAACCTTTAGATGTTATATAATATTACTTTTGTTTTCTTATAGTTATTTGCATAAATTATGAATGTATGATTTGCATAAATATTCATATCTAATGCTTTTTGATGTAATTATTATAATAATATTATAATGATAATTATATTTGAATAGAAACTCATAAATTTGATAAAGCGTTATATAGTTAAATCATTAATTAAAATTAATATTTTTATATTAATTTATATTAAAAATTCCATGCACTTCATCAATTTTTCTATACTAGTATTAACTCTATTAGTTTTGTACTCTATATCGTCTCCCTTATTTTCAAATATCCAATTATTTTTACTCGTCAATCTTTTAACCTGTTTTTGGTGTACGTTGTTGATGCAACCTAGCCGACTCGATATTTACACACAGACTTCTGAGTTCTGACTATAGGAGAGAACCTAATATTCATATTCATCATACCACCAAGTTCTTCCTTAACATCGTTATCTAACACAACGAAAATTCCCCTTTTAATATTGAGAGTAGTGAGTGTGAGAAAAATTCGTAAGTGCAAAAAGGGAGTAATAAATGGCGGGAATGGGAGATGGGTATGTGGGTACTGCCCAAGATGCTGTCAGAATTAGGAGACTTGAAAAGCAAAGAGAAGCTGAACGTCGCAAAATTGAAGAACTCAAGAATAAAACTGCTTCTACCCAAGGTCAAGCTGGTCTTCTTCAATTTGGTTCTAGCACTTCCGAGGTATCTTTTTTATTTAATCTCTTTTTTTCAATGTCTGTGTGAAGTGGGTTTTGATAATCTTGCATTTGAAGGATACTTTGAATTAATTTGATAAAGTTGTAGGCTTTAGGGTTTTGCTATCGGTTAAAATTGAAATTTGGGGTATTGTGTTTTCTTTGATTGAAAGTCTAGGTTTATGAACTAACAAAATTTTCTGGATTTTTATGATGTTGTGTATTGGAGATACACTTGTGGCGAATCGTTGATACTTGCATAGGATGAACAAACATTCATCTCACCATATATACCGAACCAATCTGTCTGCCATTTTATTGTTATATTACTTGAGCCCTATCAAATGATCTAGGCATGGGCAGTCCGGGCCTAGATTCCCCTGATGTCAAGGGATTGAATCATGCCTACTTTTATGTGCACTATATACACCAAAACGAAAATATTGAAGTTATGTTGAACCTAAGTGTTACTTACTTCATTCATATTGGTTAAAGCTCCAGATCCACGTTTCTCTATGATGAACTCATAGTTAGCGGAAGTACAATTAGGAGTTGTAATTTGTTGGTATTATAGTGTAAAATGATAATTTTCTTGAGTTAAGAGTTGAGTTGAAATTAACATGCACTTTTAGGATCAAAAATAGATTGAGTTGGAATATGATGGAAAACATTAGGTAGTAAAAGAGGTTTGAGGAATGCAGAAGTTTAGAATTTTGGTCATGTTAGCTATCAAATTGGATTAAGTAGTTGCTATTAAATGAAAGCAATAGATGTATTCGTGTAAGTTAATGTTGTCACGTATAATACTATTATGTCTAGTTGCTAGCAAACTTTTTCCGGTGTGCGGGCTTAATAATGGTTATGTTTTGAACCGAGGATCATTTGTTGAGCTTAATTTTTTTACTTTGAGATAAATTTTGATCGTTGTTCAATCCTCTTGACACAGGAAGAATTTTGTGAAAAAATGAGGATTTATTAAAGCAGAGTATGATATTTGTAGCATAGTGTGTATAGTTGTTAAATATTATCTGCATAGCATGTACATGAGCCAAACATAGGATAAAGTTAGTTCATAAATCCATGAAAGACAGTGATGTATGAGATTTGTTCTTTGATATTGGGTACCACCCAATACTTTACCAACTTAGTTAGATGGCATCCACTAGTTAATAACGTTATTGTAACTGAGATTTGACTATATACCCGGCGGAATGTAAATCACAACTACTTGCGCGGAAAATGTTTAACTTCAAATGTGAAGATGAGAGGATAATCTTATCTTGTTTGGCTTTCCATTGATCTTGCCGAATGGGTGGATTTGTTTTTTTGGCAAAAAAAAAGGTTTTTCTTAGGACATTTGAAATCTATCTATATAAATGGTATATAGGCGGCAGACACATGCTTATGGGAGTTGGATAAAAGGAGCAGACCCTTTTTAATGTATGATGTCTAGGTGTTCTTGTCTTGACAAAGTGCCAACAATCATCTTAGATTAGCTAGTGATTACTGCTTGACATCTTGTGAAACATAAGCTTCGTTTCACAAGTAACAACTATAACAGTCTTGAAGGCAATTTATGTTGATTGTTTTAGCTAGAACTTTAGTGTCATTGTTTTCTTGAGCTTTTAGGAAGCCATTACAGCCATGGGGGGAGGTGGTTGGGGATGGTATATGTGGTATATTGATGGAAATGTATGACATCTATTGTTATTCTTCATTTTTACTGCTTGTAGTGCTAATGATTATGCTTAGTCATTTTTAAGAATTCCTTTGAGTGCTGAAAAAAGGATATTGAAGAGCAACTGTCTGTTGTCATGTCTAATTTAGCATTACCAAATAGGCGAATAATGTCCTGAATGCTGATGGATAAAGTGATAGAACATTTGGTTGCCTCCCAGGCTGAAATTTCTAACTTTGAGCTTTTACCATGCAGCTCTAGCTATCTGTCGTTTACATTTCATTATTTAGCTCTAGATTGTTACTTACATGTTGAAAAGAGGGTTAATTAGTCTTGTTTATAGTAACTGTTGACAACATGGGCGAATCTACGTATAGGCCCACTAGAATTTTACGGGTCAGATTTCAAACACGATTTTCAGCAATTTTGGACATTCAAAAGTCAAAACTCTAAATTACTCTCCGTTCTCTGTACTCCCAAAAACCTAAAAAACTCTACCCACCGCCACCACTGTCGGCCACCACAGTCCACAGCATTTTGCTACCTCAAACGATCCATCACAGCCTGTCGGTGGTGTCACCGATGTCAGACGCTGCTACAGCTTGGTGCTCGTGCCTCGTTGCTCATGCCTCACAGTTGACAGTCTTCTCTTCTTTACAAAAACCCTAAAACTCAAAATTTTACCTTTTCTTTTTTTAGTATTTTCACTCCTAATCTTAATCTTTATGTTCTAATATTTAATCTTAATCTTAAATTTTTGATCTTGTTGTTCTAATCTTGTTTCTTGATTTTTTTAAAATGTTGTTCCTACTTCAAATTGAACAATAGGCTGATGGATGAGAAAATCCTATCATAATACTAGATTCATTGCAAATGAAACTCCAAATTTTACAAAAAAAAGTTGAATTTAGAATTTAGAATTTTGGTTTTGTTGGGTGATTTGAAAAAAAAAACATGGATTTGCGAGTTTTAATGGTGTTGGGTCTATGTATATGTCAAAATTTACAAGAAACAGCATTCTAAAAATTTTTTGGCTTTGTCTTGGGATTATTGTGCTTCCACAACTCATTTTGTCGAGATAAAAATCATTTTGTTGTTCATTATACAAACGAACCTTTGTCGAAATTTTGTCCGTTCGTTGGTGCCCCAAGGAACTCTGAACCCTGGATACGCCACTGGCTGACAAGTTGGTATCTTCTGAGCTGTATCCGAGCCCATCAGCCCACTGATGATAATGTACTAGAGATAAGAATGAAAGCATCTCTCTGGTTTCTTAACTTTTACTAACCTGCTTATGGTAAAGTTTAACCCCTTATTTGTATATTGCTGAAACCTTTTCTTTTTTGGGGGGTGGGGGAAGGGATCATATAGAGATCCATGAAGACTTGTGAGAGTACCTCAGAGTATCGGGAGAGATGCTTTAACTAATTGTGTTATCATTCATCAATCACTCTGCTGTTTTCTTTATATGCTCAGAATGTGCCTCAGTTTTATTTTCTTTTCTGATACTCTTTTATTTTCTATTTCTTATGTGTTGAATTGATGTAAAGTAAGAGATAACTCTATGCTTCACATGTTGGGCTTGATTCAAGTTAAAAATTTTCCTTTATGAAGCTAATAAAAGGGCTGATTGGTTAACTTTGAAGTTGTTTTGTTAAAACATTGCACTGGTTTCTTTGATTAATCCTCTGGAACTTTATCTTTCTGCAAACTTTTGCACCATTGTTTCTGTGTCACACATGTCTTAGATGGGTCCTTAGGGTCTTGTTGGCCACATTTAAGTGTTTGAAGGTACCTGCTGTGAGAGGGTTTCTTAGGTTAGTTTGTTTGCTACTTGTTTCTTAGGTTTGTTTGTTGGCTATATCTTACGTGGTTGGTAACCTATTTGAATATAGCTATAACCACCATGTATGTGTTTGTGAGACAGAGAGAAGCAGAGAGATTGGGTATTGAAATCGTGCTGACATGGTCTTACATTTTGATAATTCTTTTTGGATCATTTAGAATGTCATTGAACTTGTACTTCATGATGATTTAATTTTGGATGTATGTGTTTTGTGTTTTGTGAAACCAAAGAGACAAAAGGTAGTGTTGTCTTAAATATATCTAATGCTCTTGGATATACTGAATAAACTTTGCAGATTTTGGAGACTGCATTCAAGAAAGAAACTGTCGGTCTTGTTACAAGGGAGGAATATGTTGAGAAGGTATTCAAGCTTTGTGCTTTTTGAAGATCTATCTGATTACTCCAGGCTTGAGAAGTTTCCTTTGTCTAATCATATGTCATGTGCTGTTTTGTTAGAGGGTTAACATAAAGAATAAATTTGAGGAGGAAGAGAAAGAGAAACTGCGGAAGCTACAGGAAGAGTGAGTTGAATTTAGATTGGGCAGGTTTTTATGGCCCTTTCTAGTTTATCTTCCTTACAGTTTTGTTCCTTTCTTATCTTGTCGTGCAGGGAAGAAAAACTTCAGTTAGAAAAGCGTCAAAAGAGGAAGAAAAAATTGAATGCTCGATTATCGTTTGATTTGGATGATGGAAATGAAGAAGAGGAAGAAGGTAAGTGAGAATTCTTCCTTACTTGGAAGTTGGTTCTTTGTTAGTTTATTGATTAGATTACGTGATTTATTTTACTTGTTCAAATATCCAACTGTTAGATCTTTTGATTATAATGGATGCCATTGAATCATCTATTTTGCTTTTACTACTTCCTCCGTTCCAAATGGCTTGCAACATTTAGATGTATTACACTATTCATTCATCACTCGTAATTTGCGATTAGTTTTTAATCTAGGAGTTCAAACATAGTCAAGTAGGATCTTGTTTGATTCGTCTCAATGCATAGATTGTTGATATTCAATTTTTATAATTTTTTATTATACATAATTTGAGATATTAAGGATTGAATTAGTGCATTGAACTGCGTAAAAAAGCAAATGTTGCTAGTATTTGGAATGGAGGAAGTATTATTTAATACTATTACAGTATCATTGTGGCATGGATTTTTACGGAGAAGAGACATTGAGTGCCTTGGTGCCTTGGTGGAAGTATTGTTTAATTCAATTACAGTATCATTGGAGAGAAGCCTATCAACGGTGTAGTTGGTGCCTTGGTGGAAAGGCGCCTGTAATAAAATGTCCATGTTTAGTAGTTACCGAAGTTTCTTCCAATAATTAGGACTAAATATAATTTGAGTGCTTGGTGTACGGTGTACCATTACTGATGCTTTTGCTTGGTCATGCAGAAAGTCAGAAAGCAGTCAAATTAAAGTGTGCAAAACTGGGCAAGGACCCTACTGTTGAAACTAGTTTTTTGCCAGATAGGTCAGTCAAACTTCTATCTCTTATTTTGTGCTTACCTTTGGGTTGAATCTGAAGCTTTCTAGTTTGCATTTCTTTTCAGTGAGAGAGAAGCAGAAGAGCAAGCTGAAAGGGAGAGGCTAAAAAGACAATGGCTTCGTGAGCAGGAAATGGTTAAAAGTACGTATAAACATTCACATATGTCATTTCCTTTATAGTACCTATCTTCCTATACATATGTATGTATTCTTTACTCATTAGTTTGTTTGTGTATTGAATTTTAGATGAGCCTCTTCAAATTACCTATAGTTATTGGGACGGAACAGGTCATCGACGAGTAATACAGGTATGTGCAACTCGTACTCCGTATATTATTTGTAGTACAAATACTACTGTCTCTAGTTCTCCTGACACAACTTTTCTGCAGGTGCGCAAAGGCGACACCATTGGGGCATTTTTAAGGGCAGTTCAACAGCAGCTTGCTCCTGAATTCCGCGAAGTTCGAACTGCTTCTGTGGAAAATCTACTTTATGTAAAAGAGGATCTAATCATTCCACATGTAACCTATTTTTGCTTTTTTTTTTTTTTTTTGAATTAGAAGTTTCTTTTTTTTTTACCCACCCCTTGACTTATCACATTTCTGTTTTCCTGTTCTACAGCAACATAGTTTCTATGAGATGATCATAAACAAGGCAAGAGGCAAAAGTGGACCGGTAATTCTTTCATTTTTAATGTAAATTTGCTTGAGGTTGTGTTACTTTGTTCTATGCTCTTATTAAAACATTTGTAATGACTACCGAGGACAATTTGCACATTTGATTTATCGCACAGTACTGTCATTTTGCTATCAGCATGCCTTCTTGGGTTATATCTCTTTGACAAAGACTAGTCCAAATGAATGCATTATGCATATATGCTGCTACCTTTGTCAAGATGGCTTATTCCCTAGTTGGATCCTGATAGCTTCCTGTTAGGTGCGCTAGTTTTTCCTTACTTACTCTGGCAAATGTTGCTGGCTAACTCTGCCAACCATCAAAAAACACTTTATAAATTTTAGCTACTTGATTGGAAGTACATATTCTCAGTATCAGTTACAAATTGGATGCTTCTTCAGTTATTTGTCTTTTTCATTAGCTTTTGATGTTTACTTTTTGGTTTTTTGAAGTTGCAATTGATGGTTGCTACTAAGGGTCAATTGAAAATATCCTCTTTGTTATCCTAACAAGGGTAAAGTTACATTTGAGTTTACCCCTCAAACCCGGCCTAGGTGGGAGCCACATAAACGCATTAAAGTAAAAAATGTTGTTGAATGTTTTGTAGATCAGCCTTATGGCCTATGAATTTTGTCTCTTTGATAGAATATTTTTTGACCTTTGTATAACGGAACTCTATTCTTTATGATGACAGTCTTTTTCATTGTATTTCTGAATAGATGCATCAAGCATGTGAGGAATACTCAGGATCATTTTTATTGTACTTTTTCGACTAAATGCACGACTGCGTCAAAGTTTAAAGGTTACATTACCTGTGGCTCAATAATCATTTATGTGGTTAAATAACTCCCTATCTTTTCTTGCTTAAGTTAAATACTAAAATAAGAACCTCCTCCTTCTCTTGTACGAGTCCCTTGTGGACATGACCGCATATGAGTCTGACTGGTTACAGTGATTTTTATCTTTGGGTTCATGTATATTCAACCTTAGTGCAAAAACAAGACTACATCGTATCACATCATCCGTGTTGTAAATGGATATTTCTTATGATGTAAAGGTGTAAAAATGTTTTGGGTCATTTCTAGGAATATTTCATGTTTTCGGTTGATATTTGGCATTACAATAACTGCAGCACTCTCGTTACCGTGATCACGACTGTGACTGCATTTTTGCAAAATGTATCCAACCCCTAAAAGGGGCTTGGTCACGTAAAAAATTTGACCCTGAATATGTTTCCTCAGTAACATTAATTACTGAGTTTCATCTATATATGTTTATTTGACTTGTACTATAAAGGCTGTGACTTATTTTATGTTGTTTTATGATGCCCTCTTACTCATACTCCCCATCTCTTTTTCTGGTTCCCGCAGCTTTTTCATTTTGATGTACACGAGGATGTGCGGACAACGGCTGATGCAACAATTGAAAAGGATGAGGTATGATATTAATTTCATAACTGGTTCCTCGAAACTATTGTAAAGTTCTTGACTACTTGTTATCAGTCTAAATGAAGCTGATATTGTAGTACTATTAGTTCTTCCCGCTTTGCATGGGTGAGTAAGTAGCAGTAATATATGCATTATGATGACTGTTGTGTCCCTAGAGTTGTGAGATTACTGAACAAGATAAAGTGGAGTTTGGAGTTCATTATTTATTTCATAGGGGGTTATTTTAACCCATGAGTTGACCTCTGCTTTTTGGGCCATATAATCAAATCGGGGCCTAAATTCACAATAGCATGAGCAACTATTGTACATTATAAAACAAAATTATTTCAGAACTCTTTAGGGATGATTAGTGGATAGACATGGTATGGGAGAAAGATGAAGGTAAGGTTTCTATCAAGATGAATGCAATCGAAAGTCAGTTTGCTTAGTTTTCCTGGTTTTGCCCTACTCGTGGGTGAACTTTTTATAATGCGTACCGAGGTAGCTTTGATTATTCTGGTTCGATTTTGAATATTTCTGGCCTACTCCAGTTTCAGTTTTATTGATAGCATCTAATTACCGGTTATTACTATGGAGTGAAACAATTTACTAAAAAATGTTGTTTTGGATCATATTTTTGCAGTCTCATGCTGGTAAAGTTGTGGAAAGACACTGGTATGAAAAGAACAAACATATTTTCCCTGCATCAAGATGGGAGGTACTTGCTCTCTGTTCCTTGGTTTATTCAAAACATGTGGTTATTTTCTTGTAAAATTGTTTTCATTTACATATCTGATTTTTGAGCCTGCAATTCTGTCATTTGGGCTTAAATGATTGCTCTTTAGAGATGGGAAAGTGTGATCCAATCATTAGAATTTCGATGTTTTGCACTTTTGTCGGGGTAGGCTTGATAACCCTTATAGGGGTAATAAATCCTCCTCGTAGGTGGTGAGATAAGCCCTTAATTCCTAGGGTAACCCAATTTTTCTCGATATTTTACACTTACACATGGGATTTGAGGGGATTTTGTATCAAAGCAGAGGCCAGAGGTTGTCAATTATCATTTCTTAACATAACTTTTCCCCAAATACGGCCCTATCCCTTACTAAAACAGTGGGATGAAATAATTTGGGAGGCTTCTATATGTTCTGTACTTCTGTTGTACGGTATTGTCACTTGTTTGCAACTTGCAATACATAGTTCCAGCAAAAAGAGAGAAAAAAAACATGTGATAGAAGTTATGTTGAAGAGCAAACTGTAAGATAACACTTTGTTTTCTGATACTCTGTCAAATCATCTGCAGATTTATGACCCGACAAAGAAATGGGAACGTTACACAATCCATGGGGAGTGATCGACTCGAGACAATGATCCTGTAACAATATATGATTTTTGAGAATACTTCTACTCCGAGCAAACAATTTTTGCTAATTTATTTCCGGTGTAGCAGGGCATTCAAGATCAATCATCTTTTTGTCTTTATAGTTTGTAGTAACTGAGCTTAGATTGTACTTTACTGAATCTCCAAATGATTAAAAAGGTGAGATATTTATTTAGGACTCGGTCTATTCATTTTTTTTTTATCTTAGAACGTGAAAAATTGACCAGATCCTATATGTTGAAGATTATGGCTTTAACATTGTTATCGATGTGAATACAAGTACATTTGATCTACCAAAATTTGTTGAGGATTGTGTGGGAAAACTTTAAGCTGTTCACAAAATGATGACTCAATTATTTCAGTCCAACTGTAGTTGTGGAGACATTCTCCACTTGTGATGCACGCATTATCGCTGTGCAGCCTCGAAACTATTCCATTTTTTTTTCATACTTAGCATTAGAGATCAAAATCAACATTAATAATTGTAATTTATTTTTAGGGAAATTATACGTGGTAGCATTGTAGTTGACAAAATGCGAGTTGTAGTACTTTTTAAAGTTTTTTTTTCACATGTTAACAACAAGGTTTTAATTTTTACAAATTCCGTAGCAGAAGCTGTTAAAAAACATTCAATTTCTATTAACTGTGATATTTTCTTATTTTTTCTTTCTTTTCTCTCCCACTCTTCTCTTTTCTCCTTCTCATTTACTCAATCCACCATTTTAGTAGAAAAAAGAACTAATATAACTGAGGTAGCATATTGTCAAGGAAGTGATAAGATCTTCAATCAAGATCCAGAAGAGAAAATATTATTCCTTATCAAGAATTATTACATCAGAGTCATTCATCAAGAAGGAGAGACTTCTATAGCTATTTATACAAGAATACTATATACAAGAAGAAATCTAGGGTGGTAATGTAGGTGGTGGTAATCGTATAACAGTGGGTTGTTGTGCATAACAACTTTGGTCAGCACAACGCATTTGGTGTGAGGTGGTTATTAGAGAAATGATGTGGTGTGACACAGGTACACGTGGTATGCTGTGGAACAGTAGTATTAACATCCCCGCAAGCTTGAGGTGATGTTAATTACACCAAGCTTGGACAACAAGGGAAGCAATTGAGTAGAGGGCAGAGACTTTGTGAGCAAGTCAGCAAGTTGCTCTTTAGTAGGAAGGTAGGTCAGATGAATCAGGCCTTCAAGGATTTTCTCTCGAGTAAAATGGCAATCAATAGCGATGTGTTTGGTGCGTTCATGTTGAACGGGACTATGAGCAAGATGGATAGATGACTGATTATCACAATAAAGGGTGAGCGGGTTGCAGATGAGTAATGTTGAAATCAGCGAGTAATCGCACAAGCCACGTGATTTTAGACGCAGCGAAGGATAGAGCTCGATATTCAGCCTCAGATGAGGATTTTGAAACAGTGGATTGTTTCTTGGACTTCCAGCTAATGGGAGAATTACCAAGGAGGAGAATGTAACCAGTGATAGAGCGGCGTGAGTCCAAACAAGCAGCCCAATCCGAATCCGAAAAAGCTTGAAGGTGCAGCTGATCAAAGCCATTGAGGAGTATACCTTGGCCAGCAGTATGGGAGACATAAGTAAGAGTATGAAGAAGAGCGTGGTACTGCATTTCAGTGGGTCGTTGCATAAATTGACTAAGCGTCTGGACTGAGTACGACAAATCCGGACGTGTATGAGTCAAAAAATTGAGCTTTCCAACTAAACTTTGATAGAGCGTGGGATCAGAGAACAAGGGAGAGTCAGATTGATGCAGCTTGAAATTGACGGGAAGAGGAGTAACAACACGTTTGAGAAGAGTAACACTAGAATCTTGAAGAAGTTCAGTACTAAACTTCTTTTGAGACAAGATAATGCCCTGGGGAACATAAGAAACCTCGATGCCAAGAAAGAAGCTCAGAATACCAAGATCTTTAATACTAAATACTCGATGAAGATGTTGCTTGAGATCATGAATAAAAGAAGGATTGTCACCGGTCAAAATAATATCATCAATGTAGATAGTAGCGATAGTTAGGGCTGAACAAAGTTTGGTCTAAACCGTAAACCAAATCGGAATTTTAGTATTTGGTCTGGTCTACGGTTTAAATGGTCTGGTCTGGTTTTTTTTCAAGTCAAATTACGGTTTAGGTCTGGTCTCGGGTTTTTTATTTTTCAGACCAGACCGGACCACAAACCGTACTATGGACGAAAATCATAATTTTGTATTTAAAAAATTAAGTTGCTACCTAGATATTTTAAGATGTAGTTATTTTTATATAGCAATATATACCTGAATGATGTTGATGTTATCAACTAATCACAAATTATTATATTTATTAATTGTATGTGTGAAATATTTGCATAAATACATGTATTAATTTGGATAAAAATATAAAAATAAAAAACCGTAGACCAGACCAGACCGGACCGTTGTAAAACGGTTTGGTCCGGTCCGGTCTGGTGATTTAAACGGTCCGGTCTGGTCTGAAAAATTTTCAGACCGAAATTTCTGGTTTGGTCTGATTTTAGTGTCAGACCAGACCAAACCGGACCGTGTTCACCCCTAGCGATAGTAATAGAATCGGAGGTCTTCTTGACAAAAAGAAAGTAATCATTCTTGCTTTGAACAAAACCACGATTAACCAATTCACAAGTAAGTTTGGCGAACCATTGACGAGACGCCTATTTGAGCCCGTATAAAGATTTGCGGAGTTTACAGACGGTGTTGGGCGGATGAGACAAGCCCTCAGGGGGAAGCATATAAACTTCCTCGTGGAGATCACCATGGAGGAAGGCATTGTTGACATCAAGTTGGAAGAGAGACCCGTGCTTGTGAGCAGCAATAGCAATAAGGCAACGAACGATGGTCATCTTAACGACCGGAGATAAGGTTTCTTGATAATCGACCCCAAATTCTTGTTTGTAACCTTTGGCAACCAAGCGTGCCTTGTAGCGTTCGAGGGTGCCATCAGCTTTCAATTTGATCTTAAAAACCCATTTAGAGGCAATAGCTCTCTTGTCAGGAGGTAAGGGGACAAGATCCCATATATGATTAGAGTCTAGAGCAAGAAGCTCTTTAGTCATAGTATCCACCTAAGGAGGGTCCTTAGAAGCAGATTTATATGTTTTTGGTTCAGTCCTTTGGGAGTGAGAGGTAAGAAAGGCATGATGTGAGGAAGGTAGGGCAAGATGATGTACAAGATTGCAATGATAATATTGTAGGTAAGATGGTTGAACATGAGGTCGTGAGGACCGTCTAAGTGAAACAGGAGTGGAGGAAGATTGAGTGGATAAAGTAGTGTCATGAGTAGGATTAGAGGTAGGAGGGGAAGCAGGAGGTGAAGGAAGAGGAGGGAAGGAGGGAGAATAAGTATCCGGAGAAGGAGTTGGGGTATGAACATCCCTAGATATGAGAATCTTTTTGTGGGTAAGGATATACACTTTGTAACCTTTATGACCAAAAGGATACCCCAAGAATACACACGGGTCAGCCCGTGAATCAAATTTAGAGCGCCCAGGTTTAGGTGTGGAGGTGTAGCATAAACAACCAAAAACTGTGAGGTGATCGTTGGTAGGAGGTGAGCCAAAAATTTTCTCGTAAGGAGTCACGTTCCCAATAGAGACAAGCGGCATGCGATTTACCAAGTAAGTAGCACATTGGATAATATCCCCCTCAAACTTATTAGGCAAGTTAGACTGGAAAGATAAGGCATGAGCAGTTTCGAGGAGGTGACGGTGCTTACGCTCGACTACACCATTTTGCTGAGGGGTGTGAGGGCAACTCCGTTGATATTAAATGCCTTTTTGATGATAGAAATGGAGCATATCACCTTCGCAAAGCTCCTTGGCATTGTAAGTACGAATAGACTTGACGTGGGTATGAAAGTAAGTCTCAATATAATTGACAAGATGTTGCACCATATGAACACTCTGACTTTTCTGTTTAAGCAAGAAAACCCAAGTGCTATGGGAAAAATCATCCACCACAGTGAGAAACATAGTATGTCCAGAATAAGTAGGGGTATTGTAAGGGCCCCAAACATTCACATGTAACAACTCAAAATTGGAAGTAGTTTTAATTAAACTAGGGGTAAAGGAGAGCCTCGTTTGCCGAGCTGTTGGACAAACGGTGCATATCACATGTTCCTGAACTGTTTTAATATTCAAAGAAGGATACATCATTTTCAATTTAGCAAAAGGCAAGTGCCCTAGCCTAAGATGAAGTAACTTTACATGAGTAGTCACATCATTACAAGAAGTAGTAGTAGCTAGGTTTCCTTTATTTACATGATTTGGAGTAATAAAAGTAGACTGAAACTGGTATTTGTCCAAAGAGTAATATAAACCATTGTGTAGATTACCAAGAAGGGTTGACTCCTTCATCAAATGGTCCTGGATATAGCATGCATTAGTAGTGAACAATAAGGAAGTATTATTATCAGAGATCAATTTGTGCACGGAAATGAGATTAAATTTGATCTCTGGAACAAACAAAACATCCTTAAGCAAAATATTCTGAGATAACCAAATATCACAAATTTACCTAACCTTCAAGGAACTACCATCGGGTATGACAATGTGATGATTTCGTCCAGCAATATCCCTCACATTGGTAAGTGGAGTAATAGTGTTGCACATATGATCACTTGCACCACTATCGATGATCCAGTGAGGTTAAAGATAGGAGGAAGTATTTAGAGAAATACTTGAGAGGTAAGATTCATCCGTAGCAAGAGAGTCTTTGGTGGTAGTGTTCTCCTTTTCGCCATGAAGCATGAGCAATGTGTTATATTGGGCAGGAGTGAAGCCAAAGTTATCCACATC
Source organism: Amaranthus cruentus (assembly GCA_019425755.1). Lineage (NCBI taxonomy): Eukaryota > Viridiplantae > Streptophyta > Magnoliopsida > Caryophyllales > Amaranthaceae > Amaranthus > Amaranthus cruentus. The sequence goes on along the minus strand of CM033450.1, from coordinate 10,784,942 downwards.
TACCTTAGGATCAGTATCCCCATTGTGTTTGAGTGAGATATTTGCGGCAGGGCGATGAGAAGGAAAACCAGATTGGGAGCCTTTGTCAGAGGAGCATGGATAGCCATGAACTTTGTAGCATCTTTCAAGGGAATGACCGGAAATTTTGCAATGATCACAAAAATAATTGTTTCTTTACTGAAGGATTCTTGTGAGAATAATTGTGATTAAACTTTCTTTTATCAGCAATGAAAGCCATAGAGTCAGTAGATGATTGAACAACACTGTTTACCTCTTTATGCCTTTGTTCTTGCATTAAGAGACGATAGACTTGAGAATGATTGGGTAATTCATCCATCATCAGTATGTTGGTGCAAATTTGGGAAAAATTGTCATCAAGGTGCATGAGGAAATTGATAATCCGATAGTTCTGCAGTTGCTTGAGGTTTCTTTTGGTGGTATCACATGTGCACCCATTATATGTGCACCCATTACATGTGCAAATAGTCAAGGGATCGATGTTGTCCAATTCATCCCATAATGCTTTGGCTTTTGTGTAGTACTCTGCAATACTACGTCCTTCTTGCTTGAGTGCTGCTAAGTCTTGTTGAACATGATAGAGTTGAGTAGAAGATGACTGACCAAAACGCTCCTCCAAATTTATCCAGATGTCGCGTTCGATACTGTAATACATGACACTCTTGGCGACTGAATGTTCAAGAGAAGTCATGATCCATCCAATAAGCATCGTGTTGCATCTCTCCCAAGCTTTGTAATCTGGTGAGGTTGCATCTGGTTTCTCCAAGGTTCCATCAACGAAGCTCAATTTGTTCTTTGAAACAAGACCGATAATTAAAGAACGCTTCCAATATGCAAATCCGACTCCATTAAAAGGTGTTGTAACCATTTTCATTGTGGAATGATCCGAAGGATGAAGATAGTAGACACTTCCAGGGTTTTGTGTTTGGTCTACTGTTGTGGAATTTGTGGTATATGTTTGGTTAGTCGCCATTGTTGAAGAAAGAAGAAGAACAGTGAAGAGATAAGAAAATTAGATGTTTAGAGATCAAGAATTTCGAAAAAAAAATGATGATGGCAGCAGGATTAAAGCCTGCTCTGATACCATGATAAGATCTTCAATCAAGATCCAGAAGAGAAAAATATTACTCATTATCAAGAATTATTACATCAGAGTCATTCATCAAGAAGGAGAGACTTCTGTAGCTATTTATACAAGAATACTATATACAAGAAGAAATCTAGGGTAGTAATGTAGGTGGTGGTAATCGTATAACAGTGGGTTGTTGTGCATAACAACTTTGGTTAGTACAACATGCATTTGGTGTGAGGTGGTTATTAGAGAAATGATGTGGTGTGACGCAGGTACACGTGGTATGCTGTGGATAAGTAGTATTAACAGGAAGAGGAGGCATTATAGGCAATAAAGAAAAGAAAACTACTAAGGGACACCAATCCTAATGGATTGAAAACTAGTACAAGAGACAACATTAGAAGCTGTGAAGACCATCTACAATGGTAGTAGCTTTGAATCGATCGAACAAAGGGTTGAAATACTTTAAACTCTTATAGCAAGCCTTTTGTGCGGTGACTGTACAGGTGAATCCTCCGCTCTGAGCTAGAATAAAGCTATAACTCACGAGGTTGATAAGGGTTTGAAAACTTAGAAGAACAAGCTGAATTCATTGAGTCTAAAAGGGATCAATATCATACGTTATAGGAATTTGAAGATTTTGGAGGTTTAGTTTTAATTCGGTGGTTTTTTTTTTTTTTTTTTGTTGAGAATTTAAGGTTCAACAATGGAGGAAAAATGGAGAAGAAGAAGGGGATTAATAAAATGAAAGAAAATGGTATTTGTTTGAAGAGACGAGTAAAAAAAAGGAAAAAAAAAGGGAAGAGAAATACCTGCCGTAGCCGGTCACCTTGGGGGAGGGTATGTTTTGAACAAATTCGAATAATAGTTAAAATTATTAAAAAATAATTGATAGTTGGGATTGTTTTTGGCCAATGAGTGATAGTTGAGATTTTGAGCAATTCAACTTTATTTTGATTTCCTTCATAATTTATCATCTTCTTCATTTATTACCCAAAATTATTTACAAAAAATACATTTTCACTTTATTACCGTCGCACAAGGGAGTAAAGAGTAATGAAAAATGCAAAATGAATGAGATAGACACTATCAACCCGATTGTTTAGTGATAATGGTGGTAATGGAAATGATTTGTATTGTAGAATATCATTTAAAGTTTTATGTCATTTCCATTGTAACGAAATTTTGATTACAAAAAAGTTTTTTTGTTAACAAATTTTCATTACCACCTAATATCACCTCTCCCAATAGTTTTGCATTGGAATCATGGTTTTTAAAACACACAATTCTAATCTACGATTATACGATTTTACGATTTAAAAACAAGTGAACGATTTGAATCCTAGGTAGATAAGTTGGTAGAATTTTATGATTCTAATTGCAATAATATTTGTAGAGGTATAATCATAACATGATTTTACGATTTAGCGATCTGATTCTTCAAATTTATTTGTAATTTTTACTAATTTTTCTTAAGGGGGTGTTTAGCATAAGGGAATGAGACTTGTGAGACTTTAAGATGAGACTTTATAGTTGAGACTTTTAAGATATAAAAGTCTCATTCCTTGTTTGACATGTTGGAGACTTGGAAGAAATAAATGAAAATGAAAGTCTCACTAATTATCATCCTCCCCCAAGACTTAAATCTTAGGGACTTTCCCCATTTTTATACCCATTTACTATACTCATTCCCTTAAAACAAACAAGGACATGGGTCGTTTTTTTTGAATAAAGTCTCATTCCCTCCTCCAAATCCCATGTGCCAAACAACCCCTAAGTATCATCTTTATTCCTTTCGATTCAACGATCCAACATCATAATTTTTAAAAAATAAATTTTTTTATCGGTATGAAGATTCAAAATAATTTTTAATGGTTTTTTATTTCATTCTTAAAAATGAATTGAATGAAACTTCAATTTATAAACTTAAACTTTTGAGATGAAAATATTATGACTAGTTAGCAATTTAAGGTTTATTGTAGAATCTTCCAATCCTACAATTCAATTCTACCGATACAATTTTACCTCTCTGAATTCTAATTAAAATCCCGATTTAACAACTTTGATTGGAATAAATTTTATGAAGAAAATAAGATGATTGAAAGTTAACAAACATAGCCTTCGAGCTAGTAATTTTCTTTCCTATTACTATCGTTTATCAACACTATAGGTGTTCATTCGGGCGATCGGATCAGTTTCAGATGGGTGTCATTTGGTTCAGTTGTATTTCAGATCGGTTATTTTTCGGTTGCACTTGATGCTGGCTCACACTCGGGTCGGGTCGGTTAGTTACGGTTCCGTTGAAGATCGGTTATTCGAGCTATCGGGTTAGCATCGGTTCGGTGTTGGTTGAAGTTCGTGTCGAGTGTCAATCGGTCTCGTGTTGTCATTGGTTAATAGTTGGTTTGGGTTCGTTTTTTATTTTTAAAAAGAATTCGACTACATATTACTAATTACTATCGATCGAGTCAATATCAGATTAAGTTGTTAGTCATTTTTTAATTGATGACAAGATTCCCTCTACTTAAAGCAAAATAGTTAAAAAATGCAAATCAATTAGTGATCATTATTATTTTGTTACTTTTACTTGTTTGACTGAAAATTAAAATTATAAAGTTTTATCAATTTTCATCTAATTTGATTAAAAGTAGTTAAATACATATTGACCATTGACTATTAACTCTAAATATATGAAACCATGTATTTATAAAATTTAATTTATTAAAATATCTAACACTTTATTAGATTAACTAATAAGATGATTGAATATGAGTCTATCACACTTCTGTGTTCAAAATTGGTTCAGGTTTACAGCAGTTCGATCTAATATTTGTTCGGGTTAAGTCGATTTTAGTCGAGCGAGTTCAGTTTCGAGCATGATTCGGGTTGGATATGACTCGGGTCGATCATTATTAGGTACATATAATATCGGTTAACAATTATGCGTCGGTTACAAAAATCGGTTACAACTCGGGTTCAACTTTCCGATTTTCGGTTATCCACCAATTCTAGTACAACTTCGATTCGAGTACTATTGATTCTATAAATCTAAAAATGGTACACATTTTCGGGTCGATTTATTTTCTGTTTCGATTCGGATATTCGGGTCATAACACCTTTAAACAGCTCTGATCAACACCTTATTCTTTTCCGGTTTCCACAACTTCAATAAAACAAAACTCTCTTCCCTCTGACTTTCATTTCACAAAATCTCATACCTCTGAGATTTTTTTCTTCTCTACTTGGTCTTTCTTTCTCTTCTTTTCCAATGGCGATTAGGGTTTTCTTCTTAGCTTTACTCCTCCTCGCATCTCCCTTTCTTCAAGGTACTCACATTTCTATTCCCCTCTCCATCATTAGATCTTATTCAAAGATTCATACTTGTGCATATTAACTCTTTCAATTCATTTTCCTGCATGCATGGATCTGTGAACTTCTAAACTTATAGGCTTTTCTAAGATCCAAATGTGAATTGTAACTGTGCACCATTTTCAATTTGAAGTTAGATCTGCATGTGTTTGATTTATTGACTCAGCTATTTTGGTTCTATAATCATTAGAATTGGAAAATGCCTGAATTGTTTGGTTAATTTTGATTAGTTGCAAGGTGTCAATCGGATTCAACTCCTGAGACCGAAACTGCTGCTGATTTATCCACCGAAGAAAGCAGTGATCTTGGAATGGTTAATGATGATACTCAACATTATGGTGGTGAGAGCTTAATCTCTGCTCCTGGTGTTGAGACGGTTTGTGTTTTCCCTAAGAATATTGGGAAAGGTATGGAGTACTGTTTGATTGGTTATAATAGTTTGAATTTCAGCTCATTGTTAAACTATTTCCGGGTTTTAGTACCTGCAACGTCTGGATTTTTAATGTGAGAGCTTTATTGACGGAATGACGTTGTGGGTATTGAAATCAGGAGGAAGTACGGTTGTGGATTGCGGGATTTGGGTGGTTGACCTTGTTTTCATATTGTGGATTGTTGATTTTGTAGTTGTTCCGGCTGGCGAAGAAACAGAGGTGCTTGTTGGAATAAAATATGATGGTAATTTGCTTGAACATTAATTTGAAACTTTGTTATATTGTTGGTTTCGTTTAGATTGGGCTGACTGTAGTAGTTGCATGTGACTGATGTTGGATTTATATGGTGTTCTACAACGTTCTTTTTCATTTATGGAAATTGGTGCTGGTTTTATTTTATATGTTTTGGTATTTTGGAAAATGTTTTATGGAGTACTTGAAAGTGAATTTGATGTCGTTTCTATCTTTGCAGTATGTAAAATGGAAGTGATTGTTGGCTGAATACAAGTTAGTTAATTGACAACCATATATGTTCCTTATATCATGCAAGTGAAACATGATTTACTTTTCACTCAAATGGAAGAAGTTCTCATTTTCTTATATGTAATGCCAAAAGTTGATGTAGTAGGCTTTTTGAGAATGCTATGACTTATGAGTATATTGCTGTGCTGTGATGAGAATGTGAAATTATATTTTGGAATTTTCAAATTAGAAAGACCAATATTTTTTCTCGTTTGTTGCGATACAATGTGTTTTGATTTTGATGTATTGACTAGGAATCTAGGGGCTGGTGACTTTTTTGTGTTTTTATCATAGTTTCGGCCTTGCTGGTATAACTTTCATCTCACATTCTGAAGGTGTCTTGAATTGACCTTACTGTGATTTATTTTCCAGGGGAAGCCAGTATCAATGTTGTTGCCCTTCAGGCCAGCGTTCATCTCCCATATGATCACCGCTTGCTGGTCCAGAATCTTACTGCACAGGTAGTTAAGGTTCTTTAGTTTCCCTTTAAAGATGGCCACTACAGAATAGTGAGCTTTCTGTATGACATATGATGATATGAATTACATAATTCTATCTTTTTTCTGTCATAATTGCTCCATACAGTATCATCTTTGTATATATTGATGCTGATTTTAACAATTTAATTGTTTAAGGAATGTTAAGATCTGTTGGTCACAGTTTATTGAGTTTTGAAAGGTGCTCATAACTTTGAGTTCTCATGTGAGTCATAATGTCCATTGTTATAATATCATATCTGTTTGATTTGGCTGTTTTTGTGTTACGGTGAACTATCTAGTAACATTGTTTCCTAATATGTGCCTTATAAAACGTTTCTGCTTTTGTGCATATGTCTTTCTTTCAATATTTGATAAGGCATCGTCAATTTAATTTCTGTGTGCAAAAGCCTATTTTCTGCATCACTTTTGAACCTAGTTACATGATACTTTACCTATAAGCTGGTTTAACACTATAATCATATTTTTTAGTTATGTGTTTGAAAGAGGAATGGCTAATGGAGGCTCGGCTGTTTCATTATGGCATGAATGAGAATTTATTTCAACATTAATGTGGATACAAGACCAGGTTTTAAATCAACCTGATACACCTTATCCGATGACCCTAATGAACACCTCTAGTCATATAAGATAATCAATTTGGGAGCTCGGAGAAAGGAATGTTGATACTATTGTCATTTGTGTATAGGGATTTGAAGCTTGACCACTTGGACCATATATTTTATTGAAAATTTGCACGTTTCAAATCAAAGTTTCTTTCTCTATAGGGAGAGTATTTTTAAATCCTATTGTTGGTGCTTTAAATTTGTCCAGAGGTGCCTTGGCTAGTATTTGATCTATCGAAAAGGATGGGACAAATTTAAGCTATCACTAATCGACCATTAGCTACTAGTGAATCAAGCAAGTAAAAGGTAATCAGTAAACTAGATTATGTAAATGAACTTTTGTACATTTTTGATGTATGAAATTAATTGTGTTCTATAGCAGGAATCTGATACCTAGAATCAGATAGTGAAGCTTTTTATTTTTTGGTGGATGTTGTTTTGCCTTCTTGGTACAGTGGTGGTTTTGGTTATTTTTATCTTTTTGGCATTGTGCTCTGTAAGTAGCTCCATCAAAGTGAAGCTTGGGAAATTAAGCTAGAATTTCTTTGGCTTGCTGAAAGCTGCCATTGATATGTAATGTACGGTGATTTTTCTAGTTGCATTTGATCATATTCTTCACCTCGTATAGTTTTGTAAGAGATCACCTTTGTTTGCTGTAATTTGCTACCTATGTTTTGTTCTAATGACCCTTACTCCCTTACTTTCAACATTAGGTATTTAACAATGCCTCAGTTCCTCCATCAGCTCAAGCCACCTTCCCCTACGTATTTGCTGTCAGCAAATACTTGCAGGTACACCTTACTTTCACTATATGACTCTTGCTCTGTTTCTCATAAACTTTCATTTTTGTAAATATTTGTATTATTGTGGCTGAGAATAATGTTGACAATTCTTTTGCAGCCTGGATCATTTGATCTTGTTGGCTCAATCGTTTATGAGATTGACAAGACTCCATATCAGAGCACTTTCTACAATGGTACCATTGAAGTTGTCGAGGCTAGTGGCTTTTTAACCATTGAGACTGTTTTCTTGGTTATGCTTGCTATTGCTCTTGTTGCTGCTCTTGGTTTGTGGTTACATGGTCAATTGCAACGCTTTTCAAAGGTACGTTCTCTTTTATTTGTTCGTAGCTCTGTTTTGTTTTTCTATGAATTATGTTTCAAAACGCATGCAAATACAAAACATGTAAACACATGCAGTATCGTGAATTGTACATCTTTCACTTTTCGACGTTTCATGTTCCTTTCTACCCTACCTTACATTCTTGCACCCTTTGAATCAGATGTGTATTGTGTTTATATGTTTTTGTTGTGCTGTTGATATGGTTTTAAAACTGCTTACAAATCTTTACTTCACACAGAAATCCAAGAAGGCGCCCAAAGTGGAAGTCGGAACTCGTTCAACTGACTCCTCATTGGATGAATGGCTCCAGGTACATTTTTGCTTGATCTTTCAATTAACTAATCATGAAAGTAGTATTGAAACTTCATAGTAAACGTAAGCTGGTTCTCTAATTGCATGGATCATGGCTTAATCTCTTTGTTTTTTATTTGCTTTTTGCTAATACAGGGCACCGCGTACACCCAAAAGAAGAAGAAATGAAATGCTTGGCGTGGTTACGAAGAACTTTTGTTCGTTATAGGCTCATGTAACTTAATCGGCGTTTAATTGTTAGAGCAGAAGAGACTACTTTTTAGAGTAGAATGTGCATCAAACCATAACTGATAAACTTTTGTTGAGAGTTTGCTCTATAATGAATACTAGATAATCTCCGTGCGATGCACGACTTTATTAAATTTACTGACATATCATTTAAGAAATTAAAATTTGAAGATAAATTTTACATTATAGTTGTATCTCATTTTGCTCTGAATAGTTGTATATATAGTTGTATCTCATTTCGCTCTGAATAGTTATATTACATATATTGTTTGATTTGTACCATACTCTGCATTGTGCGTAGATGATTGTTAAAATTTAGTTTTAGATTTAACATAAATGTTTATGTAAAATTATTTTATAAAATTTTTTTAAAAAAATTGTTTGTCATAAAAAATATAAGTGACTTGCATACAAAAATTCTTAATCAATAACCGTGATTTGTAAATCACCACAAAAAGACAAAAAGAATAATATTAAATAAACAAAATCAAAAAAGATAAATTAAAATAACAAAACTCTCCTCCTATCACATTTTACCACATAAGGGTGATTTATTAACCTCACAAATAACCGTTATTTACCAAGACTTTCTCACTTGCATAAGGGTAGTCACAACCTAAATCATATTAGACTTATGCATTGCGTTTAAGTAACCAATTTCATTAGTATAAATAAAAAAATCCTCATAAAAGTATATTATCTTTTGACCAACTTAAAATATCCAATACACTTAAATAATACTCATTTAATAAATAAAATTGATAAGATTTTATAAATAATTGAAAAAATGAAATAAAATATATAGATTTCTAATATATTAAATGATGTGACCTAAAAAGTATAACATCAAAATGGATAACATTATAGTCATAGTTAGAAAGTAATTAAGTCAAAGATATTAATTAGTGATGAAGTCATCATTGAGTTTTGGAGGGAAGTTTTTTGTTGAGGTTGTGACATGTAAGCAATATTAATTAGTAATGATGTCAGCGTGTTTTGTTTTAGTTTTAGTTATAGATATTTTGTCTCCCATCATTACTTGTTATACAAATTTACATATTGGAGACTCACTTCTTTTAGATGATGGAAGTCAATCATATTTTAAACAAAAGTCCTTGAAGTTTTTCTGAATTAATTAGGAAAAATTGTCGTGAATAATCCAATTTATTTTCAATTACTTGTTAATAATTCCACGTTTGAAATTTTTTTAATAATTCAACCTTTGCTTTCAGTTTGTTGCCAATAAATCCTCCAAAGAAAATGACCTGTTATATCAGGTCCTCTCATCTTCTTCCTTCTTTACAATAATTCAATCTATATTCCATTACCGGCCAATAATCTGTCCTTTAAAATTTTGTTCAATAATCCAACCTTTACTTTTTTTTTGTTGCCAATGGACCCTTCAAGAAACTAAATGTAATTGCTATTATTTCCCAAGCTTATGAAGTTGATTATTGCATAAATAGTAATTGTCTTAACATACATATTTTATTAACCAGGGGCGTTCAAAAATCCGACCCGCTTGACCTGACTCGCCGACCCGCTTGACCAGACCCGCTGACCCACATTTTAAATGACGGGTCAATTTTTTCAAAAAAAAATATAATTCGGGTCTGGTACCCAAAGCCGGTCGGATCATGGGCTACAAAATACATTGAGTCGGGTACCCGTCAACCCGTTATATATTATCTTTATCAAATTGAAACTTACACGTTAAAATTTTATAGGAAAATTTGCCCAAAATAATCCAACTTTTGTCTGATTTTCCTACAATAATCCCAAGTATTGATTAACCACGAATAATCCCATTTATTGATAGTTGTTTCCAATGGCATTCAAGCAAGTAAAACAACCGGCTACAGCAGGTCATTTCTTGACCTTCTTTTTCATCCAAGCATTTTCTTCTTCACATGACATTTCCTCCATTAAAACCAGTTTACCTTCTACTTCATTAAAAATCATTCTTTCTCTCATATACATTAATTTTCAAAAATCAATCTATATAAAAAATCATTTCCTCCATTAAAAATCATTCTTCATAAAAATTAGTGTATATAAAAAATAAATCTATAAAAATTAGTGTATATGAGAGAAAGAATGATTTTGAAGTAGAAGAAGGTAAACTGGTTTTAATGGAGGAAATGTCATGTGAAGAAGAAGATGCTTGGATGAAGAAGAAGGTCAAGAACTACTGTAGCCGGTTGTTTTACTTGCTTGGATGCCATTGGAAACAACTATCAATAGATGAGATTATTCATGGTTGATTAATACTTGGGATTATTGTAGGAAAATCAGACAAAAGTTGGATTATTCTAGGCAAAATTTCCAATTTTATAATCAATATTTAAAAAATAATAATAGTAGTAGTAAGTTTTTCACTTACCTTCAAAGTAAAATACCCCTTTTAACAATGGTACAGAGAAATTGAGTATTCTTAAAACCTGTGGAGTTTTTGATAATAATTGAAGAGAAAATGTGTTAAAAGAAATTAAAAAAGACTTAACATGTATGGATGAGATATGTTGGATTATTATAAACTAGTGGCAGAGAGAAATTGAGTATTTAGCTTCTTGACAAATTTAGCTTTTACACAAATCCCACAAAAGTAAAGAGTTGATTTGCACATAAACTTAATGGGTTTAGCTTCAATCATAAAACCAATTGCATATAAGAGGATTAGCCCATCAAACTTATATATTAGTTAAACTTTCCCTAATTCTTTAATGTGGATTATATGTGAGTCATTTTTTCAACACATATATCTAAGAATATTAATTGATAAATTAAATTTCGGTTTAATATTACAAATTTTGAATCATATGATTCACACCTTGATATAATAATAGATTTCTTACTTTTGCAACGCTTAACGACATGCTATTTGTTGTTGGTCTATTTTCTAGTGTTTATGCAAGTTTAATAGAAAGAAGAATTAACTTAAATAATTTGAGTTTGAACATTCAATCGGATCCTTAAAGTTCAGGTCATAATAACTTCGTTCAAATTACAAAACAAAGATTAAAGGTTTGGTCAAATATTCAAATCAATCAACTTTTGAAATATTGTTTGAAGATCTAATTCACATCAACGGTTCTTTAGGGCTTTTCACACACACAAGGTTCTCAACAATTAGAAGAGTGAAAGATACTTACCTAACCAAAAACTCTCAAGTGCTACTTAAAAAGATTACGAGCTCTTCTTTATATCTTCTAATACTTTGTTAGTTTCTACTTATATTAAGTAAGAGATTTAGATTTATTTTTTTACACAAAGGCGATCTTGTGCAATATTTATTCAAATGTTGTTTTTATTTGAAAGTTGGATTTTATCTTTCACTAAAAGAGAATTGTTAGATTGTTCTTCAGGGGAAAAATGAGTATGAGTAGAAGATAGTAAGATTTTCTAGCAGTGATGTAAGGGTCTAAGTATTAAAAAAAGAGGTTTGAATTTTACATGTTAAGAGAATTCTAGGTGGGGGCTTCTTGAATTATGTTTATGACACTTCTTCCCTGAATCAAGGTTGTGATAAATGTACCCTTCTAGTTTATTTTGATTCGGATTAGGAGACATGTTTACACTCAAGAAAATTTATTACAAGATACATTATTTTATTAGGCAAAACACCTATATGTTAGAAGTCTAAAGAAGCGAAGTGCTGTATCACGATCTTTTTCATGAAGCCAAATACGGAGTCATGATAGATAAGCTACTTGGGTGGTTAGACATTTATAGGAACTTGATCTTGATAATATCCAACTAGTTACATTGCATTGCGAATTGAGATAACCAATCTTCCATACAGATTTCCAAGAACCTAATATTTTAAGAGCGGGTAAAGAACATAGAAATCGACTAGAACTTCACAAGGGACAAAAGTTCTTAAAGGTCTTTTATAACTTTCCTATCTACCTACAAAGAACCATCATGTTAATATACTCATCAAGATCCTTCCTTTTATACATTTGAAGACTTTTCTAGCCAAACTTGGTGTCTCCTTAAGTGATTCTCCGAAATGAGAGGGACTATTGAAAATAGTACATCAAGTAGGTTGTTACGTGCTTTGACACCTCATCTTAGTTATAAAAATGTTATAGCTTTGATAGGTGTATGTTTAATTGTTATGCTTAGATGTCCGTCTCTATAGCATTTGTTCTTTCCTATATACTAGCCATGTACTTTGCCGTGTAAAGTCAATTATTTTGTAATAAAAAAGTTATCTCTTCCTTTTACCCTTTGTGCCATACTAATGTCCATTCGAGTCTATTGGCTAATTTCTACAACCAGACTTCTCACTTTAATTTAATTACTCGCCTCAAACCTTGGCCTTCACTCTCAGACATGAATAAATACATGGTCACTCTAATATTGTTTGCATACTTAGATTCTTCTAATAAAATAGTTAAGTCAACACTTGGACCTGTATTCAAATTACACATGGGTATAAGAGTCCGAATAACATAGTTATATTATACTGAAATTACTAAGTATCAATGATTCAAATGTCCAAATCCCTAGCATTGATGAGAGTGCTTAAGTAGGTGTGTAAATACTAAGCATAAGCCACAAACACTTTTTAACAAACTCCTAGTACAAGTGCAATTTAAAGATATTCTTGCTATCTACCTTAACGGCTATTATCTATCTTACTTAACAACCAAATATCATGTGCTTTCCTTTATGAGGGTTAGTTGTATTATCCCACATTCAGCTTTATAAAAGCTTTTAGCTCAAAAATTAACAACATATTCTGTCTTACAAGCTCTTTAAGCTCATCATATCAGTATAGCTCTTTTATGAGAGTATATTAACTCAGGGAGTTCCTCATGTGGACATTACCCTTTTGCCATGGGACAATCCCGGTCCTTTTGACCGGCCTATTGATTGCTGTAAGCTTCTGTTATGCTGATCAAACGACGGTACAGGTTATCGGAGTCAGTGAATGTGCTAATTGTCAGAAAGACAATATTAAGCACACTGATGCTGTCAAAGGTAATATACTGTTCTACATGCTTTACCTGTCATGCTTACATGTTACAACTAAACGCGCTTTCTTTTGATAAGTTATATTTAAATGACTCATTAAATCATGTGCACAGTTAACACACGTTCTTATACATGTGAATGTAATTTTCATTGCACACATGCAGGGCTTAGAGTTACCATCGACTGTAAGCTTGAAAACGGTAAGATGAAAACTCGAGGAGAAGGAAAGGTTGATGCACAAGGGAAATTTCAAATAAATTTTCCACATGAACTAGTTGAAAACGGGAAGAAATTAAACGAAGAATGTTATGCACAACTTTACGGTGCATCGAATTTACCTTGCCCGGCTCATGATGGGATTGAGTCGACTAAATTAGCATATGTTTCTGAATCTGACGGAAAACACACATTTAGCCCTGTTGGAAAACTGAAATTCTCATCAGAAATTTGCACATCAGAATTCTTATGGCTTTACTATAAATACCCATATTACAAACATCCATGGTTTAAGAAACCATATTACTATAAACACCCATTATACAAGCATCCATGGTTCAAGAAACCATATTACTCCATCCCAAAATACACGAAACCTAACCCGCCAGTATACAAGACACCAACCGTGCCAGTGCCAGTGTACAAGAAGCCATACCCACCAATATACAAGACACCAACTGTGCCAGTGCCAGTGTATAAGAAGCCGTACCCGCCAGTATACAAGACACCGATTTACAAGAAGCCCTGTCCTCCGATTACTATTCCGAAGATTTACTACCCTCCTAAGGTGTATTATGAACACCCTTGGTTCAAAAAGTGGCCCCCAAAGCCATGAGTAATAACCCTTTGCTATACTCTTTATATATGTGTGTATGTTCTATATTCTGCAAAAGAGATGCTTCAAGCTTAGCTTTTGATGCAGGAAAAAAGCTAAGTAGTATATCACCCTGAGGTAGTTATTATGTCCATGTATTACTACTGCATTCTTGTACTTGTATAATGTTCTTGTTTAAGCATATGTTATGTTTTTTCATTTCTGTCTGATGTAATCTGTTCAAAATACAATTATATCAGTACTTCTATCTATGTTTCTTCATTTTCATCATCCTAGTTCTTAAACAATTAATATCAGAACTGCTACATTCAATTATTATAAAGAAAATTAAATATGTTACAATATTTAGTATCTAGCCATTATTATTCGTTTCAGAAGTTTAAAATAGTAACATAAAAGATCTTAAACTTTATTGGAAAATTACATACGGTAACCTTAAATTTTTTGTTTTTTCACGTGGAGACAAATATTTTTTAATCCACATCACATCGTGATCTTGACCTTTTAATTTTTTCATGTGGTAGACAAAAGAGAAGTTTTTTTTGTTAAATTTATGCTATTTTTACCCAACGTAATGATATTTTTTTAAAAAATGTCGTGATCAATGTCGTGATCATCCTAATTGATCACATATTTCGAAATTCAAACGAAATAAATACTTTATTTAATGAAGACATAACACTTTGTCAACCACATAGAAAAGTTGACATAGAAAAGTTGAAAACTCAAGATCACCACGTGGATTTAGAAAAATATTTATGGAAAAGCCAAAAAGTCAGAGTTACAACGTGAAATTTCGGAACTCTATTTGTATGGACTAAAAGAGAACAAATCTCCAACCTTTAGTTCCTATAATCAAACATTATTATCAAAACAACCAAAAGGGAAAACTATTTAAGAATTAATTAGTCAAAAACTCTATATTAATTTGACAAAGATCTTCATTTTTCAATTGTAATCATGGAATATTTTTGACATATGTGTATGTGTTGTGATTGGGCTAAGATATGATGAAGAAACAAGAACAAAATATGATGCAAAGAAGACACAAAAACAGAGTATGCAACAAAAGGAAGCAACACAACAATATAATGTGGTATCTAATGATACCTCCCCTCAAAACAAGTATCTTGTCATTAATGGAATCAACATTACATTAAGACTCACCTTACAATGCTCTAGAACAAGTTTCCAAAGCAAAGATCGAAGCTTTCTTCAATCTTCCACACAAAACCCAAATACAATGAATAATACTCTCTTGGTGTAAAACCCTAGTAAAACCCTTGTATTTTGGCTCTCCCATATGATGGGACAAAAATGATGAATACCATTACCAACAAACAGGATCGATTATGTTGAATTAGAAGAACAAATCAAAAGACAAGATTAGAGAATACCTGATTCCATAACACGGTAGACAATCTTGAAAAAGAAGAGAGAGTATGGATCTTCTAGATTAACAAATATTCCCTCAAGTGAAGACCCTTAATGTTATCACTCTTAATTCTCTCTGATAATGGGATGTCAGGAGAAAAGGAATATATATGTAACCTAGGGACCATAACTTCTATATATATATAATAACCTGTGACTAGTATTCAGCCCATCATTGAACCCAGTCATAAAATGAGTCTCTACACATTTAAGGCCCACAACCTATTGATACATTTAGGCCCAAACCTTTTAACTTTAATTAGATCACTTTAAATTTGGGCCTAAAGACAGTCTTAATTAATTATAATGACATATAAATATTTACATATAAGCCCAATATTGGACTTTGGTCCAACAATCTCCCACTTGGGCTATATGTAAAAAAAAGGTATAAATTTGTATCATTATAAAACCAAATTTGAGCTCAACCATACTGTCAAAACTGTAATGTATCAGAAACCAATCTCGTCCATCAATTATATTAGCATAGACCAAAGTTGTCTTTGTTACATCTTTCCGTAACTAGACCTCAATGATCATAATACCAACACAAAAGAACGACATAGATCATGAAGTGGATGTGTAGCATGGAAACAACATGCAATGTGATCTTAACATGTCCGTATCCAACTGGTCCACATTAATAGTGAGATCAAACCATTACTATAACACAAATAGAGTATAAAACCAAACTTTATCATAACTTAATTTCTGCAGAAAACTTTATAACTAAAATGTCAACATATGTTCAACAAACTAAATTTACAAACTCCCACTAAAAACTGAACATCTTATATAGATGAAACAACACCCATATGAGCCACATGCTCAAGAAACCGCATGGATGGTAATGCTTTGGTAAGCGGATCCGCAATCATAGAGTTTGTACCAATATGTTTAACTGACAATTCTTTATGTTGAACCCTTTCTTTTACAACCAAGAATTTGAGAGCCACAAACTTTGACTTCCTCGAACTCTTATTGTTGTTAGAAAATTTCACAGCGGAGTCGTTGTCACAATATAACTTAAGTGGTCTATGAATAGAATCCACTACACGCAGTCCCGTGACAAAATTTCGCATCCATATGCCATGATTCGATGCCTCATAGCATGCAATGAATTCTGCTGCCATAGTGGAAGATGCCGTAATGGATTGTTTAACACTCCTCCATGAGACAGCACCTCCAGCCAACATATAAACATAACCAGAAGTGGATTTCATTGTATCAATGCATCCAGCAAAATCGGAGTCAGCATACCCAATGATCTCAAGATTATCTGACCTCCTATACGTGAGCATGTATTTCTTTGTCCTGTGTAAATACCGTAAGACCCTTTTGACTGCTCTCCAATGTTCTAATCCTGGATTGCTTAAATAACGTCCCAACATCCCTGTTATGTATGCAATGTCTGGACGAGTGCAAACTTGAGCATACATTAAACTCCCTACTCGAGCATAAGGAATATTTTCCATTTCCTTTTCTCAAATTCATTCTTGGGGCCGATCAAGGTGAATTTGTATCCTTTAACCAGGGGTATCTCCTGGTTTGCGTTTGCATGCCATACCTTTTCAACACATTTTCGATATAACTCTCTTGTGATAACCAAGAATACCTCGAGAGCGATCTCGATGTATTTTAATACCTAATACAAAGAGGCCAAGATCTTTCATCTCAAAATTCTTTGATAAAAATTCTTAGTTTCCACAAAAGCTTATATGTTGCTAGCAAGTAGTATGTCATCAACATACAAAACCAAGAAAATGTATTTCCCTCCACTAAACTTGTGGTAAATGCATTCATCAAGCAAATTCATCCGAAACCAAATGAGAGAATCACTTGATGAAACTTCAAATACCATTGGCGAGGCCTGCTTGAGCCCATAGATGGATTTCTTAAGTTTACAAACCATCTTCTTTGGGTCACCCACCACAAAGTTTTCGAGGTTGTTTCATATAAATTGTCTCTTCAATATTGCCATTGAGAAGCTTTTCTTTACATTCATCGATGTAACTCAAGATCAAAATGTGCTACTAATGCCATTATTATCCTTAGAGAGTCTTCAAGAAACCGGAGAAAGTCTCTTTGTAATCAATGCCTTCCTTTGTGTAAAACCTTGCACTACGAGACGAGCTTTAAATCTCCCACATTGCCATTTGAATCCTTTTGGTTTTAAATATCCATTTATTACCAATAGGTTTTATACCTTCGCAATCTGACGGGTCCCAAACATCATTGTCCTTCATGGATTGCATTTCCTCATTCATAGCTTGAAGCCATTGTTGAGAATTTGCACTTTCCATAGCTTGATGAAAGTTGTCTGGGTCATCTTCCATTACAATGTGTTCAAACTCATCTTTTTCAGCATCTATCCACTCTGGAGAGGTAGAACTTTCATGTTCTTGAAGATATGCAATGTAATCATCTGGCAATGCACTTCTTCTTTCTCTAGTGGACCTTCTTAATGGCACAACTTCTTGAGGAGCGAGAGTTTGTTCTCTGGGAGGATCTCCATCAACATTGTTTTGAATTGTGTCATAAGCAATGTCCGATGTAGGAATCGATTCAATACCAATGACATCTGTAGGAAGAATAATATTCTCTTCTTCAAAAACAATGTTTCTAACTGTATCTCCTTTCACAAAATCGACATCCTCAAGAAACCTAGCATTAATCGTCTCAAAAAAAGATTTAGCTTTAGGATCATAAAACTTAAACCCCCTTGACTTTTCAGAGTATCCAACAAAATAACAACTAATAGTTCTGGAATAAGTTTCTAACTGTATCTCCTTTCACAAAATCGACATCCTCAAGAAACCTAAGAGACGTGCCTCAGTTGGACATCCCCAAATATGTAAATGATTTAGACTCGGCTTTTGCGGTCACGATTCATATGGGGTTTTTATTAATTAAGCTTTTGTTGGTACTCTATTAAGAATATAAGCTGCAGTTTTAAGTGCTTCTCCCCAGAGTGACTCTGGTAAGGTAGAATGACTAATCATGCTTCTTACCATTTCCTTAAGAGTCCTATTTAGTCTCGGCAACACC
The DNA here is from genome assembly GCA_019425755.1 of Amaranthus cruentus. Classification (NCBI taxonomy): domain Eukaryota; kingdom Viridiplantae; phylum Streptophyta; class Magnoliopsida; order Caryophyllales; family Amaranthaceae; genus Amaranthus; species Amaranthus cruentus. The sequence goes on along the minus strand of CM033450.1, from coordinate 10,766,469 downwards.
ATTCATAGTTGAGATTACCGGGCATGGTGTCTTGAGGAACAATACCACATTGCTCTAGGAATTTAGCAAAGGCCACGGGCGTTGTTCACTGGCGTCATAGCGACCATAATATTCACCCTAGCGATCGGATCGGCGGCTTTAATCCTTTTATTAAGTTGATTTTCAACTGACCTTATAACTTTTGAACCGTCTAGTGATTGAGCCTTTTCATGAATGAGATATATATAGCCATATACGGAATAATGCGTCATGAGCGAGATAAAATACGATTGTCCATTCAGAAGGACTTGGAAATGGACCACAAATATCTGTATTGAATAAGTTCTAAGACATCTAAGACCTATTGGCATCATATCTCCTTTGATTGGTTTGTTTTCCTTTAATACATTCAACACACATCCATGTATCAGTGAAAATTAGAGGTCCTAAAATGCCATGGACACAAGCCTTTCCATTCTCCTTTTAGAGATATGGCCTAATCTTTTTTTGCCCATATGTTTGAAGTTTCATTATTTGCCTTTCTTTTTATTCCTCTGAAGATAATTGTAGGATTCATTATATGAAGCAATAGAATCAATTGTATATAGATTATCATTTAACAATAAGAACGGAACCAACCAACTTTGAATCATGAAACAAACTAAAATTCCATTTCCAAATGAACAAGAAAAACGATTTGTCCAAAGCGAGCGAAATCAAATTAGTGAAAGGCGTTACACAAAAGTTTCATTAAGATCCAAATAAAATCAGGTCTTTAACAATAATCTAAACTTTCCAATTGCTTGTACTTCAGTCTTGAGTCTCCCACATAGATGTATCTTTCACCATCGGTTGGTTTTACGACTCGAGCTACCCAAGAACACTGATGTGAGTGGTTGCACGAATCTATCCACCATGTTGTCTAGGCACGAAACTAAATTAACCTCGAGACAAATCAAACTAAGAAGCATACCTTTCTTACGCAAGCGTGGTAGTGGTGCATTGCTTCTTCTTATGATAGGATTTTTACAAAAGAAACAACCCTTATTTTCAACATCGGTTGATTTATCCTTTGGTTGTTTCCTTAATCCTATCTCGACTTCTTTCTTTTGTGGCCTTTTCCTTTTAGATTTTGAGGTAAAGGCAAGATGAGCACTTCGGTCTTTTCTAGCTTCAACCTTTCCTCTTCACTACGCGTGTGAGATGAGCTCATTAGGAGACCATGTCTCTTTTGACAATTATAGCTCACCTTAAAGCGATTAAAACTTGTAGGAAGAGATATCAAAACTCAAGTACACTATTAGATCCTCGAGAATTTCGTTGAGTGTCTTTAGTTTTGAAGCTAGATGAGACATTTCCATTATGTACTCCCTTATGTTACCATTACCCTTATATCTCATTGAAATTAAGATTCGTCAAAATTGTACCAATTTCGCCTTTTCATTTTGACAAACCTTTTTCAATATCAGTAAGGAAAGCTTTATTTGTAGTTATGTCATCGGACATTGTACCCTGAATGCTTGGGAATGGCCCTTTGATGATCATCATACACATGCGATTTGATCTCTCCACCTTTCAAACTCCCTCTTTGATCGGAGGTACTCAAATCGATGGCGGTGTGGGAGAGTCAACCCTTAGCTAAGTCGAGATCCATAACTCCTAAAACAATGGAAAGATTTTCTTTCCATTCTTTAAAACGAGCCATTCAACATAGGAATTGAATTGATGTTGGAAGTAATATTAGCGAGGATTAGACATAGGAGAGAACAAGAAAAATAAACATAATAAGCTCACACACTTTAATTCTTAAATTAATAATAATAAGTTTAATTTAGTAACAACCCATTACAAGATGACGGTTTTCCATTAATATTCCATCTTTGGATGAAAATACTAACTTCTTAGTGACAGCTTGTTAAAGTAATCTAACATTGATAATAAAATAGCATGTCGATTATGAAACCTTCCTTTGGGCCGATTAAATAATCACATGTAATCCTTATAATTATCACATGTTTATTACCACCCGAAAAAAATTCACACAAGTATATAATTATGGACCTTCTTTTGAGCCGATCGATAATCATATATTTTACGTGAACCATCTTTTTATACTGTTAATAATTTAATTTCAACAAAAGAGGTCACTTTGGCAACGTATTGTATCAATTAAATTACCTCTAGTATATATAAAACCATATTATAATTAAACTTAAATTATTCCGAATATCCTATTTTACAATAATATTAAAATTATTGTAATACAAGGCAATAAGCAAAACATAATGCGTGTGCCCAAGAAAACAGTAAATTAATCCTAAAATAGTGGGTTAAAAAAAACTTAACTGAAACTTATTCTAAAATATAAATAATATTTAACTGTTTTCCTAAAAAACAGCCATAACCGTAAATATTATTATCCATAACCTATCTTTAAAAAAAATAACTGAAATACAGTTATTAATGTTTTACATGGTCGGCGAAACTACCCGGTTCCATGAAAAACCCACAAACAACAAAAAAAAAAAAATAATAACCGTTTCTTGATTTCATGAAATAGGGTAGGATGCAATTACTGTATTATGATACACATGGCGGCGGAAACAATTCTGAATGTCATGAAAACCCACCAAACAAAAAAAATTGCATATGAATTAGTACATCGAAAATACCACAAAAAATAATTGTCCTAAAAACTCAACATATTAGGCTCTGATACCACTTGATGGGACAAAAATGATGAATACCATTACCAACAAACAGGATCGATTATGTTGAATTAGAAGAACAAATCAAAAGACAAGATTAGAGAATACCTGATTCCATAACACGGTAGACAATCTTGAAAAAGAAGAGAGAGTATGGATCTTCTAGATTAACAAATATTCCCTCAAGTGAAGACCCTTAATGTTATCACTCTTAATTCTCTCTGATAATGGGATGTCAGGAGAAAAGGAATATATATGTAACCTAGGGACCATAACTTCTATATATATATAATAACCTGTGACTAGTATTCAGCCCATCATTGAACCCAGTCATAAAATGAGTCTCTACACATTTAAGGCCCACAACCTATTGATACATTTAGGCCCAAACCTTTTAACTTTAATTAGATCACTTTAAATTTGGGCCTAAAGACAGTCTTAATTAATTATAATGACATATAAATATTTACATATAAGCCCAATATTGGACTTTGGTCCAACACCATAAACCCTAAATGACGCCTAAGACTCCTTATATAGTCTTATTACATTATAGGGACTCAAGGACAAAAGACTTAATAAAGCCCACAAGCAAACCAAAACAGAAAACACGTCAGAATGTTTGGCCTACACCGCTAGACCCGAGCGTGAGTGGCTCGACCAGTCGAGCGGGTACCTGCTGCTCCTGGAATGCTACTGTCTTGCCTGCTGCACTTGCTGGACTCGAGCATCATGAGCTCGACTGGTCGAGCTCCTTTTCCAAGCATGCTGCTGCTGCTCCCTCGCACCCTTCACATGTGCATACCTCTTCATTTCATCATCATCAATCATCACATGGTCAAATGACCCAAACTTTACCACTCCACAACGGCGTGAGGTATGAGATGCTAGAAGTCGTCATCGACGTCATGGGAATTGGTTCTTGATACAGCAGTATGTAAAATAAATTAGTGAAAGATGGGAAATTTAAAAAAATATATAATTGAGAATAAATTTGCTTGATTAAACCATAGGATTCGTGTTCTGATCTTCCCATTCGAAATTTTATTTTAAGTGGGATTGTAAGATTCTATGAACACTACGATCCTAGTTATGATCAAAATCTTTTTTTGATCGTTAGAAACGGGATTTTATATACAATTTCAAACCTAATTAATGGTGAACAAGAACTATCATCCTTGTTTAGGGGTTATGCTACCTACTTTTCATCAATCCAATTTTATTTCTATATGATGATAAGAACTTTGATGAACGATAACAATTTCAATGAACTAACAAACAATTGAACAAAAAATAAAATTGCAAAGTTGACACAATGATTGAAGGAGTTTCGCCCAATAATGGCTACGTCATCCATGGTGTGTAGTTGCTTGTTTGTATTATTTCAATATGAGACTCTTACAATGAATAAATATTACAACTGAGTAAGAAATAAATAAAAGGCTATGTGTTTAGGCTAAGTGGTTTTGTGTTTGATTGTGTTTGGATGATCACACTAGCTCTCTATTTATAATGCTAATTACATTTATGATATACATGTTTAATATAGTGAGTAAATAATAGCACAATAAACCACATTGATCAGCTGAGTTGAATGAGTTTGTAACATCTCCAAGAAGTTCAATGGCCAAAAACAACATCCTATGCTCGTCAGAAGTTTCGCTCGACCAGAACAAAGGCTCGCTCGGTCGAGCGGCCTGGTCGAGCGAGAGATCTGATGCTACTGGATTCTTTCTGTGATGCTGCTCAACCCAACTAAGTAGCTTGCCTGGTCGAGCGACCATCAGGTGCCCCCCTGATCAGTTTGCTCGACTCCACATAGAAGAGTATCTATTCAATCCTTCATTAAAACTCATTCAACACCCAAATTAAGTCCCATAATTTCAATTCCCTTCATAATTTCATGAATTAAACCATACTTAAACATCACATTCAATCACATACATTATTAAGTCACAAACTTAAAACACCTATTACACCCTCCATAGGATCCCGTCCTACAAGTCACCCATGAATGCACACATTAAATGTGCACTCAAGTCACCATATTCATAACATATTTGATGCCTCTCCTTTGATGATTATGAAATTTGATTCCTGAAATTTTCTTTCCATCACCCGTATGCAAATGTCACATGGTACGTATTTCACATGGTACGTATGGAAACATCTCATATTTCACATGGTACGTATGCAAATGTCAGACTCAAAATAATCAAAAATTTCCAATATCCGTTTTTGTCTAAATGTTAAGGTTCTAACACAAATCATATAATACTTATAAAAATCTTGGAAAATTTCAAGTTTCATCCTCTAAGGAGGCATGATAAATGGAAAATTTTAATTGGTAAAGAAATAACTATATGACATATTATTTGAAGTAAATTTTATTTAACAATAATATGACTAAAAATCATACATACAATACTATAAAAATCTTGAAAAATTTCAAGTGTCATTCTTGAAGGAGGCTTGACAAATGAAAAATTTAAATTGGTTAAGAAATAACTATATGGCATATTATTTGGATTAAATTTTATTTAATAATAATATGACTAAAAATGGTAAATGAATAAATTAAAATATATAACAATAGTTAAGGCAATAAGTATGGTAAACATTTTGAATTAATCTTTTGTATTAGGATTAGATTTAAGATTACGTACACAAATATTTTGACTTAATTGACCTTAATTATTTTTAAGAGAAAACAATAATTGATCTTAACTATTTTTAAGAGAAAATAATAATATAAAAATTATCATAAGTTCATATTATTTGAATATTATTTAATAAAAAAATAGTAAATTAAGTAATCAAAATGAAAAATTAATACAAGGAATTCAATCACCAACCCAAATAATAAAAATCAATCATATATAAATAATTTTTGTTTGAATTTATGATTGATCATATTATACAATTATACAATACTATAAAAATGCTGGAAAATTTCAAGTGTCATCCTCTACGGAGGCATGACAAATGTAATTATTTTAGTAGATGATAATTGATTCCATGACAATTTTTGTCTAATTTAGAATTAATTATTTTAAAACTAGAGCTAAATTAGATATAGTATGGCCGGAGTGTAATTTATTATAGCAATTCTATATAACTAAACTAGAATTTGATATATTTAATTGAATGAAGAAGTGATGTATTCAATAAGTAATTATAAAATATTAGTATTTAATTTTTGCTTTAAATAATCATATATTCGATAAATTTAATCACGATTGTATATATTGCTTATATATATATATATATATATATATATATATATATATATATATATATATATATATATATATATATATATATATATATATAGGTGTCTAAGATGATAACTCCCTTCATCATGTTTTACCTCCGCTATATAAGAATTTTGCGCAAGAATGAAGTAATATGTAGCTTTGTGTTAAAAAGACAATTCTTTAAAGAACGATAAGAAATGAATATGGAAAGCAGTAGAGAAATAGAAGTTTACATAGTTATATTTTGTTAAAATTAATAGTATTAATAGTATAGTAAATAATAAAAGATGATTAAATAAAAAAAATATAGTTAAAAACAGGAAGTACAAATTTCATATTGTAACATATATAGTTTCAGAACTTACTGTGAAATATAGAAACTTTTTTTTATTTAAGCTTATTTTTTAAATATTTAGAGTAATGAGTGTCACGTTGAAATATTTGTAAAAATTAGCTTCTCCATAAAAAACATTGTCTTAAGCAGCTTTTTCATGCCCTGATGGGCTGGAAGTTGGGTTTTGTGGCAGATAAAGGGAAAACACTGCCTAAAACATCGTTTTCACTGTCAAAAGACATTTTTTTTCACGACAACAACTTATATGTAATTTCTTGTCATCATCATCATCATCAAACCTAGTGTATCCCGCTCATAGAAACTATGTTCAGGGTCTGAGGGAAGAAAGACGGCAGCTCATACCATACAGGAGAGTGCGATCAAAGAGTTTCTTAGTTTGAGAAGGGTCTTCAAAGAAAGAGAAACATGCAACTACCCAAAAACCTGCAAATTATAGGGCCCATAAGCAGTAGTCAAGTAACAAAAAATACACAATAAATAGAATACATATAAATAACTAAAAATAAAGATAAAAGCAAAGAAGATGGTAAAGAACGATAAGTAAAGGCAATGAACAATAACAAACAGTGGATAACAAGGACGGATTTAGTAATTTGTTCCTCCACGTTCTCGTGTTTAGGCCAAAGTTAATTATCTCTCCAAAACCACATTCCTTCCTTTGAGGACCCAGAGTAACACCCACCACAGCTGCAAGCTTATTTACACCTGCCTTAGTTCAAATTGTTAAATATATGTAAATATATTTTAGTATTTTTGGTATATATTAGTTTAGGAAAGGTAATATTTACCTCGTTATTAGCCTAAATAGGTGGAATTAATTGATCATAATCTCTTAATTATACACATATATTAGGACTAGGTACGACATTTTGTATATTTAAGAATATAATTATTTCTATCACAAATAAGAAGGGAAAAAATATATTTAAGAGCCATCATTATCATTATACGAGAAATAGATCAAAAAATACTTAGATTAGATAGATACTATAATTTGGTAGGAAGAAAGTATAAGAGTTGTTTCTAGATGATTCATCTTTCTAACTACTACTGTTGTTTTGATTATGTTTTCTCAATGTTACAATTAGATAGGTGGGAATTTTGTAATATGTTCTCAATTTCATTAATATATATACCAAATAAGACAAGAATTGTCGGTAAATAGTTTTTATTAAATTTTAATTACTGTAATTTTAACATGCAATATATCAGTCTATTTATTATTTAAAAACCATTATCTTTTTTATAATTTCATCATTGAAAGATTATATGTCTTCCATCAATACATTATATTTAATTTAATTTGTAGTTTTTTATTATGTATGATTAATTATTAAAAAATTTGAATGAATCACAAAATATACTTTTTCTTAACTTTTATTATGATATACTTAATATAACATACAACTATGATATACTTTTTAAGTATATATGAAAATAGAACATAAAACATATAAATTGAATTAACATACAACTATATTCCATCATTGAAAGACTTATGACTGAAAAATAAAGGAAAAAGAAAAAAGTCAACGGTTTTGGACGGTTTTAGACGGAAAAAATTAAAAAGGGTTCATGTTGTAAGACACTCAATAACACGAAAGTACCATTAATAATCAAAAAAAGTTAAAAGTACAATTAATAAAATACAAAAATTTAGGGGTACCATAGTGAATTTTTCATTTTTTAGTCGATAAACTTAAGATATAGCAGAGTTAGTTGAGAATCGAGCTCATAACCTTACATAGAAAAAATAATACTTCCTCCTTTCCATAATACTTACTACTGATGGTGACGTTTTCCCACACAACATGTCACACTCAGTAGCAAGAAAGTATTATGAAACGGAGAAAATACTTGTTTTAATCGTGACAATACCAATTCTCAATAGATATTTTTTTAATTCCTTCCGCCTGTCCAATAATAAATTTTTTTTACCAAAGACTATAAACCCCGTTGCACACGACAACTTACCTTAATATAGCAAGAAAACAAATAAAAGCTACCGTTAAGCAAGAAAGCAAGAAAATGTTACCGTTGATTTCAAAACCAACCCAATAAAACTTGGTGTCTGTGCAATTCTTTAATCACACACCAAATGAGGTATCTGACCGGCTCTAATTTGGATGATGAATCATGATGGTGAATCGATTACAATTGAAGATGGGGAATCGAAAATTTCAGGGTAAGTAAAATGTTATGAATTTTTTTTAAAGTATTAAAAAATGGATGATTTTATCGACTTTTTTGTAACGTATGTTTATTTTACAATTAGTTATGTTTAATTGTGTTATCTTGATGGGAAATTTGTGTCTACGTGTATTTGTTAAATCATTCGCATTTTAATGATGAATGTTGATAGAGAATGCATAATTGATGAAGTAGTGCTTGTAATTAATTAAATTGCAAGTACGCATTCTCAAGTTGTTGATGGTGTTTTTTAGGAAAAAAATGTGAATATATATTTCAAATATTTAATGCGGTTTGGTATATTGGGGTGATATCCATGATACGAGTTATGACCTGTTTAAGGTTTATAGTAACTCTCTTGACAGATCGTTTCTGTGAGAGATGGTCCCTCAAGTCCAAGCCCATCAGCTTATTAGATGTAATATAAAGCAAAAATACAAAAAAACCCAACAGCTTCCGGCAACCATCCTTTCCCCAAGGTAACCTTACATATTTCAAGGTCATCATTGCAAAACTCATTGGAAACTGATGTAATAATCATTATTAAAAAATTTCTCATTTCTCATACATTAAAACTAAAAATAACAGATTCAAATGGGTATTCTCCCTCGATTTCGTTTTTTTCATCTTCTACAACATGGATGAGTTCATGCAAGTATTAGAAAATTTTGTGACATAGAGTCAACGTGATACGTCTTTTAGAGACAGTATAAGTAAGTTTGGTTCTATTTTCCTTCAAGAATTCAATAAAATTTTAAGCAAATAAAAAACTCTGATGTTTCTCAATGTTGTTTCTTGTAGTTCCGTTAAATGATGAGCATACTCAACTAGAGCATGGCGATGGAAGTAAAACTGTGAACACGAAAGTTAGTGTAACAGGCTGAAATTTCTTAATCTTAATCTTACAATAAATTATTTCGAATTTTCAATTCGAATCCCTAATCCTTTAGTTATCTGATTCAAATCACCTTTAATTCCTACATCTTTTTCTGATTTTGTACTTTTTTTTCCAAATATTAAACTTTAAAAAATATTTTCTCAAATTTCTTTATAAGCACTAAAATATTATTTTATTATTTTATACTAAAAAAAGTAAAATTTTAATGTTATTTTTACGGTTTTCTTAAAGCATTACGTTTTAATTTCGTTTCCTTAAGCTAATTTTACCACTCATTATTTTAAGCTTACAACTTTGGTTTAATCATCTTACCTAAAATTAACCATATTTTTATTATTAACTTTAAGTATAGTTTTAACCAAAACTTTCTAAATAAACAATCATATTTCATAATGAAACCTTAATCAAACCTTAATCCATGATTTTCATCACTTACGCTATCACCATTTCGTTACACAAGTGAAGCTTCTTCTAAACTTCAACTCTTACACATTCACTTGCACACTCCAACTCTTACACATTCACTTACACACTCTAAATCACTTATATAAGTTAACCTTCTTCTATACTCCTATACAATCTAGTGAACTTTAAAGTTGTCCAAACCTATTATAAATACCACCTTATCCATGGGATCATTTGCACCCCTATCATTAAATCTTTCTACCATTCTTTCTTATATTTTAATTCATTTCAGTAACATCTTACTAAATTTATGTATTTTTTATTTGTTGAAGAATCAAATCAACATAGAGCTTGATCTTATTAGTTATCAATTCTTAAGCCGATGATTATCATCTTTTGAAAAGTCAAGTATTATCTTTTAGAGCTTGGGTATCATTTTTTTTTGGGTAATTGAAAATATACTTCTTTGAAGCTTGGGGACTTGTAGATCTACTCCTTTGGAGCTTATTCCTTTGAGTTCTTATTTTTCTAATATTATTCTCTTACTTAGTTTAATATCACCTTTAGAGGAAAATAGTATATATTTTCTTAACTCTTATTATGTGATATTTATTTATGTTTACTTGATGATATGAAAATCATGATTAACATGATTTTTGTTGTGGATGGGGTAAGACTTTAGTGAAGAAACAACAATTAAAACAAGTGCACAGAAACCAACCAAAAATAAAGAACCACAACAATAAACACAAACACAAGAATATATGAGGTATAAATGGATATCTCCCCTTCAAATCAAGTATCTTATCATTAAAATAAACAATATTACATTAATGACTCACCTCTCAAGCTTTAGAACATTCTTCCCATGCAAAGATTGAAGCTTTACTTCAATCTCCCACACAATGCCCTAATACATTAACATAAACAATATTACACTAACCCTAGTGAAACCCTTGTATTTGGCTCTGTCTTATACCCTAACACTCTCCTAAGACCCCTTATATAGTACTAAGACATATTACAAGAGTGTAGGACAAAGGCTTAAAAGCCCACTAAAAACCGCATACAAAATAGTGATCATTCTGTTTGTACGCTGCATATCTGCTTGGGTCGAGCCTCACCGCTCGAGTGGGTCGAGCGCCTGTCCCAACTCACTACCTCCCTTCTGTTTGCTGGCTCGATCGAGCCTCATCCAATCTGCTGGTCGAGCAGCCTTCGAACACGCCAAAACCTTGTGCCTTCCCTTCATTTAGGCACCTCAAATCATCATCATCAATCACCTCATGGATTGATCCAAACCTTACGCTCTCGTACCTCCTTGCATTCACCACATCGCTCTCAAACGTGCAAGCTAGAGAATACGCTACGAGGTGATCGAACTCACCTCCATCATCGTGAGATTTTGGGCTTGACTCAACAATCTCCCCCTCAAGCCCAAATCTCTCATCATCTTCAAATGTCACCTTCTTGGGTGACTCGCAATCAATATTGTGGCCTAGGCTACCACCTTCAACTTGTAGCACATACAAGTTGCTCTCACTCCGTATTCCCCTTATGAGCACCATGCTCCCATTAATGACTTTCAACATGCCGACACTAGCCTTGAAAGTGCATCCTTGAGCTTCCAACCTACCAAGTGATATGAGGTTCCTCTTAAGCTTGGGAACATACCTCACACCACTTAGCCTTCTCTTGACACCATCATGTGTCACAATATCAACTTCACCAATACCTTCTACCTTCACCCTTTCATCATTGGGTAAGGTGACAAGGCCTCCATCACAAGTGCTAAGCTTAGCAAATTTCTCTCTTTCGCAACATATATGGAATGAGCAACCAGAGTCAATCACCCAATCCTTACTATGTGTCACTCCCCCATCAACAAGAAGCATACCTTCATAGTCATCATCATCCACAAAGCCTAGAGCGGCACTCCCGCTACTCTCTCCTTCTTTTCTCCCAACCTTTATGTCCTTCATTCTCTTGAGGTCTTATTTCATCTCCTTACACATCATTTGAATGTACACCTTCTTCTTACAATAGTAACACTCATTGTTACTATAGTCATTCCTCCCTTGAGACTTCCCCCTTCCTTGATACCCACTCTCTTTAGATCTCACTTTTGAGCCTTCACCAAAGAAAGCCTCACTATTAACCTTCTTCTCACCCCCTTCATGCCTCTCCATGAATCGATCATTTTCTCTCAACGCCGCCAATGCTTGATCAAGAGTGATTGAGTCCCTACAAAGAAGAAAAGTTTGAACTATATTCTTATAGCTCTTTGGAAGTGAAGCCAAGAGTAGTAGTGCCTTCTCCTCATCAGAAAGCTTCTCATCGGCATTCAACAATTGGCACGCCAATTGATTGAATGTGTTAATGTGATCTTGCATGCTTGTATCATCCTCCTTGAAGAGTTGATACAACTCCCATCTCAAGCACAACTAGTTGGTCAAAGACTTCGAAGCATACACCTTTTGAAGCTTCTCCAACCCCAGGGTCAGTCTCATTCAAGTAGTTATACTTGATCTCGGGTGCAATGGCAAGCCTAATCGTGTTCACCGCCTTCTTCTTTATGGCACCCACTTTCCTTCTTCTATTGTTGTGGGCCTACTGTTCTCAAGAGCCTCATCAATCCCTTGTTGCACCAACAAGTCATTTACGGTGCTCTTCCACACCTAAAAGTTCATCTTTATATCAATCAATGGAATGTTAAACTTTGCACCATCAACCATCTTTTTTCTACACCAAAGACACACTTTCACCCACAAAACAACCCATAAATCTAACCTAAAGCTCTGATACCAATTTTTGTGAATGGGCTAAGACTTTAGTGAAGAAACAACAATTAAACCAAGTGCAAAGAAACCAACCATAAACAGAGTACCACAACAATGAACACAAACACAAGAATATATGAGGTATCTATGGATACCTCCTCCTCAAATCAAGTATTTTTTCATTAACATAAAGAATATTACATTAATGACTTACCTCTCAAGCTTTAGAACACTCTTCCAAAGCAAAGATTGAAGCTGTACTTCAATCTCCCGCACAATGCCCTAATACAATGGAGTATACTCTCTTGGTGTTAAACCCTAGTAAAACCCTTGTATTTGGCTCTCTCTTATACCCTAACACTCTCCTAAGACCCCTTATATAGTACTAAGATATATTACAAGAGTATAGGACCAAGGCTTAAAAGCCCACTAAAAACCGCATGCAAATCAGTGAGCATTATGTTTGTACGCTGCACATCCGCTGGGGTCGAGCCTCACCGCTCGAGTGGGTCGAGCGCCTGCCCCAGCTCACTGCCTCCCTTCTGTTTGTTGGCTCGATCGCGCCTCTTCCAATCTACTAGTCGAGCAGCCTTCGAACACACCCAAACCTTGTGCCTTCCCTTCGTTTAGGCATCTCAAATCATCATCATCAATCACCTCATGGAGTGATCCAAACCTTATGCTCTTGTACCTCCTTGCATTCACCACATCGCTTTCAAACGTGCAAGCTAGAGAATACGCTACGAGGGGATCGAACTCACCTCCATCATCGCAATTCGCAAGATTTCAGGCATGACTCAACAATTTTTAATTTAGATATTTAAGCTTCACATAGTTATATTGAAGTCATATCAAGTTTGGTGACACTTTCGTAAAAACAATAATACTTTTGAGTCACTCTAGAAAAGTTATAAAAATGAAATAATTTGTTTAATATGATTAGGTAGATACATATGAGTTTATTTTGTGAAATGTTATTTTAAGTTTCATGTATGTTTGATTTATGACTTTTGCATTTAGAAAATGTTTAAAAATGATGGTTAGTAATATTTTTATGACGAAATCTTAGTAGATAAAATTGGTGTGAACTTAGGAATTTTAAAAAGAGTATTTTATAAGTACTTTATAGTAGCTAAAAGTTAGGAAAAAGGTGTGTTCTTAGTAGATAAAAGGTAGATACATAAATTTTAGATATGTTCCTTGAATTTTACTTGATTATAATAACTTTTAATTGAATTTTTGGTTAAAAAAAATTGTTCTAATAGGAAAAGGTGTTAAATACTTTCTTAATTAGTAAAAATAGGTAAGAAAATATATATTACTTAAGTTAAAAAGTTAAAAATGAAATAAATATTAGATGGACTCCTACCACAGTTAGGGTTTAGATAAAATACGTTAAAAGTTTATTAATAACGTAGATAAATAAAAAAAGTTAAAAACTAAATAAATATTAGATGGACTCTTCTTAACTTGTAACTTTTTGGGATAATCATATAACATATTGAAACACATGATGACTCTTGGCAAATTGTCGTGGACCCTATGGACATTAATTATTTTTATATCGATTTATGGCTAAAATGATCATATAAATTATTTATAATAATAATCATAAATTTCATTGGTTAAATAAAATGATCAATTACCAACTACAGCCTCTAAGTTTACTCAATTTCAAATAAACAGCTGCGAACTTTTTTCTTTTTACCAGCTACAGCCTCCAACTTAAGAAACATGACATCAAGACAGCCAAAACACCCCAGCTTCACTAAATTACCGGCTAAACCCCATATATTACCGTTGGCCAACCTTTGACCAACCTCTCCACCTTTGATTGAACCCTAGTTAGTACTCTTAGCCCAACTCCCAACTACCTATTTATGTTTTCCCTCTTTTTAAACCGCCTCTTTATTCTCATTTCTTCTCCACTTCATCTTCTTCATTCAGCATCATTAATCAAGCATTAATTTCAAGTAAGTACCACCAACCTCCTCTATTACTGTTCATCTAAGGTTTAATTGCAGATAATATTTTAGGCAATTAGTTACAATTACATAAAACAATCACAACTAGGTCACCTTGAGTTTCTCTCTAAACTCAACTCTTTCAAGCTTCCCTACGAAGCTCAAGCTTCCTCTATGAAGCTCTCTATCACCCAGACTCCCTCACGTCTAATAATAAGAATTCTCTCAAAACTCTTTTACAAAAGCCAAAACCTAAGGATAAAAATTAATTGAGTTGCACAAGAAATATTTCTAAGTTAATTGGCAATAAGGAGCAATGAAAATTTCTTGATACTCAAATTAATAACCTGCTAAAGAAAATCCTTTTATAAAGGAATAAGTCACGTAGCTTTTTCAAGAAGAATAACTACCCACTTCACACCTAGATCCTAAAACAAAAGAGGAAAAACAACTAATAGCCACAGTTTCCTTGTTCTAAATACGGCAATTTGAATTTTTCAACATAAAAACCGAATAAATCATGCCTTACCCATACAATCTTTTTGCCAATCAACTTTTTAACATAATTATGCAACTAATTAACCTTACCTATACAATCAATTAAAAAACCATAAACTACTCTTTTCGAAATTTTTCTGTTGACGCTGAACTTCCAAACTTGAATTCTAGGAACAATGCACTGTCTCTACTTATCAACAAGAACTGTCAAACCATCAACTTAGGAACATTAGACTTCCTGCCTACACTTTGACATCCTATGACAATCCTTCTATCTAACTTCACCTTCTTGGATATTTTAGACGCTTACAAAGTTCTTAGACCAAGTTTCTGATACTATCAACGATCCTACTACAAACCGGTTATCGACCTGCACAATCTCTAAAATAAATTTATTATATTAAGTTAGTCATTATAAAACCTAAAAGCGCCAACACCTTTATTTATAAATTCATCAGCATCAAACGCTAATCCATAAGCATTAAAAATCACAACTTATAATCTTATCTATAATGATACGATATAAGCACCACCTTGATAGCTCAAAACACAATGTTCCTTATTAACCAACATCATATTAACACCTTTTCTGAAATTTCTCCTCAAGAAACCAAAATTTTTTGAAAACATACATTATTAAGAACATCACATAACTAAGACCTAATTATATGAGTCATTTAACTCTAGTACATTTACAATGAAATTAATAGTTTGTAAGACTATCTTTGAGAATCAATGAAAGATCATACATATTGCAGCTTTGTAACCAGGGTTTCAAAACTCGGCCGAGTTGACTCGGAACGACCGAGTTGACTCGGATTTTTAGGCAACCGTTCCGAAAGCTCGCGAACCAAAACGGTATATGGAAATATTGCGCATCACCACACTTAACGCTCATTTTCGTAGCGTTAAACTGACCTTTATAGCAAGTTCTGGCAAGTTTTAGCGAGTTTGAGTGAGTCTTGCCTTTTTTACTATTAATGGTCAAATCTTACCCCAAAAATCTTAAAGATTATAATTTGAAGATAAAGTACTTGCCCATGAATTATTGAAGTTGAAGACTAGTGAGTTACTTTGGTACCTTACAGTGTTATGAAGTCTTTCTGTTGAAATATCAAAAAACTAACTAATTTCAATTTGTGGGTTGGAATTTCAACACTACTACACTTTACTCGATACTAGCTTAGGAGCTTACAATAACTTTTTGCAAAGAAAATTTTAATGCTAAGGAAAAGAACTCTAAAGGGGTGTTTGGTAAGTGGTAATGGGAATTTGAGGATAAAAAGATGGATTGGGGTTAGAAATTTATAGATGGGAATTGTTAAAACATAGTTCAATTCCTTGTTTGGTATGTTGATGGGAATTATTTGAGAATTGTAGTATCCTTTATATGGTATATGGGAATGAACTCGGGAATAAATTAAAAAATTACTAATTTATCCTTTTTAAAAATAAATTTACCTATTTAAAGAATTATTAATCTAATGTTTGGTTTGTAAAATTTACCAAGTACAAGGGTATAATTATCTTTTGATATTCTTTCCTCAATTCCCACCCATCAATTAACAACCCCCTTGGTAATAGATTGTTGGGAATTGACCAAAATTCAATCTCATTCCCAATCTTAAATTTAATCTCATTCCCATGAACCAAACAAGATATTTAGCTTTTGAGATTTTTAATCCCATTCCAACCATTAAATCCCTCATACCAAACACACCCTAAGGGTAAATGAGGATTATAAAAGATGATACTTTTTTTTGAGAAAAAGAAAAAGAAAAGTAGGTGTCATAATGACTAGGCTTTAGACTTTCATTTACTTTCTAGACTTCAATTTACTTTCTAACTTAGACTTATATTTTCGTTTTATTCTTTTTTATATCAAAAGACAAGTTTAGACGACAATAATAATAATAATAATAATAATAATAATAATAATAATAATAATTATTATTATTATTATTATTATTATTATTATTATTATTATTTTCTCAAAATTAAATTAAAATTTACAATTTCTATATATTAATATATGGTAGATTATAGGGTTTAAAAAATAACAAAATACTTAAATAAGTATGTATAAATATTGCGACCCATTCCGTGATAACCGAATTTTTTCCGTTCTCGCGATATCGCGACCGCGATTTTACAGCATGTTTGTAACCAAAAATTAACATTCCACTTTGTCATCAACATATCCACTAATATTCACAATTCTATCAAAACATCAAAATTGTCTCAAACCACTTGGCACCATAATTCTTTCATACATAAACAATAACCAAGCCAAAATTAGAAATCTAAATCATTATAATACATTTATTCTGTTGAATCTTCACATAAAACACTAACTTACACCTTCATTGTTAATGCTAATTGTGATTTGCGTGCACAATCAAGTCATGCATATAGAGATGGTATCTCTTGGGAGGTTTAATGGGTGATTAAAGGTTGTGATTTAATGTGGTGTTTAAGTGTGTGAGTCAAGACATGGTGTAATTAGAGTATTCAAGGAGTCTTAAACATGGGTGATAAGTTGCATGATGAATGATGAATTAATGTGAGGAAGATCAATTTTGTGCTACTGGATTGAATGCTTGAAGAAGACATATGAAAAGTCACAAATGCCTTTAACAAGCTGTGTGTACAGAAGGTCAATAGCTACTGTTTTTGGTGCGTTTTTTTCCGTCTCTCGAACTTCTTGAAGCTGGTTATTATGTATTTAAATCTTAGCTTTAAGTGTTACGTCTCATTAAATGTAATTAGCCCTATAAATAGTTAGCTCATATACTCATCAAATCATCCACAAATTACCCCAACCCAAACACTACCCTAATATCTCTTCTCTAGTTTTAATTCTCCATACTTGAGAGTTCTGTGAACTTTTTTAATAATATAAGAGATACTACATACCTGAGGACGTACCCTAAGTTGGATGAACCTCGTTAAGTTTTTGTGCCATTTTATTTCATTATTATTATTATTTTCTATAAACATCGGTTTTGTTGATAGTGTAATTTGTTTGTCACGAGACTTCATACATTCGATTTTGGTGATCTTAGAGATTAAAACACGCCGTTTCATCTCTAACATAGTGTCGTTTTTAATTGGTATCAGAGCTAAGTCTTATTATCGTCATTTAGAGGTTATATTGGTGCAACATGGCTACAATGAAACTCAATATTGAGAAGTTTGATAGGAGCATTGATAAACGTTATTTTGACTCCTTTTACGCGTGATATTTGCTATGTTTCTATATGATTTTTGTTACATTTAATTTCGTTTTTATTGGATTTACACCCCTTTCGAGGGAAGGATACGTTTGTTGGTGTTTTGTAGGATTTTCACCTTTTTCCCGAGCAAAGCAACAAGCATCATTTATGAAAAGTCAACTTAAGTGTCGATGGGGGTCAACTCGCTAGAATTTTGGTGGACATTTTGATGGAATAGAAAAGTTGAGTTCGTTAGCTTCGAAACGACTGGCCACACGTCGAATTCGGAGTTATAACGAAACAGATAGAGTGTTCCCAAAATGGTATGCCAAAAAAGAAGGAGATCGATCGATCGATCTCTTTGGATCGACCAATCGATCTTATAACCAAAAAGCTCCAGGATGTTGCTGAACAAGTCGATGGAGATCGACCGATCGATCTAATGAGGGTGGTATCCAGAAAATGCAAAATGTATACATATGAGATCGATCGATCGATCACAATAGATCGACCGATCGATCGGAAATGGCAGCCCAATCGATCACTCCACGCGTGCAGCAACAGGCTCCAAAACAGCCAACAACTAAAATGTTGCAGCAAGTATTCGAACCAGCGACCTACTGCACCCAAGCACAAGCGCCTGCCAACTCAGCTCTTTGCATTATACTATTGCACGCGGGCTTGCTATAGACTATACCGTCCAGGCCCAATTTCAGAAATGAGCCTTTAAAATCTCATTTTTGAGAGCAAAAACGGGCATCAATTAGGATTAGGACAATAGCTTTTTTTTTAGTCTTCTTTTCTCTTTTCTCCCCCTTTACTCTTATAAACCCTAGTTTAGTTTCTTTAATTTTTCTTGTCTTTATTTTATTTTTCTTAATCAAAAATTTATTTATTGTTTATTTTAGTTAATTACATTATCTCCTCTCTTTTGTTGGTATTTTTATTTTAAAATTCAAGGGCTTCTTATGGAGTTTGATGATATGCATTTATGGGTATTTGTTATTTATCCTTAAATTTCCTTCAAAGTTTATGGGTAATTTCTAATCTCATTTATATTTAGTATTTCATTGTTTATTTATTAATTTTAGTTGATTATGGTATTTTTTAAATTGCTCTTATTAGTTAATTGCTCTTGTGTTTGTTTATATTTCGTCATTGATGTTTGATTGAGAGTTTAGTTTATTTGTTATTAATGATTTTGATGTTGATGATGATTATTAATGGTGTGATTATGATTATTGTTATTGAGTAGTTGTTTAGGGTTAGGGGTTGACTCATTTTGTGCTAATGGATTGATTATGGTTAGAAATGGGTCGATGTTGGTTCAATTGTGAACCCCGGAAGTGGGTAGCTCCGCCCATTGATTTGAGGTCACCCGGATCTCCTTCCCGGGCACCAATGAGAGTTGGGTCCGCATGAGAACCGACTTTATTTCAATGGGAGGAGTTGAGGCAGGGGAACGGCGAGAGCCGAAACTTGTACTCGCCCCATGAAAAGGGAGTTTTACCCTCTTACTCCGAGAGGAGAAGAGAATTGACGCGGTTCCTGGATTTTTGTTGCCCTTGGGTCTTGTTCTCACTCAACGAGAGTGATGGGAATGGGATTCTCGGAGGCGATCCCAAGCCCGATTCAGGATCGGATCGCTCTTCGTATTTGAATCCACACCTTTGCGATCAGACCAAGGTAAACCCTAGATTAACTATATAAAGTCCATTGCACACGAGTTAACCGCTGCCCCAATGTTTCTTTGTTTGTTTTTTTCATAGTTATAGTTGTAGTCTAGCTCATCACCAATCCCCTATACATGATTCTCCAACACCTAAAGAGGCCCTAAGTCTCGCACTCGTCTCCTTGTGGATCGACCCCCTACCTGCCATTACACTTGTGTAGTGTTAGTTAAGGGTGTTTATAATTTTGTTTGATTAGAGGCTTTAGCGACGACACCAAAAAGTCCTCTATCAAGCATGAACTTTGGCTTACGGCAAGTCAAAATGGAAGCAATTTTGATACTAAATGGAGTGCATAAAGCACTTCAAGGTAAGGAGAAGATACCAGATGGCACAAGTGAGGCAAAATGGGAAACATGGATGCGAAGGCTCGTTCCGCCATACAACTTTGTCTCTACAATGAAGGTTTGAGTGAAGTTGTAAAGGAGAAAACTTCAAAAGACTTTTGGGAAAAATTGGAATCACTCTATATGGAAAATAGTGTTACTAATCGACTTTTGTTAAAGAGTCGTTTGTATGATCTCTGATTGCAAGAAGGGTAGCCGATGAAACCGCACCTTGATGAATTTTACTCAATAATTATGGATTTGCGAAATATTGATGTAAAAGTGGATGATGAGGACTTGGCTATCTTATTGTTGGTTTCACTACCGCCTTCTTATAAGCATTTTAGGGATATGTTGTTATATGCAAGAGACACGTTGAGTAGCAGGGATGTTAGAAAGACCTTAACTCAAAAGAACCTTATTGATTTTCAATTTGCTTAAAAGGAGTCCAAAGATTCCAATGATGCTTTTCTTGTAAAGGAGTCAAGTAGGAACAAAAGAAGCATGACTTACAACATTTGTAAGAACAAAGTTCACCTCAAGAAAGATTGTTAGAAATTAAAAGCCAAACAATCCGATGAAAGCAATTCAACAAAAGCTATTGCCGCCATAGCTAATTATGTTGAAGGTGAGGAATATGATGTTGGTGCTCTTGTTGTTACTAGTGAAATACAAGGGTGGTGATTCTAGAATTTTGGATTCGGGATGTTCGAGACACATGACTTTTAACATCAATTTTTTCTCAACTTATCAAAAGATTAATGGAAGAAAAGTCATTCTGGGCAATGAGGCTAGCTGTCCGATAGTTGGTGTTTGAGATGTTTAATTGATCATGTTTGATGGTGTTGCGGGAACATTGACCGGAGTCCTTCATTTTTTAGGTATGAGTGGAACCTTAATTTCTCTTAGGATTTTGCATAAAAAAGGTTTTAGATGCATTGATGAAGGTAGAGGTTTGAAGTTTGGCAAGGATCCTAATTTGTTCTTGAAATGATCCATTAAGGATGGCTTGTATATGCTTATGGATTCAATCTAAATTAGTTCGGCATGTGTGTCCACTACTTTAACCAAGTATGAAAATGATGATGATGGTGATACTTCTATAAGCAATGAAAGTTCGAGAGTAATTCCAACATACCCCAATGAGTCCATGGGTTATATGAACTTGATTGGTAATTGAATTCATACTCTTTTGGGAGCCCTTTGAGAGCATTTTAGTACATGTGCTATGTTTGTGCACATGTGTTGTTTTTGTTTTTGTTTTTATTTTGAATATGTAGTTGTGTAAGTTGTATTATAATGGAGTGAATTAGAGAACGCCATGGACTTGGCTGAACTCAAGTCAAGGTGGAGTGCACAATCAAGTCAGTCACATAGAGATGGTATCTCTTGGGAGGTTTAATGGGTGATCAAAGGTTGTGATTTAATTTGGTGTTTAAGACTGTGAGTCAATACATGGTGTAATTAGTGTATTTAAGGAGTCTTAAACATAGGTGATAAGTTGCATGATGAATGATGAATTAATGTAACGAAGATCAGCTTTGTGCTACTGTATTGAATGCTTGAAGAAAACATATGAAGAGTCACAAATGCCTTTAACAAGCTGTGTGTACAGAAGGTCAATAACTACTGTTTTGGGTGTGCTGTTTTTCCGTCTTTTGAACTTCTTGAACCTAGATATTATGTATTTAAATCTTATCTTTAAGTGTTACGTTTCATTAAATGTAATTAGCCCTATAAATAGGGAACTCATATACTCACCAAATCATCCACAAATTACTTAAAGCCTAACAGTAATCTAATATCTCTTCTCTAATTGTAATTCTCCATACTGGAGATATCTTTGAACTCCTTTGATAATATAAGAGATACTATTTGCCAGAGGACGTAGCCCAAGTTGGGTGAACCTCGTTAATTTTTTGTGTCGTTTTATTGCATTATTATTTTTTCCAAACATGGATTTTATTGATAGCGTAATTTGTTTGTCACGAGACTTTATACATTCAATCTTGATGATAATAGAGATTGAAAGACGTCGTTTGATATCTAATATAGCGTCGTTTTCATTCATCAACATCAAACATAAATTCCTAAGTCTTAAAAAGTCACTATTAAACTGTCATCAATGATAAACAAGATACAAGTTTAACCTTTATAGCCTAAAATGTTCCCTAATAAACCAACATCAAACTAAGTAAATAAGAGTATTATAATTCAATACTAATGAATCCTTACACAAAACCCTATTTTGAAAATTCATCGACACCGAATACTAATCAGTAATCATTAAGCCGTAAAAAAGGGCAAAATTAAACTCACATAATGATTTCATCAACAATGAGATGGAAATCACCCAAATAAACCAAAACGCATTGAAATACACTCACATTTATCTTCTAGAAAACACCATCAACAACTTGAAAATATGTACTAGACTACTTGTAACTATGCATTATCAATCAAAACTTAACAGCAAAATACCAATGATTCAACAAATAGAGGTAAAAATACACCATTCTGCAAATATCTCATCATGAAAACACAATCAAACATAACTATATTGTAAAATAAACATACACTACCCAAAAACTTAACAAAATAATCCAATTTTAATACTTAACAAAAAAAACATAGCATTTTACTTACCCAGAATTGATTCTCGATTCACCATCTTCACTTATAGTTTCTCGTTTCTTTGTTTTACCAGCCCGATACACAACCATCATGAGTGCCGGCCGAGATATCTTATTTGAACCAGATATAGTGATATAGGTTAGGGTTTGAGTTCTCGTTATTCTTTGGTGTTTCCATTACCCATACTCCGTAAAGACCAAAAGTATAGAAGTTTAGAGAGAGAAAGGGGAAGGCAATGGCAAATGAGAATCATTTAATGTGATTTGGTTGCAGAGACACTTGTTCATTGTAAGGACCTTTTTCTAGCTATAACTATCAGAAAAGAGGAAAGTTTGTAGTAGGTTGCATTAATTTCAAACTCAACAACGGTAATATAGAGGAAAATTTGATTCTAAAGGTTTTAACTTTGCCTGATTTGCTTCTAAAGGTTCGAACTTTCCTTTATCTTATAAAGGTTCGAACTTTGGGGGTCATCCGCTTTTAAAGGTTCAACCAGTTTTAGTAACCTGGAATAGCAGGTTACCATCTTCTTCATCACCTTCTTCTTCAAGCTCCATCAATGGCTTCTTCATCAACTTCTTCCTCAACCTCCCCATTAATGGCTTCTTCCTCAACCTCCCCATTAATGGCTTCTTCCTTCCTTAACTCCATTATGCCTTCAACTCCACTTCTCTCTCATAAACTCCTGTCATCTCCTCCCCTAAAACCTTTAAATTTCTGATTTATGCCTTAAAGTTCTTATTTATGTGTAATAATTTTTTAATATAACCTTTGTGTAAAATTTCTGATTTATGTGTAAAATATCTTAATTTTTATTCTTTAAATTTCTGATTTTATGTGTAAAATTTTTGATATATGTGTAAAATTTCTGATTTTATGTGTGTTAATGCTTGAATTTTAGGTTTAGTAAACCTCCATTGATGCACATATTATTTACAGAAGAGAGAAGAAGGAGGTTAGAGAGAGAAAAGATTCTCTAAAATATTAAGATTTGTTTTATTGCAATTGTCAATCAAGAAATAACTAAGAGCAAAGTAACTAATATTTATAGTAGCTAATATTTACATTCGCTAAAATATTACAAGGCATATTTGCTGTTCATCATCAAGAAAGATAGAGAAAGTAAAGAAGATGAAGATGATGAAATGGTGGAAGAAGATGATGAAGATGATAAATGGTGGAAGAAGATGATGAAGATCATGAAATGGTGGAAGAAGATGAAGATTATGAAGATGATGAAATGGTGGAAGAAGATGAAGATGATGTAGATGATGAAGATGAAGAAGTAAAGAAGATGGAGATGACCTTTTCATCCGGTTAGAGGTCATCCGAACCTTTAAAAGCGGATGACCCTCAAAGTTCGAACCTTGATAAGATAAACGAAAGTTCGAACCTTTAGAAGCAAATCAGACAAAGTTTAAACCTTTAGAATCAAATTTTCCTAATATATATTGTTTTCTTGCGCAACGGTAACATTTTCTTGTTTGATACACTAAGAAAGGCGTTTGGAATGAGGATTTAAAAATGAAAAAGGTGGGATTAGGGTTATAAATTGTTAAAATATATGAAAAATGAGATTATTCATTACTTTCATGATTTTTTAATAATAATTTCCCTATAGAGTTGAGATTATTCATCATTAATGAATAGATGAAATTATTATAGGAAAATCATAAATAAGTTAGATTATTTCTAGAGAATTTTTCTTAAAATATAACACATTCTCTTGTTTAATATGTTAATCGGAATGTTAAGAATCGTCATATCTATTGTTTGACAGTTGGATCAGAATGGAAGTGGAAATAAAAAAATTATAAATTTAGTCTTTTTAAAAATAATTTATGAATTGTAATATTTTTTATATGGGTCGTAGATTTACCAATTACATGGGTATAAATGACTTTTACATTTTTTCCCAATTCTCATCTAATTCCACCCCATTGGTAATAAATTCATGGGAATCGACGTATCATGATTTGATCTCATTTTTAATCTTAATTTTAATCTAATTCTCATAAACTAAACATGGGATATTCATATTTTTGAATTTTTAATCTCGTTCTCACCTACTAATCCCTCATACCAAACAACACCTTAAAAGTTATTTAAGTATTATGTAAGTGATCACTTTAAGATTATAAGTGATCATTTTAAGACAATAGAAAGTGATCTATTGAAAATTGTAAGTGATGACTTTAAAGCTATATGTGATCATTTTAAAATTGTAGTATATCGGATCGGCCTAATAAAGATGGTCTCACTGTATATTGTCTTATTTGATGATGAGGATATGGATGCAAAATGCAGTATCTTGAATTAGCATTGGTCTTATTTTTGTTAAACATAGTTAGTTTGTTTAGTGGGTAGTCTCTTACAACTAACTCCTTCTGTATATATATGTTCTGTACTCATGTAAATAACAAATTCTTTGCATCAATAACAAAAAAAATTTCTTTCATGTTCTTATTCTCTAATCATAACTCTTTATTGAGTGTTTAATTCCTAAATCTAATATGATATTAGAGCAATTAGATTAATTGCATTTTTTGGTTCTAAATCAAGAAAGTGAAGACTATATGATTTTATGTTCTTCTACAAAAAAAATCTAGAAAGTAAGTTGCTGCTTTCTTCTTCTCTAATTTTTCTTTTCTTGTTCTTTATTTCTTTCTTCACATGGAGGAACACACCAATTCTATTGTTAGTAAAAAAATTGGAGGACATCAATCTGACCCAACACAGGACCTAAGTAGTTTTTACTACTTACATCCCTCGGATTCTGCAAGCAACAAATTAGTTTCTGTAGTTTTTGATGGTACAGGATATTCCGATTGGAAAAGATCTATGATAATTAGTCTAGATGCTAAAAATAAGGTTTGTTTTGTTGATGGGAGTTTATCCAAGTCCACAGATGGTTCTTTGGAGGAGAAGGCTTGGAAGAGATGCAATAATATGGTTATAGGATGGATCATCTCATCTCTTGATAGGTTTATAGCAAAAAGTGTAATGTATTTCAAGAATGCAAGTGACATATGGAATGATCTTGAAGGGAGGTATGGTATACCATCAACTTCTCATATGTATAGATTACAAGAACAATTGATAAATACTACTCAAGAATCAGGGATGTCCATTGCAGAATATTTTACAAGAGGTAAGTCTTTATGGGTTGAGATAGATGACTTAAGACCTTTACCAACTTGTCATTACAACATAATTTGCTTTTAGTGGGATATATTTACCGACATTTAATTTAAATGTCTCTATTTCAAATTTATTATAGTGTATATAGAGGATTTAGTGACATTTATTAGACCCTTTAGCAGCATATTGAAAAGTCACACTAAAGCTTTTAGCGACATAGGATCTAGTGACATTTCTCACAAATGCCACTATAGGCTATAGTGACAATTACATATGACACTAAAGACCAAATTAAGTGTCACTAAATCACTTTATGGTGGAACTTAAAATAAAAACCAATAATTATTACACTAAAAATATGAATAAGTGGCATTTTTCTAATGCCACTAAATCCAATGTCGCAAAAAGCTAAATTTGTTGTAGTGTGTTCTTACCATCCCAAACACTAATTTTGCAAAAATACAACAGGACCAAGAATAATGACTTTTTTTTAATGAAGCTTGACCCTCATTTCAACCAAGTCAGAACTAACCTTCTAATGTCTAAAAATCTTCCTGAAATGACTGAAGTATACAGAATGCTCTTACAAGAAGAGAGTCACAAAAACCTTTACAAACCTGATCATTCACTTGAACCGATGGTTTTTGCGTTTGAAAGAAAAAACAGTATCAAAAAGGGAAGAAACCCAATTATTTTTTGTGAGCACTATAAAATAGCTAGCCATTCTATTGATCGTTGTTTCAAGATACATGGGTACCCTAGCAAGAACAAGTCTAATACTAAAAAGTACACAGCTGCATCAGCAAAGAACACAGATCTTGGAGAGGAAAATGTTGAAGGTAATCATTTTGGCTTATCAAATGAACAATTTGCTAATCTTTTGTCTTTTCTTGCAAAAGGGATGATAGTACAAAGAAGAAAATTGAATTAGGAAATACAGCTAATCTTGCAGGTATATACTGTTTCATATCTTCTCATAATTCTAGCAAATGGATTGTTGATAGTGGAGCAACAAATCACATATGCAATGACATAAATTTTTTACTAATATTACTGATGTTAGTCATTCTAAATACTACATTACTATTCCTGATAGAAGTAAACATAAAGTCAACAAGATAGGAAATATTAGATTAAATGATAAAGTAGTTCTAAAAAATGTGTTTTTTGTACCCCATTTTCAGTTTAATCTTTTATCTGTTGATAAAATGTGCATAGATACAAATGCTCTGGTTGTTTTTTTCTTAAGAATTTTGTCTTCTTCTGGACCTTTTGACAAGAACTTGTTTGACTCTTGGTAAACTCACCAATGGCCTCTATTACACAAAGAACAATACCAAGAATACTGCAAGTGATTTTGGCGTGCCAATTCAAGCTCCTCATCATCTAGCTAGTGTTATCAATTCAAAAGACATGGAGGAGAATGCTAAGCTTTGGCATACTATTGTAGATGATTTCACAAGATTAACTTGGGTTTACCTAATGAAAAATAAAACTGATTGTGTTGATTGTTTACGGCAATTATTTAATGTCATACAAGCACAATTTAATATGCATGTTAAAGCCATTAAAATCGATAACACCACGGAGTCATGTGAAGGAAAGATGGCTCACATATACCAACAATTTGGTATAGAACACCAAAAAAGTTGTAGGGATACACCACAACAAAACGGTGTTGTGGAAAGAAAGCATAAACATCTTCTTAAAATCGCTCGTGCTTTATTTTTTCAATCTAATTTACCTAAATCTTTTTGGGGTGATTGTATTTTTTCCGCTGCATACATAATCAATAGATTGCCTCTACAATGTTTAAATAATGTTTCACCTTACCAAAAATTATTTAACAAACCACCTAATCCTGATCATATGAGATCTTTTGGTTGTAAGGGGTTTGTTTCTACTTTACAAAAGGGAAGAACCTTATTTCAACCTAGGGCTAGTCCTTGTGTGTTTATAGGATATCCCTATGGACAAAAGGCCTACAAGATGTATGATATAAAAAGCAAGAAGATTATTGTATCTAGAGATGTAGTCTTCCATGAAAAGCATTTTCCTTACCACCTATACACACCTATTCCTACACCTTATGTTTTACCGACCAACTAATACATTAGGTAATGGGGGCATAAATTCTGAATTACACTATCTTCCAAGTGATAACATGCCAATGTGCACTACTTTTCCTAAAAATTCTGACATGCATAGTCTCCAAGAGCAGCATGTTACTGATGGTGGTACCAAATTGAACCACAAAAGGTTGTTTCCTTCTGATAACGTGCCATTACATACTGATGTGCAACACGGTCTTTAAGAGCAACGAACCACTTTAAAGCATGCTCCATTTAATAATCTTGACACATTAGAACCGTTCATCATAAATCAACAATAAACTAATCCTATTCCCAGCACTTTACCTATTATCCATGATTTGGAAAATCAATATACTGGTTACACACCACTTAGAAAATTTGAAAGATTGCACAAACCTCCCCCTTAGTTATCTTATTATGTTTGTCAAAATAGTGCTGGGTGTAATATTGTTGCTTTTTCTAACCTTCCTTACAAGTCTCAGATTTTTTTTGGAAAAACAATCTCAATGGATTGAACCCGCAAATTATCATGAGGCAGCAAAAGATGATAATTGGAGGAAGGCTATGCAACTTGAACTTGATGCCTTGCAATGCAGTAATACTTAAGAACTTGTTAGTTTACCTACTGTAAAGAATCCTATTGGTTCAAAATGGGTGTATAAAGTCAAGTTGAAATCTGATGGTAGTCTAGAATGGTTCAAAGCAAGGCTCGTCGCAAAAGGGTATAAACAACAATATCGTAGACTATCAAGAAACGTTTTCTGCTTTAGTTAAAATTATCACTGTGAGATGTCTCATTACCTTAGCTGCATGTAGAAATTGGACTATATTTCAACTAGACGTCAACAATGCCTTTCTATGTGGAGATCTACATGAGGAGGTTTACATTGCTGTTCCAGAAGGTCTCAACACACCGCCTAATGTTGTTTGTAAACTCAAAAAGCCTCTATATGGGTTAAAGCAATCTTCAAGACAATGGTTTGCTAGACTCACCATTGAGTTGTTATACAAAGGCTATACACAATCCAAAAATGATTATTCGTTGTTCATCAAAAAAGATCACAAATACTTTACTATAGTAGCTGTATATGTTGATGATATCATCGTCACAGGGGACAATATTTCCGTCATGAAATCTCTCAAAGCTCATTTACATAGAATTTTTAGTATTAAAGAATTAGGGGAACTCAACTATTTTTTGGGATTTGAGGTTACCTATCTAGACAAAGGTATTGTCTTAAGTCAAAAACGGTTTACTACTGATCTTTTAAAATCTTCTAAAATTCATACCTTCAAAAGGGTGGCTACTCCTCTTCCATTGAACCTCAAATTGTATTCCAATGACTCTCCTCTTATCAAAGACCAAATTCACTACAGCAGCTTGATACGTAAATTAAACTTCTTAACCAATACAAGACCAGATCTCTCTTTCACATTTCAAACCCTTAGCCAATTCATGCAAAGACTAACTGAGTCACATTACAAGGCTTTGTTGCATACACTGAATTATGTAGCAGGAACCTCAGGCCAAGGCATCCTTCTTAAAGGCATTGATTCTCTTCAACTAAAGGCTTATTCCGACTCCGTTTGGAGAACCTGTTTGGATACCATAAAAATTGTCACCGGTTACGTTATCCTCTTTGGTGATTAACCTGTGAGCTAGAAGTCAAAGAAACAGAATACGGTATCCTGATCATCTTCCGAAGCTGAATATAGAGCAATGGCTGCTGTCGCATCTGAAATTACTTGGTTGGTCCGTCTTCTAAAAGAGCTTGGTGTTATGAATCTTAAACTAGTGTCACTTCAATGCGATAACATGTGCGCCCTACAAATAGCCCAAAACCCCGTATTTCACTCTCGAACAAAACACATCGACTGCCATTTCACAAGAGAAAAGGTTATGGAAGGACTTCTCGCATTACGATACTTACCAACATTCCAACAACTTGCTGATGTATTAACCAAGATCATACCGTCCACCAAACTACAACCTTTACTTTACAAACTTGGGATGATTGACACCACCTCAAGTTTGAGGGGGGATGATGAGGATATGGATGCAAAATGCAGTATCTTGAATTAGCATTGGTCTTATTTTTCTTAACCACGGTTAGTTTGTTTGGTGGTTAGTTTCTTACAACTAACTCCTTCTGTATATATATGTTCTGTACTCATGTAAATAACACATTCTTTGCATCAATAACATAAACTTTTCTTTCATGTTCTTATTCTCTAATCAAAACTCTTTATTGAGTTTTTAATTCCTAAATCTAACATTTGAGAATTTGTGATTTTTTTATTATATGTTAGGATAAGGGAATTAAAAAAGACAAATTATCAAATGGGACGGTCTTAAAGTGATTATTTATTACCTTAAAGTCATCACCTACAATTTTAAAGTGATCACTCATAATCTTGAAATCATTAAATGAAGAAATGGGTTAACTATATGAATTTGTCTCATAGTGAGACGATTTCATATATTCATGTAAGACTTAACTCGATTCTTACATTACTCTCTCATATGGTTGGTCTACCCAACAATAAAAAAAATTAATTGTTGTCTATGTAAAGGTTAAGCTCAATTTAGCAAGTAAAGGCCATGAGTAAGATACAATTATTTATGCTTCAATTGCAATTGGTTTATTTATGTATAATCTACTGTTTAAGAAATCTACTAGTAATGTGTAATGACGAGACATGATTTAGATAAAGGGGTCCATTTGAATGTGTATCCATTCATTTTATTCCATTTTTCAATACCATTTCTATCAGATTTCATTCAATGTTATGAGTGGCAAGATTTTAAGTTATTTTCGTTTTCACACACACAATGGGTATGCTTTATAAGAACGGAAATGAACCTTTTGTGTACTTATATCCATATGGATATACATTTGAAAATGGGAATTAATAATTTAATATGCCATGTTGCTAATTAATATTTGTCCGCGTGGTTCACAAAACGCTCATCTATCAATTTTTAATAGATGTGCTTTCTTGAGAGATCGTCTTTTGTAAAGACAACTCTCAAAAGTCCAACCCAAATCTATATTTAAAGTTGTAACAACATATATTTAGAATTGAACTGGGCTTTTGAGAGCCGTCTTTACAATAGACGGTCTCAAGTAAGAATTTGTGTTTTTAATATACTATTAAGATAACTATAATATATATGGCATGAAGCACGAAACGACCACATCTTCATAATCCTTCATTGATCATGTTTTATTGTTCGATTACATAAAGCACAATTGTTTAATGTGATAAATTCATTTTCTTTTTCTTATCTACTAATCTTGTGCTAAATCTTTAAAAGCACGATGAATTGTACTTTAATAATATCTATGATGTTGTGCGACAGCGGAAGCAAAGTTGATGAATAATAATGAAATAATAAATAAATTCAAACAAACAATAAGAAAATGACACAAGAGATTTAACGTGGTTTACTATCAATGTGATAACTACGTTCACCGGCACCGAGAACAAATAATTTCACTATGATCGTAAAAATTAAGCCTAATCCTAAAATAGGGTATTTTTACTAATTTCCAAAGAAAATGGCTCTCCTGTGATCTCTCTCAATTTGTGAATAATTAAGTCTAACCCTAAAATGGGGTATTTATACTAGTTCCCAATTAAAAGAAATTAAGGCTAATAATTACACAAATAATTGGCCCAAACCAAATGATAACGTCAAATCCCATAAAGAGCCGACTCGGCTGTGGCAATGAACCCCAGACTGTCGAGTCCGCGTTGGTCTCTGGAAAAAGCATTACTTCATCAGCATATAAAGCCGACTCGGCTTGCTTAAGGAGCCAAGCACCGCCGAGTCGGCGTTGACTTCTGCCTCACACCTTAGACCAACATCGTGAAGACGACTCGTCTTCTACTCCAGCTTCACCCAAAGCCGACTAGGCTTTTGTCATTGACCAATATCTCATCTTCATCCTTTGATTCATTGTCAACCCATTGATGATACTCCTGTTCGAGTCACTATCATCAATAATCTCCACCTTGACGAGAACTCGTATTTAGCAAACAATCTCATTAACTCATAGTGAACATATCTCAAGCCAAAACCCGATGCAAAAATCATGCATATGCCGTACATCCCGATAAGTCTTCAACCTATACCGACAAGTCTTCAACCACGACCCATCACATACTCGTCACCAAGTATAACAACTCATGATGCTGCACCTGCATTACAAGCCCCGGGCAAGCTCTACCTTAAGGCCAAAATGCCTACAACAGGGAGCTTCCCAACACCGCCCCTAAAGGCCTAATATATATATCACATAGTAATCAATATTTAGTAAGTCTAAGCAATGTTTAAACTTACTAAATGGAACAGACTTAGTAAAGAAATCAGTTGGGTTATCAGCGGTCCCCATCTTGTTTACCTTTACCCTCTTGTCAGTACGCAAAAAATGATACCTGACATGAATGTGCTTGGTCCGATCATGGTGCACTTGATCTTTAGCTAATTAGATGACACTTAGACTATCACAATACACCGTAGCAAAATCCTGTGTAATACCCAGTTCAGCCACAAGGCCTTTAAGCCAAATAGACTCCTCAGCTGCAGAAGTTAAAGCCATATACTCAGCATAAATGGTGGACAACGTAACTGAAGACTGCAATGTAGACTTCCAACTAACCACAAAACCACCCGAAGTAAACACATAACCGATCACCGACCTCCAGATATCCACATCAGCTGCATAATCAGAATCATTATACCAGTTACCAAACACTCCTTACCACTCCCATACACAAGACCAATATCAGTTGTCCCTCTCAAATAGCGAAAAATCTTTTTCACCTCCTGCCAGTGCTCTCTCCCAGGTCGAGCCATGAACCTATTCATAACACTAACAGCGTGCGCAGTATCCGGCCTAGTATAGACCATAACATACAGCAAACAACCAACTATGTTGGCATAAGGGACCCTAGACATGTATGCCAACTCCTCCTCAGTTTGAGGTGACATAGACAAAGACAATTTGCAGCTCACAGATGTTGGTGTACTTATAAGGCTTTGATTTCTCTATCCAAAAATGAGACAAAATCTTTTCGATGTAACTTTTCCGAGTCAAGAAAAGCTTACCCCTAGCCCGATCCCTATAGATCTCCACACCCAAAATCTTCTTAGCTGGACCCAAATCTTTCATGTCAAATCCCGATCTAAGCAACTCTTTAAGTCTAGCAACATCAGAGTGGATTGCTTACTATGATACACACATCAATCAACATATAATAACAGATAAATCATGGAACCATCATCCTACTTACTATGATACACACATTAGTCATACGAGTTCCTATCAAAACCATGCGAAACCATAAAAGAATCAAACCTATTGTTCCACTGGCGATGGAATTGCTTAAGTCCATACGATGACTTTAGCAATCTCCATGCATAGTGCTCTTTCTCTAGAATTTCGAATCCTTGGGCTGCTTCATAAAAATTTCCTCCTCCAAATCACCATGAAGGAAAGCCGTTTGAACATCCAGCTGCTCCATCTAAAGGTCATAATGTGCTACAATTGACAATAACACACAGATATAAGTATGTCGAACCATCGGTGAGAATATCTCCTCAAAATTAACCCCTTCTACATGACTGAAGCCCTTTGCAACTAGCCTAGTTTTAAAACGAACTTTCTCAGATCCAAATGACCCTTCTATCTTCTTAAAGATCCATTTGCACCCTACAAGCTTCCTCCCCTCCTGTACATTCACCAGTTCTCATACTCTGTTCTTGTAAAGAGACTGCATCTCTTCACCCATTGCAACAAGCCATTGCACCGACTCACTACAACTAATTGCTTGTTTATACGTGGCAGGTTTATATGACTCTACATCATCAGCTACACTCAATGCATAACCTGTCAAATTCTCAACAAAGCAATTCCTTCCTTCCATCTCTTCAATCAGCCTAACAACTTCTTGATAACTCATTTAGGTCGCTCAAGAATGGTGTCAGATTGACTAGATGACCCCTGATTATACAACTCCACCTCCTCCCTAAAGTTAGGAGAAGATGGAACAACCTCAGGTTCAAGAGTACCCGGCACTGGAACCTTAGCATCATCATCATTAAATTGCTCTCGAGGTAAATCAGCAATGGATGACTGATTTACCTTAAGTACCCTATCTGTTTGTAGTATGTTCTCCCCTTCCTTCCACAAATCCAAAGACTCTGAGCTCTTCTTTGGAATACATGGTGCTTTTATCGAAAGAAAATGCCCTACTAAGAATGACCCGACCCGACCCTCCGTAGGTGAATAGATCCTAAACCCCTTCATACCATTATCTTACCCAACAAAACACCCCACCTTGACTCGTGGATCCAGCTTACCCTCACTAACATAATAATAAGCAACACAACAAAACATCTTCAAATTAGAGAAACTAGGCAACTTATCACTCCAGATCTCAAACGGGATTTCAATGTCAATTCCTGAATGAGGACTCTTATTGATGATATAACAAGTTGTCATCACATCTTCACTCCAATACCTTATCCCTAACCCTGCATTAGAGAACATGCATCGAATCTCTCAAGCAGCGTTTGATTAACCCGCTCTGCAACACCGGTCTGCTGTGGTGTCATCCTGACGGTATGATGCCGACCAATTAAAACCCTAATTTGCGCAGAACTTATTAAACTCCTATTTGTAAAACCCTAGCCCATTATCTGTTCGTAGCTTTTTGATCTTCCTACCCTGTTGATTCTCCACCAAAACTTTCAATTGCTTAAAAGCTTTGAAGGCCTCATCCTTTGACTTAAGCAACCTAAGCCATATGTATCTAGACTCGTCATCTACAAATGACACAAAATAGCGAAAACCTCCCATACCTTCAACCCTAGATGGACCCCAGCAATCTGAATGGATATAGTCGAGCACGTCATCAGTAATGTGAGCACCCTTACTGAACTTTGACCTGTGTTTCTTCCAAAATACACAATGCTCAAAAAGTTAAAGGTTGGCAACCTTAATCCTGGATAGTAGACCCCTCTTAAACAATAGCTGCATCCCCTTTCCCCCCATATGAACAAGCCTCATGTGCCAAATATTGGTCATCTCTTGGTGAGACACCAATGCGCAAACTGCATAGCTAGACAATGTAACACCCTCAAAGACATAAAGGGGGTTCCTCTTGGTACCCTTAAGTACCAACTCAGAACCTCGATAAATGGACAACTCCCAATCCGAAAACACTCCATTGTATTTGTACCCATAAATCATCCAAGGTACCCAATAAAATCAGATTCTTCCCCAAAGTAGGGACATGCCACACCCTAATCAACGTCAACTTTCGTCCATCACTAGTCCTCAATCACTAGTAAAAAAACCCTTATTTGTATCTTGGTTTTAGCCTTATTTGTATCATGTATTGGGTGTTACTAATAAGGGGATTACAACTAACACATTATTTGTATCTTTTGAAAATC
The DNA here is from genome assembly GCA_019425755.1 of Amaranthus cruentus. Taxonomy (NCBI): domain Eukaryota; kingdom Viridiplantae; phylum Streptophyta; class Magnoliopsida; order Caryophyllales; family Amaranthaceae; genus Amaranthus; species Amaranthus cruentus. The sequence goes on along the minus strand of CM033450.1, from coordinate 10,730,828 downwards.
AAAGATACAAATAATAGTTATTTGTATCTTTGGTTTATAACCAATAATACAAATAATGTTTTTAATAATTGTAATTATATAAATAATAATATTAGTTATTATATTTTTAATAATATAGATCAAATAAAAATAATAAATAAAATCCAAAATGAAACAAACTTATCAAAACAAACAAAAAATTATTGTTTATTGAATATTAAAAATATAGTACTAATTGTAATTCAACTAATTACTATTTTGATCAAAGGAAAGCTCCAATGAAACATCTAATAAAGCTATACAACTCTTATAAAGTTATGCAACTAACACTACTACACCACAACTAAGATCTCCAAAGCTTCTTCTGGAGTTTGTTCCTTGTCAATTCTGAAAATTCGACAAAAAATCAAGTCAGCACACGGCAAACTAAAGTATTTACAGGCAGCTTCTGGAGTTTTGCAAGTATTTTACCACTTCTAACAGTACTTAGGAATGGGCTTTGACTCTATTGTCATGAATTTGACCTCCAAGCAGCAAAACATGCACTGAGTTCTACAGGAAGAAGATGACCAGAATGTACTGGACTACCTGCATCAAAGCAGCAGTAACAAGAAAATGATTTAGGATAATAGATGATATGGAATGACTTGTATTTGCAAAACCCTGATTTACTGATGTACTGAACTACCTGCATCAAAGCCTAAAAATTTATACCATTCAAGCTTCACGCATAATGATCAGTTCCATTCTTCAAGAATCAACAATTAACTCTGCTAAATTCACAGACAGCCAAAAGTTGAAACTTTTTCAAGTAGGAACGGTATTTAATTTGATCAAACTAACTGGGTAATCAGATGAAGAAATGATAATATAATATATATACAGTGATGAGTGATTGGTTAAATAGGTTTCTATGTAGATTAATCGTATATATAAAATAAACTGTGTGAAACGAACACCAAAGAGCCCACAATAACAAACATAAATTCAATCTTTGAGTATAAACTTACCATCTTTCTCTTCCTCTCTCTTCTTAGCAGCTTCCGCCCTTTGCTCACGTATTAGTTTAAGCCTCTCTACATTTTATCCAACAAAAATGGTAGGACCTGTGCCATATCAGTAATAAATTAGAGAGACAAACCAAAATTTCATGCGTGGGACAAACAATTATGTACTTCCTCCGTTCCATTTTACTTGCAACACTTACCACTTTTGGAAGCTTCATATTACTTGCAACATTAATATTTTTTGGCAAAACTAATCTACTTATTTTATCCTCACTTTATTCCTACCCCACTATCACCATCAATCATACATCATTCCATTAATTATTTAATATACCCACAAGTCACAACCACTATCTACTTATAATAATATTTTTTTATTTCTACCCCACATATCACCATCAATCATACATTATCCCTATTTTTACCATACTGATTTGACGACCCTTAAAACATGTGCCAAACCCAATGGTGCAACTAAAACGGAACAGAGGTAGTACTTTGTTTGAGTGTGCTTAAAAGTGAAGTGATGGTTGAGTAGCGTAGGTGCAACCTGCACGTGTGTGTGCTTAGTGTGTCTGATGTGTTACATTGACTAGCTTACAATATATCAGTTTACATTACAATTTACACCACATGACTAGCTGCACCACATTGCAGCATGGATGTAGCCTTCGCAGCATATGAACAAATACTTACAGAGAAACATGGACCAACGATAGATGACATTCTTCAAAGTGATTAATACTTGGGACATTTTAAAAGATCAAAATTACAAACATATAGCCGTAATCTAGCATTAAGGATTATAGCAGCACATGTCAGACACTTAACCTACGCAACAACATCAAAATTCGAATCTTGAATTTCCAATTGTGGTGGTGTGAAATCAGTTCTGGAGCTCAGCAAGGTGAAATTGAAGCAGACATACTATAATGTTGTGGTGAATAACTGAAGGCACACCATTGCAACCCGAAGACTTGCGCAGAGCTGCTGTAATTTGCTGCATTGTGCAGCTTCATTGCAGACGCTGCTCTACTGGTGTTTTTTTGGCTAGCTAATTAATGCAACAGTCAGTTGATTAGAAGTTTTCCAATAGATATTTTTGATAAGTGTAGTAGTAGTTGTGACAGAATGCAGATTGTTAAAATCAATTGCATGATTAGCATCAAATATTATCAGGATTATCTACTGAATTCTCCCAACAAAAAAAATCAAAGAATGTTGGTAATAAACATCATTCTGCAATAAGTCAATAATTCTATGATTTTGCTAACAAGTACTTATATAAGTTAGTAATATTCTTGAATTATGATGCCTCATTTAGATGATCAAGCAAACTGAAATTAATTACACACATACTATAAGTAAATGTCTGAATTATATCAATAAATCTTTAAAATAGCAAACAACCAACAAGACGCTACACTAAGGAGGCAATACACTGTACTTGACGCAAAAAACAAATTTACGAGACAGTGACATACAAATAAATTAGAGCAGCAAACAACTAGCAAACAACCAGCAAGACACTACAAACATAATATTAGACAGTCATATCTGTATATATATTCAAGTCTAGGTACTAAATTTCACACAACCTTAAACCAGCAAGACGCTAGAAACATAATATCAAGTCATATATGTGTATATATTCAAGTCTAGGTACTAAACTAAGTGTGCCAGACACAATTGACTACATTTTACAAGCTATCTTGAGAACTAAACCTCACATAACTCTAAACATAGTTGCTACATTTCATTCAAAAATTACATTGAAAAAACCTAAATCAATTTAGGGATTTTTCAACTCTAAAATAATTCATCCTACGAAAATATAAACAAGAAGGATGAAGAACTGTACAAAAGAAGCGTTATTGAATTGGACATAAAGATCTAAAAGAAAATATATAAAAGATCAGGATAAAAGAGAGATTACCAGTAGGATGAAGAAAAAAAACATATGTCAAGGCACAATGTAAGTAGAATGAAAGGAAAAATCAAGTTTCCCTTACACTAGACCAAGTGTCATTGTGTCTTACGAACCAAATCTCCAATCAAAATTACTAGAATTCCAAATCTTCTCAACTCCCAATAGTAAGCCATCAGCAATTGGTGCTGAGAATCAAAATAGATGGGGTCTAAGAAATTAGAATAAATTAGAGAGCAAAAGAAATTAGAACCTTGGGGGAAGAGGAAGAAAATTTACCAGCAATGGTGGTTGAGGACTTAGAGAATGCTTCAAAGCCCTAAAACGCAAATTGACACAAAAGCAATTCGCAGTAGTATTGGATGAATGCTTCAAACATCTTAATCGAAAAATTCATGAATTTGAAATGCAGTACATCAGAATAGAGACGCAAGTTGAGAAATTAGGCGGAAATTAGGCTGAGATCGAAATAAATTTAAGAAATGAAATGTTAGGGCTGGAGTTTAATGTAGCTTGAGGGCTGGAAAATAAGGGATATCTTGTTTGTATCGTTTTTAGGGACAAATGATACAAATCAGAGTATTTGTATCGTATGTTTAAACAAACGATACAAATAAGTCTTATTTGTCTCGTTTATTTAATCAAAAGATACAAATAAGTGTCATTTGTATCTTTTGTTAGAATAAAAGATACAAATAGTATTATTTGTATCTCCCCATTATCACCTATAGCTCTTTGACGAAGTTTCCTAATATGAAGTGCTGCCTTCACTTCTTCTAAGGGCAGTGAGTCCTTACCAACAACAAAAGACTTAACCAAATTCTCATATACAAAAGACTTACCAACAAGAGACAAAAGTAAAATAAAAGCAGCATACTCAACATCTTTTTTAACATTGATGAGCAAATTTTAATTTACCGCAAGCGCACGGTGTACACGTAGTGCGGGTCGAACACAAGGAGGCGAGATGATTCTAAATTGTTTGTCTTACGACAACCAAGACAAGGGGAAAAAAACAAATGAGTTTATATCCAATCTAGGATGCAAAAACTAAAACAAGTATTAATAAGATTGTGTTAAAACAAGATATGATGAACACTAGGGCGTCGGGCGTCGCCTAATTCTAACATGGAATTCAATTACTCTCATGATTGTATGGAATTAAACCGTTGACATAATCGAACGCGATCTAATTAATCTCAGGCTTCCGCTTTATTGACTAATATCAATTTAAGGCCAACTAGTATTATTCCTCAAACTTCCATATATTGGTTAATACTAGAAGGAGTTTAACTTAAATATATCTCGATCCTAAATTAATCCCAATCTCAAACTTCCGTTTTATTGAAAAGGTTAATAAATTTATTTAAATCAAGATTCATTAAGCACAAGTTCAATTATAGGCTCAAATCACATACAATCAATCAATAAAATATCAATCCATGCTTCAAATTAGGGATTTTACCCTAACCCTAAATAAGGAAACTACTCACAATTCATAACTATGGGAGACATATAACAAGTAATGATCAAAAGCGAAGAACAAAACAATAACATAAGAAAACTTACGAATCTGAGGAATAACATAAACCGAAAAAATGCAAAATCCAAATGCAACAAATTGTTCTTCAAAGGTTAATTGAAAGGAAAACTACTCTAGAAACTTGAAGGAAAAATTACAGAAAAAAGAAAAACTAAAAAAACTCCCCCCTAAACAAAAGTAACCGCCACTTTAAATAGTGGCTCAAAAAATTAGGAAGAAAACCGTCAGAAAATTCCCAGATCGAAATAGCGACGAGCTTCACTTCATAGAGCGACGAGTCGTCGCTCAGTTTCTGGAAAATTTAGAGTTCATCATCGATTGGGCGACGAGCGTCGCTTATAGGGCGACGACTCGTCGCATAGTTTCTGGAATAATCAGCTGGGCGTGTATGAATTGGCGACGAGCGTCGCTTATGGGGCGACGACTCGTCGCTTATCTTCTGGACAATATTAAAGCCTGCTGATGAATGCGACGAGCGTCACCCAGGGGTGACGACTCGTCGCTTGGCTCCTGGGATGCTCTCCACTCCATTTTCTTTGCTTTTTCTTCGTCGAGACTTGCTCGTGGCTCGGTTTCTTCACATGGCACGGGGTCTTTGGCTATTTCTCCAAGCCTTCACCCTCTTATATCTCCGAAACCTAACGAAAACCTCCAATTTTGCCTCAAAAATCACATAAAGCGCAAGATTGACCTCATGAGACAAAATTTGCAACAAGACACTAATAATACACCTAAAACCCGCTAAAACTTCATATAAGGAGCGTAAAATCGATGCGGATAAGTGCAAATAATTGCACTTATCAAACTCCCCCATGCTTAGCCTTTGCTCGTCCTCGAGCAAATCAAGGTGAAAACACAAGTAAAAGAAGGCCAAGACACGGTCTCCAAATCCTAAGCTGCTTCTTATGCCTCCCTTCCTAAACGTCTCTAGTTCCTGGTGTTCGCCAAGGGTCCAAATCATTCATACCATTTAACCCCTTCACTTGGCTAACACAACGCACAACATAAGATAGACATGAAAGATCAAAAGCATGTAAACATCAAAACCAAAAACAAAAATCCCTATTCTTCAACCCCCTTATGGCTCCCAAACAAATATTAATGTGAGAAATGAAAAGGAAAAACAAAAATCTACTACTTATTCCTCCAAATGTGGCCTACCCAAGTACCTTCCTTATGTCTCCCACTTCATATGTCGCCACTCCAAAACAAAATGCAAAATAGATGAACATTTAGTCTCTCTTTTTCTCTCATTTTGCCTAGGGGCTCATTTTTGGGTTGTCGCCCTAGCCACTCATTCACTTTTTCAAATCTCACTTGCTCACCCACTCATGCCGCTCTTTTGCTAGGTCACCCTTTCGGGTTTTCAACCTAGCCGGGCCCTTCTCTTATCAAGCATGCTTTCTTTCCCTTTTTCAATAAAAAACAAAGTACAGATCAAGCTATAAAATGAAAAATACAATGCATGATCAAGCTTAAACTATACAAACATGTGGGATAGAGAACACGAATAAACAAGCAATGGGTTCCCCCATGCTTGCTTTTCGCGGTGGATGGCGATAGGGTGTTGAGCAACCCTAAATGGAAGTAGGGTCTTTAGTAACCCTGGGTATGACAATATAGCACAAACATGAGAATGCAGCCTACCTAATAAGCATCAATGTTGAACCGGGATAGCACCATCGATTGCAACATTACCTCTTAAGCGTGAACATCGGCTCTACTTATGACTCCCCAAAATAAGAGGCTTCCTATCTTAGTCTTCTTCCCCTCATAAATGATCTCACGTGTAAGCCCATCAAAATCCCAAACCCTTTATCAACCTCAAGCCCAACCCAACACATAAACCATCATCACAACCACAACATACATAATGTACAAAAATAAACAACCCAAACTCCAAAACTGTAAGGCTCAGATAGTGGAGCTCTTGGATCTCGCAATCCAAGAACTTTCTTTGGATCAAAGAGGATGGGGGCGTATTTTTGGTTCAAAATCTGTAGCTCAAAAACATGCAATTGTTAGTAAAGATGATGTGCGAGAATCTAAGTGAGGATAGCTCGGTGGGTCAAGGTATCATAATATAGTGGAGCTAGAATATAGAGAAAGAAGAATGAAGACAGAAATAGAAATATACCTGCAAGCGATGTGGCCGAGGAGGATAACGATAGCAGCGGTGGTGATAGCAGCTCCAATGAACGCTCACTCTCCTTTTACCTAGCCTCCTTAACAGGTTTATGGCTAGCATTCCTCTTTTTTTTTTTTTTTTGCGTAATACATCTTACAAACTAAAATGAACATAAATAAAAATTAAACTAAAACTAACCTAAACTAAACTAAAACTAGGAAAAGAAAATTTAAAAGTACAAAATAAAAGTAAAATAAAAATAAAAATAACTACACAAAAAGGTGTAGACTCCCCCCCATGCTTAAACTAAGCAGTGTCCTCAATGCTTAACAGTATAGCAAAAGGACTAAACAATAAAACCATAAGTATATAGGCAGGGGAAGTCTAAGAAAGGACTGTGGCCTTCAGTGACCACTAGAGGAGCCGCGCCTAAACCAGGAGAAAGATTTTCTCCTTGATCTCTTTGCCTCCATGGCGGCTTCCTTCTCTCTCTCCCTTTGGGCCTCAAATTCAGCTATTTCGGCCCGAGGGTCGTGGAACGGATTGCCCGCAGAATGGTCAAGCTGGGCCTCTTGAGCCAACATCACTTGATTCAGACGTGTATTAATGTCATACATGTCGGAATCATAGGAATCGTGCAGCGTGTTCCACTGATAGGTGTAGGTTTCATGAAGGGTATGCAACTGATCATCTATCCGGTCCACCCTTCCTTCTACGTATCGAACCCGGTCCAGCATATCATTGCGCCAGGCCCGATCTTCCTCATAATCATATGAGGGTACCTGCTGATAGTGATACCCATGATGGGGCTCTTCCTGATGAGGTTGAGCTCCATGGATATCTTTCTCCATAAGCGCGGCCTGTTCAGCATGGACGGCCTCTTCTTCCTCAGCCTCCTCTTGCATGGGGTGGCCACCCAGCATATCGACACCACTCTGCCGTGTATACTGGATGACTCTAGCGGTGATAGCACGTACATCTTCGTCCTGCCCAATGTCAAAGATATACCGGGGTGTAGGGGGAAGGTAGAGTAGCTGCCCATTGGGGCAAACAAAGTACGGACCTTCGCGACCTCGATAATAAAAAAACTTTATGTGCTTTAAGGCCGCGAAGTCGTAGGTGTTGCCTGCGGTGGTATCTAATGTGGCACAGTCATCGGGGATTTCAATCCCGAGACTTTGAGTTAACAGATGAACCATACCACCGATGGATATCTTACCCTTGTCAGACGTCTTGATATCCAAGCACCGTGTCACAAACAAATGTACCCAATTGGGTACCGGGTGATCAGGGACACATAAGGCATAAAAATGCCCTAACTCGGTCTGTTGCACTTGTGTAGGCTCACCTTGACCGAAGACGGTCATGGCGAGGTACCGGTACACATAGCGTAGTGCGGGGTGCCAGATCTTGCTTACTTTGTTCCCCGCGCGAGCGTAGGTTAGGCCGCCAATCATATCAGACCAAAACCTGCAAATGGCCTCCCTTGAGGGGGCTTGGTATTCGCTCTCAGAAAAACTCCACTTAAACGCATTTGCGATCTGGGGGTACGTCATACTGTAGGTGTGGTTGAATGCATTGAAGGTGATGTAATAGTATGAGTACCACCTTGACGAGACATGACGCTCTAAGTGATTCCACGGTTCCTAACTGAGGTCGCTAGACCTCCCCTGCGCAATAGGGTCATTACACCCTCTTCAATATGAGTGAGGCACAGGGAAATGTCATCCGGAAACTTTGTGGGTAGTATGGTCCGGCTTTAAAGCTTAGTGAAGGCCTGAGTTTGAGATGGTGTGAGCACACATCTCATGGTGCGGCTTGATGAGCTGCCTTGAGCCCTGCGGGGCTCAGGTGGTTGTGATGAAGTGTCTTGGTGGACCTCCCTCCTTGGAGGGGAGGAGTCATCACCATGGGGTCGTGAAGACGACCCTTCACCTGCTTGGCGAGCTCTTTTGGACTTAGATCGAAAGAGATTCATGTTATATGACGGATTATAGCAGCTCAATCAACAACAAAAGTCCAACCATACAAATCTAGGCACACAAATTGGAGTTCAATACCTCAAGCTACAATCTAAGACAATCAATCTAAAAATTAAAACACTAGGGCTAATAATCTAAGATTCACAAAGCAAGAACAACAAAACCACAATCTCAATATTTGAAACAAAACCTCAATTAGAAAGGGAGGAGAATTATACCTTGAGATCTTGAGGAATTAGAGAAACCCTTGGGGATGAGAGACTTGTAAAACTCCTTGAATGGAAGCTTGGAATTCTTGGTGGATGAAGGTGACGGATGTAGATGATGGTGATGGATATAGATGATGGTGGGAAAAATGGGGTTAAGAGAGAGAAGTAGAGAGATGAGAGGATAGGGTTTGGTTAGAGGGTTAAGAGAAGGAAGTAGGAAAATGAGAGAATAGGGTCGGATTGCGTTTTAAAAATGCGTGATCTGATGTGATTTTGCGAAGCGACGACTCGTCGCTTTGTTTCTGTCCCAAACCCCTTTTTTCCAGTAAGTAGGCGACGACTCGTCGCCTATGAAGCGACGATCGTCGCTCGACCCTTTAGCCAAATCAAATTTCCAGTAACTTAGCGACGAGTCGTCGCTTGATGGGCGACGCTCGTCGCTCGACCCTTCAGCCACAGCCAAGTTCCGGTAACTTAGCGACGAGTCGTCGCTTGATGGGCGACGCTCGTCGCTTGTGCTTCTGTCTCTTTTGTGCACCTTTCGTTTTTTTCTCTCTTTTTTTTTTCAATACCTACACATTGAACAAACATTAAAACGAACAAAAACAAAAGAATGACAAGAATTATTAAAAAGCTAAACTATGAAAACACGGGTTGCCTCCCGCAAGCGCTTTGTTTAACGTCGTTAGCTCGACGTGATTCACCCCATTCAAATGGGTTCCACATAGAGCACATCGGAGCGTTCAATTAGCTCCCCCACATAGTAATGCTTAGCGCGGTGACCACTCACCTTAAAGGTGTTGGTCGGCCCTTGTACTTCAATCGAGCCTCGAGGAAAAACATGCACAACCTTAAACCGTCTCGACCATTTAGATTTCAACTTTCCAGCAAAGAATTTTAGTCGGGAGTTATACACAAGCACTAGGTCTCCAACCTTAAACTCACGTCTGATAAGCCTTTGATCGTGCCATCCTTTGGTCTTTTCTTTGTAAAGCAAAGTACTTTCGTAGGCATCCAGACGGATCTCATCGAGCTCATTCATATCCAACAATCTCTTACTACTTGCGGCTTTTAGGTCAAAGTTAAGGTTTTTAACTGCCCAATGGGCCTTATGCTCTAACTCTACGGGAAGATGACAATGTTTCCCATAGATGAGCCTGAAAGGCGTAGTCCCTATCGGTGTCTTGAAAGCCGTCCTATAAGCCCAAAGGGCGTCATCAAGCTTGTCAGACCAATTCCTGCGGGACTTATGAGCAGTTTTCTCGAGAATCAACTTAATTTCCCTGTTAGACACTTCTACTTGACAACTAGTCTGGGGGGTGATAAGGTATAGCAAAACGGTGCAGCACCCCATACTTCCTAAGAAGCGACTCAAATTTATGCTCGATGAAGTGGGTCCCATTGTCACTTATGACAATGCGAGGGCAACCAAAACGAGGGAATATGATCTTCTTGAAGAACTTGGTTACCACTCGCGCATCATTGGTCCGAGTGGCAATTGCCTCCATCCACTTGGAAACGTAATCAACAGCAACCAATATATACCTGTTTCCAAAGGATGAAGGGTATGGGCCCTGAAAGTCGATGCCCCACACATCGAATATATCAACAGCTGGAATAGGGGCCATAGGCATAGCGTTGGCCTTAGGTAGGTTGCCAACTCGTTGGCAACGATCACACGTCTTGACATATGCCTGCACATCTCGAAAGAGAGTGGGCCAATAAAAACCACATTGAAGGATCTTGGAAGATGTTTTGGAGGCAGCTGCATGGCCACCACAGGGTAGGTCATGGCAATGTTAGATAACAGAATATACATCAAAGTCTGGGATGCAACGGCGCAACATACCATCTGCGCAGGATCGAAATAAGAGTGGGTCATCCCAATAGTAGTACCAGATCTCTCGCATGAATTTCTTTTGATGATGAGGAGATAGACCGGTAGGTAATACTCCGCTAGCAAGATAGTTCGCTATATCAGCGAACCATGGCGTTTGATCTACATCAGCAATACTCATCAGCTGATCATCTGGCAAGGAGTCATTAATGTCAGGCGTACCTGACACCTCATCCAACACGAGCCTGGATAGATGATCGGCGACGGAGTTCTCCGCTCCCTTTTTGTCAACTACTTCGAGGTCAAATTCTTGGAGCAATAAGATCCACCTTATCAGCCTAGGTTTAGCATCTTTCTTGTTCATTAGGAATTTGAGCGCGGCGTGGTCTGTATATACTATGATTTTGGACCCTATTAGATAGGATCTAAACTTCTCTAAAGCATAGACCACGACCAATAGCTCTTTCTCCGTCGTGGCATAGTTAACCTGGGCTTCATTTAAGGTTTTGCTAGCGTAGTAAATGGCGTGTAGCTTGCCATCCTTCCTTTGTCCTAGCACCGCCCCCACTGCATGGTCACTGGCATCGCACATGAGCTCGAAAGGCAAGCTCCAATCTGGAGGTTGGATGATTGGTGCTGAAATAAGGGCCTGTTTCAACTTTTCAAAAGCTTGTAGACAATCGTTAGAGAACACAAATGGCACATCATTGGCCAAAAGCTCGGTTAGAGGTCGGGCTACCTTGGAAAAGTCCGGTATGAATCTCCTGTAGAAACCCGCATGCCCGAGAAAACTACGGATCCCCTTCACATTGATTGGAGGGGGCAGCTTCTCTATGACCTCAACTTTGGCCTTATCGACCTCAATGCCTCTACTGGACACTAAATGACCCAAAACGATGCCCTGTTGAACCATAAAATGACACTTTTCCCAATTCAAGACTAGGTTGACTTCCTTGCACCTAGTAAGCACCTTCTCAAGATTGGCTAAGCAATCATTGAAGGAGTTGCCGTATACGGAAAAGTCGTCCATGAAAACTTCCATGCAATGCTCTATATATTCAGAAAAAATACTCATCATGCATCTTTGAAAGGTGGTGGGGGCGTTACATAGCCCAAATGGCATCCTTCGATAAGTAAAGGTACCATAGGGGCAAGTGAACATGGTCTTCTCTCTATCGTCGGGGTGAACTGGGATTCGAAAAAATCCAGAATACCCGTCTAAGTAGCAAAAGTGAGAGTGTTTGGCCAACCTCTTAAGCATCTGGTCTATGAATGGAATGGGGTAGTGATCTTTTTGGGTCGCCTTATTTAGCTTCCTATAGCCTATGCACATGCGCCATCCGGTCACGGTCCAGGTCGGTATCAGTTCATTTTTGTCATTTTGGTTGACGTTCATGCCTCCCTTCTTAGGGACCACTTGTACGGGGGATACCCACTTACTATCAGAAATAGGGTAGATGATCCCCACGTTTAGCAACTTAAAAACTTCCTTTTTAACGACCTCTTTCATGTTCGGGTTCAATCGCCGCTGTCCCTCGATGGAAGGACTGGCGTTAGATTCAAGATGTATCCTGTGAGTGCAAACAGAAGGGCTGATTCCCTTAATGTCATCTATGGTATATCTAATGGCCTTGCGGTGCTTACGGACTAAGTTGACCAAACGGTCGAAATCTGTGCCATTGAGCGCACAGCTCACAATTATAGGGTAGGTGGAATCAGCACCTAGAAAAGCATATTTCAGATCAGAAGGGAGAGTTTTCAATTCTACATCAGGAGATGTGGAACTCTCCTTACTTGCTTCCAACACCTGCTCATGTTCATGTATCTGCAACACTTCATTGTACAAATCCAAATCTATATCATCAACATACGTACTCTTAAAAGAGTCTTCCCATCCCAATACCTCGACGTTGTCTCCCCCCGTTCCTTCAAGAAAGGATTGGAGGGTATCGACCTTAAGGTCCCATGTAGACTCAAGAGGTAAATCATCACATATATCAATTAAAAGCATAGATTCATTTGGGACAGGGGCGCTTAAAACATCTCTAATAGCAAATTCAACCTTCTCTTCTCCTACGCTCATAACAAGCTTACCCCTAGCTACATCAATTAGGGTACTAGCGGTCGCGAGACACGGTCTCCCTAATATGATTGGGGTCTTGACATCTTCGGGAATGTCCATGATAACAAAATCACAAGGCACCACCAACTTGTCTATCTTCAAAGCCACATCAGACAAGATTCCCTTAGGGTATACAATACTACGGTCAGCCAACTGCAAGGTCATCCTAGTAGGGGTTAGCTCGTTTACGTTGCGGAGTCTCTTGTACATAGAATATGGCATTAAGCTCACACTTGCACCTAAATCACACAAGGCTCGGTCCACTGACACATTTCCCACAGTAACGGGAATGCTAAAACTACCTGGGCCGGCTAGTTTAGGGGATAAGTTTCCCACCATGAAGGCGTTAACGCTTACCTCCTTAGAGACCTGCACAATCTCGTCTAGCTTACGCTCATTAGAACAGAGGGTCTTAAGAAACTTTGGGAAGGCCGGTATCTCGGACATCGCATCTAAGAACGGAAGTTCAATGGACACGTTTTTAAGCAACTTGAGGAACTTCCCGTATTTCTTTTCTAACTTGGCACGCGCCAATTTTTGAGGAAATGGCACATGCTTTATTAGAATGTCGATGACCGTGGGCTTTGATTTATCATGTTTATCATTGGTCACGGTGTCGGTAGCCTTTTCATTATCATTGGGGACAGATTCATCAACAACAACACCATCATCAACAACAAATCTACCAGCAGTCACATCATCAGAAACAACATCATTATTAGTCACTAATTTTTCAGAAGATACCTGCACTAGGGGTGGATCAACTAGTGTCTTACCACTTCGAGTGGTAATTGCATTGACTGACTGATCGGGCTCCTTGCCCTTGGGCTCTGGTTGACTCAAGAATTGATTGGGGGCCCGAGTATTAAGCTGTTGTGCTATTTGAGCCAGTTGTGTCTCAAGAAACTTCATGTGAGTGACACTACTCTAAATATGATTCCGCACAATGCCTCTTAACTCATCGACCTCGGACCTAAGGTTAGGTTGAGGGGGTTAAGCATATTGCTTGTACGGAGGTGGTTGCTGAAATGGGGCCTAGACATGCTGTGGATTTAGCACATTGGTGCTAGTGTAAGACAAGTTTGGATGCTTATAACCTGCAGTATATTGGTTTGGATGTGGGTTTCCATTGGGCTTACCGTAAAGAGCATTTGCTTCGTCGTAAACTTGGGGGCAAGAGGTCGAATAGTGGCCTGGACCACCACATGTATCACACACTATAGAAGAATTGTTAGCATTGGAATTAGAAGATGAAGAACTTACCATACGTACCTTAGCCACCTGTTCAGTAAGGTTGGCTATCTGTTTGGTGAGGGCTTTGATGGTCTCAGATTCTACAACATTACCCTGGACTACCGGACCTCTCTCATTACTCCAAGAGTGGCTATTTTTAGCCATGGTCTCAAAGAGTCTTAAGAGATCCTCTGGGATCTTAGAATCCATATCACCGCCACATGCGGCGTTGATCGACGATTTGTGTTCATCAAACAGTCCTCCATAAAAGGACTGAGCAAGTAACCAGTTGGGTATCTCATGATGGGGACAACTAAGCTGAAGGTCCTTAAACCTCTCCCATGCCTCATAAAAGGACTCAAAAGGCTGCTGCTTAAATGTCTGCAGCTGGGTCCGAATCTGGGATGTCTTCCTAGGAGGGTAGAACTTGGCTAAGAAGCCATTGGCTAGAGCCTCCCAGGTCGTGTATATGCCTGCTGGTTCAGACTTAAGCCAGGACTTGGTCTTATCCTTCAAACTGAAGGGGAAAAGCCGCATCCTCACCGCCTCCATGGACAAATCTTTGGCGGTGATGGTGTCACATCTCTCTATAAGTCTGCTATATGGTCGTGTGGGCTCTCACTAGGGTGATCATCAAATTGATTCCTCTCAATCATTTGGATGAGGTGGGGTTTAAGTTCAAAGTTCTCGGTCCCAAAATCAGGTTTTACAATAAAAGGGATGGAGGTTTGGGTGAGCGTGGGCGCACCCATTTGGCCAAACGATCGGTTAGCAAATTTTCTTGCTGTCTCCTAAGTCTCCTAAGTCGTTTGGCGTTTAACCTACGGGCAGTGGCTTCAATCTCTGGGTCGAAATGTTCTAGAGATCGAGCTTGCCTGGGCATTCAGAAACAAAGGGCCAAAGGTTTGGGACAACAAGCAAATGTCTAAGTAAATCACTAGACGAAACAAAAAAGAATTATAGTCGCCTCCCCGGCAACGGCGCCAAAAACTTGATGAGCAAATTTTAATTTACCGCAAGCGCACGGTGTACACGTAGTGCGGGTCGAACACAAGGAGGCGAGATGATTCTAAATTGTATGTCTTACGACAACCAAGACAAGGGGAAAACAAATCAAATGAGTTTATATCTAATCTAGGATGCAAAAACTAAAACAAGTATTAATAAGATTGTGTTAAAACAAGATATGATGAACACTAGGGCGTCGGGCATCGCCTAATTCTAACATGGAATTCAATTACTCTCATGATTGTATGGAATTAAACCGTTGACATAATCGAACACAATCTAATTAATCTCAGGCTTCCGCTTTATTGACTAATATCAATTTAAGGCCAACTAGTATTAATCTTCAAACTTCCGTTATATTGGTTAATACTAGAAGGATTTTAACTTAAATATATCTCGATCCTAAATTAATCCCAATCTCAAACTTCCGTTTTATGGAAAAGGTTAATAAAGATATTTAAATCAAGATTCATTAAGCACAAGTTCAATTATAGGCTCAAATCACATACAATTAATCAATAAAATATCAATCCATGCTTCGAATTAGGGATTTTACCTTAACCCTAGATAAGGACACTACTCACAATTCATAACTATGGGAGACATATAACAAGTAATGATCAAAAGCGAAGAACAAAACAACAACATAAGAAAACTTACGAATCTGAGGAATAACATAAACCGAAAAAATGCGAAATTCAAATGCAACAAATTGTTCTTCAAAGGTTAATTGAAAGGAAAACTACTCTAGAAACTTGAAGGAAAAATTATAGAAAAAGGAAAAACTAAAAAAACTCCCCCCCTAAACAAAAGTAACCGCCACTTTAAATAGTGGCTCCAAAAATTAGGAAGAAAACCGTCAGAAAATTCTCGGATCGAAATAGCGACGAGCGTCACTTCATAGATCGACGAGTCGTCGCTCAGTTTCTGGAAAATTTGGAGTTCATCATCGATTGGGCGACTAGCGTCGCTTATAGGGCGACGACTCGTCGCATAGTTTCTGGAAAAATCAGCTTGGCGTGTATGAATTGGCGACGAGCGTCGCTTATGGGGCGACGACTCGTCGCTTATCTTCTGGACAATATTAAAGCCTGCTGATGAATGCGACGAGCGTCACACAGGGGTGACGACTCGTCGCTTGGCTCCTGGATTCTCTCCACTCCATTTTCTTTGCTTTTTCTTCGTCGAGACTTGCTCGTGGCTCGGTTTCTTCACATGGCACGGGGTCTTAGGCTATTTCTCCAAGCCTTCACCCTCTTATATCTCCGAAACCTAACGAAAACCTCCAATTTTGCCTCAAAAATCACATAAAGCGCAAGATTGACCTCATGAGACAAAATTTGCAACAAGACACTAATAATACACCTAAAACCCGCTAAAACTTCATATAAGGAGCGTAAAATCGATGCGGATAAGTGCAAATAATTGCACTTATCAAACATCTAAGTTACGCAAATCTAGTAAAATAGAGTTAAGTTTTTCAAGATGTTCCCGTAAGGGAGTACTTGACTGCATTCGGAGGCTGAACAACTGCTGCTTCAACAATAACTTGTTGGTCAGCGACTTAATAGTCATATACAATGACTCCATGTTTGACCATAATTCTGCCGCTGTAGCCTTATCAGCAACCTTCGTGATGATATGATTATCCAAACTTAGCAAAATGGTAGAATGAGCCTTTTTCTTTATTACTGCTAATTGCCCGTCATTTAGTCCGATCCGTCTTCCGACCCTACCATAGCACTCTTTGAAGCCAACGGACGTCAGATTTGCTGTTGTGTCAACAAAGTCTTCATCTTTATTTGCCATAGCCCGAAGCTATATTTCCTGGTAAATTTCTTAATTTTTATTGTAGAATCTCCAACCATTGTTTCACTCAAAAAATCTCAGGGGACTTAAACATGAGCTCTTGATGCCAATTATTGTGCGACAACGAAAGTAAGGTCGATGAAAAATAATGAAACAATAAAGAAATTCAAACAAACAATAAGAAAAAGACTTAAGAGATTTAACCTGGTTCACTATCAATCTGATAGCTACGTCCATCGGCACCGAGAACAAATAATTTCACTATGTTCATAAAGAATTTACAAGATGAATCACACTTACAAAGAAAATAACTCTCTTGTGATCTTTCTCAATTTGTGAATAATTAACCCTAACCCTAAAATGGGGTATTTATACTAATTCCCAATTAAAAGAAATTAAGGTCAATAATTACACAAATAACCGGCCCAAACCAAGTGATAATCGTCAAATCCCATAAAGAATAGAGGTAACAATTCAGCATGCGGAAAAAGCCGACTCGGTTGTGGCAATGAACCCAAGACCACCGAGTCGACGATGGTCTCTGGAAAAAACATCACTTTATCAGCGTATAAAGCCGACTCGGCACACCTTCGAGTCGGCGTTAGCTTCTGCCTCAAACCTTAGACCAACATCGTGAATATTAGGATAATTAAATACAATATTTTGTATATCTTGTAAATCTTTTATATTTTGGTAATTATTTTGTAATTATTTAGATACCTAAAAGTTTAGATTACTTGGTGTATTTATTCTCAAGAATCATTAATGAAAGACAACCAAAATTATTTCTTTCATGATATCATTTACCTAGGTTCTTTTCTAACCCTAAAACCTCCTCTTCCGCCACCCTAACCCACCACCACTAATGCGCCTATACACGAAAACCACCTCTCTTCTCCTGTGGCTTCTTCTTCTTCGACAATTCATCCCGCCACTCTCATTAATAATAAGCTTCCATCGACGTTGGGAAATTCTGAAAATTTTGAGCATCGTGACACTAATAACCACCCTGGTGGCCACTGCAACCACTGCCGCCAAGTCGCGACAACCACCACAACAACACTAGCCAATCCGGACGTTAGAACCACCCTCATGGCAGTTTCCAGTCGAACAAGCCCAACCGTCCTACATATCAATCTAGCCCATCAGCACCTTCCCCATGGAACCAAGCTCATATGCCTTATTGGGCATGTTCTGTTTGGGCCCATCCACCATGTATTTTTCCTACTACTAATTGGACATCTCCCAAATTTAGCACTCCTCCTTCTCATGGTAATACTTCTGCTAGGCTTCTTGGACCAAGGCCTACTCAAAGTTATCATGCTAGTACTAATCCTTCTTCGGATGAGCATTTTTACATGGACATCGGTGCCACATCTCACATGACTCAATCTCACGGTAGTTTACTAAACTATTCTCTTTTAAAGCATCCTTTGAATAATGCAATTGTTGTGGGTAGTAGTACTATGATTCCAGTTCATGGTCACGGGCACATTTCCTTTCCCACCTCACAAAAATCCCTCACCCTAAAAAATGTCTTACATGCACTTAACCTTATTAAAAACATAATCTCCGTTTGTAAATTAACTCATGATGATATGGTTTTCGTTGAATTTGATCCGTTTGGATTTTCTGTAAAGGATTTGGCCACGTGGAAAATTGTCATGAGATCTAATAGCATGGAGGATCTTTATCTTTTTAAATCCACACATGGAGCTTCCACCTCTTCGTCCACTTTATCGGCTATTTCTACTTTTTCTACTATTATTTGGCATTCCCAATCAGGGCATCTGGGAAATGCAATTTTGGACTCATTGTCTTCTTCTAATTCTATCAAATCTCATAAAACTCCATCTTTTGTGTGTCATTCTTGTCCTTTGGGAAAACATGTTAGATTACCTTTTGTGAATTCTCATTTTGTGAGTACTAAACCTTTATAAAATATTCATAGTAATGTATGGAACTCTCCCGTTACAAGTCCTTCAGTCTACAAATGCTATGTTCTATTCCTTGATCATTATAGAAAGTTTTTTTGGACTTTTTCTTTATTTCGCAAATCTCAAGTGTATGAAATTTTTGAGAATTTTTATACTTTTGTTCACATTCAATTTGAACTCCAAATTAAATCCTTTTAATGTGATCACGAAGCTGAATTTGAAAATAAGATATTTCATCAATTTTGTACTAATCGGGGAATTCAACTTCGTTTCTGTTGTCTTCACACATCGTCTCAAAATGGAAAATCTGAAAGAAAATTTTGTTCCATAAATAATATTATTCGTACTCTTTATTGTCATGCTTCTCTCCCACCATATTTTCGGCCTCACGCCTTTAACACGACAACTTATCTTCTCAATATTCTCTCTTCTAAACTTCTTGGCAATCTCACTCCCACTCATCTTCTTTATCATAAATCTCCCTCATGCACACATCTCAGGGTTTTTGGGTGCTTATGCTTTTCTCTCATTCCTTCTACCACAATACATAAACTTCAACCTCGTTCATCTCCATGTGTGTTTTTAGGTTACCCCTCTTCACATAGCGGTTACAAGTGTTATGATCTAGCCTCCCGTAAGATTATTTTATCTTGACATGTTCTTTTTGATGAGATCAATTTTCCTTTTTCCCGCTCCCATTCACCATCTCCCAACACATATCAATTTTTAGATGAACCTATCTCACTCGTTTTACTCAAACAAATCCAACATACCAATTCACCTAACCTAACTGGGCATGTTGCTGCTAACAGCCCAGTAGCACCTCCAACACAAACTTTATCAGCCTAACATACGCACCCCTTAACCTCATTAGGCCAATTGTTGTTCACGGCCCAATAACAGAAACTCCTAATACTCCTCCTCCCTTTCCCTCACAGCCCAACAATGGACCTCAACATCCCTCCCTTGCCCCATCCGGATCAACTTCCCCCTCAACTAGGCCAGCCTAACGCGGCCCAGTTCACACCCAACCCAACTCTACTTCCTTTACTTGGCCAATATCCACTACATCTTCCCATCCTCTTCCTCCACCATCACCACCCGATATGGTTACGCGTAGTAAACTTGGCATTTTTAAACCCAATCCCAAATATTCATCCCTAGCCTTATCCGTTTCTTTTACCTCCATACCCAAAAATCCCATCCATGCCCTTCGTGTGACCCAAACTAGAAACTAGCTATGTAAGAGGAATTTGATGCTGTAATTGAGAATTATACCCAAAAATCCCATCCCCAATGCTAATGTGATTCATTCTTTGTGGATTTTTTGGGTCAAAACTAAGTCGGATGATTCTTTTAAGCGTTATAAGGCGCGTCTTGTTAGTGATGGTAAGTCTCAACAGGAAGGCATTGATTGTGATGAGAACTTTAGCCCGTTGGTCAATCCAACGACCATTCGCATTGTTTTGATTGGTTTGTCCAAATCTTGGTCTATTCATCAATTGGATGTTAAGAATGCGTTTCTTCATGGTCACTTATCTGAAACAGTATAGATGCATCAGCCTTTTGGTTTTCGTGATTCTAATCATCTCGATCATGTTTGTCTTCTACGAAAATCTATTTACGATCTTGAGCATGCTCCTCGGGTACCAACGGTTTGCTGATTATGTGACTACAATTGGTTTTTGTAATAGCATATTTGATAATCCTCTTTTTGTATATCGTCATGGTTCAGATACTGCTTTTCTTTCTTTGTATGTGGATGACATTATTCTTACTGCTTTCTCTGATGTACTTCGTCAGTCCATTATGTCCAAACTAAGTTTTGAGTTTGCTATGAAGGACTTGGGTCCTCTCAGTTATTTTTTGTGGTATTGTTGTTACTCGCACTTCTATAGGTCTTTTTCTATCTCAACAAAAGTATGCCACATAGATTCTTGATAAAGCAGGCATGTTTCAGTGCAAACCCGTTTCCACTCCTGTTGCTACATCTGGCAAACTTTGTGCTAATGTTGGTTCTCCTTTTGATGATCTTACGTTGTATCGTAGTCATGGGCGAAGACACATGGGGGGCCGGCGGAGGCCCGACCCCCCATTGCCAAAAATGCGAGCCTTTGTAATTTTGGCTTTGGCCCCCCTTACGAATATGATATATAGTTTTAAGAGAGTTAAAATATAACAAAAATTACCGTAGCTCAATGGTTAGAGTAACACATTTGTAATCTAAGGTTAAGGGATCAAATCCTCATTTAAACAATTATTTTTTTATAGACTAATAGATTTATACTATAATGTCCTTACTATTTATCTTTCATAATTTAACATTCATCCTTTTTAATGTGTTTATATTTTTCTATCTTAATTTTAATAATGGTTTTTTGGAGAATTATTCGGCAGATATATAAATTCAAAAACACTTAGTTATTTAAAAAATAATTATTATATAGAAGCTTCATCTCTATTTATTGTAAAATATAACTTTTTTCAATGATTCAAGTTCATTTCAATTTGTATGATTTTAATATTTTCATAGCTTAAATATGGTCTAATGGTGTTCTTTGGGATCATCGTTGATTTCAGATTAGGTGTTTCAGGTGGGCTTGAAATCGAATTTCGTGTCCATATTGTTTTTACATAATAATTATAAATTTTTAAAGTCGAATCAAATCGAATTCGGTTATAATGTCATGTAAATTTCGGGTCATCGTATCTGTTTCTAACACCTTTAGTTTTTAATTTTTATATATTAAAAAAACTTCGAGTATATCGACAATTTGGCCCGCCTAATTCAAAATCCTAGCTTCGCCCCAGATCGTAGTCTAGCTGGTGCTTTGCAGTATCTTACTTTCCACTTGACCGGATATCTCTTATGTTGTTCAGCAAGTTTGCCTTCACATGCATGATCCTGGGGTTGAGAATATGAGTGTTATTCATCGCATTCTTCGATATATTCATGGGACTATTACTCATTGTCAGCACTTATATAAGTCTCATATTTCCAATTATCCCTCATATACCGATGGTGATTTGGGTGGTTGTCCTGACACTCGTCATTCTACTTCCGGCTACTGTGTTTTCTTGGGGGATAATTTAATATCTTGCTCTACCAAGCGACAACCCATCGTTTCTAAATCCAATGCTGAAGCTAAATACCACAGTGTCGCTAATTTGGTTTCTGAGACTTGTTGGATTCATAACTTGCTTCTTGAGTTCTATTGTTTTATTTGACGACGCTTGGATATTGTGATAATGTTAGTGCTGTTTATTTGACTTGTAATCCACTTTATCATCAACGCGCTAAACATTTAGAGATTGACATTCACTTTGTTCGAGAAAAGGTTAGACGTGTGATGTTCGTGTGCTTCATATTCAATCTCGCTATCAGATTGCCGACATCTTTACCAAAGGTCTTCCTCAAGTTCCTTTTGATGATTTTCTATCCAGTCTTAGTGTTCGTCCGCCTCCCGATTCGACTGCAGGGGTGTAATAGAATAGCTAAATAGAATATATTGTATATCTTGTAAATCTTTTATATTTTGGTAATTATTTAGTTACCTAAAACTTTAGATTACTTGGTGTATTTATTCTCAAGAATCATTAATGAAAGGCAACCAAAATCATTTCTTTCAGTGAAAACGACTAGTCTTTGACTCCTGCAGTGGCGGATGCATGTTAGGGCACACGGGGTCACGTGCCCTTAGGTGTTTTTTTTTAAAAAAAATTCTAAATAGACTTTTTTATTGGTAAATAAAAAAGTGTCAAATTAATACTAAAGTCTTTTGATGATAAATATGCTCTCATTTTAGTAATTTTGTATAGTTTAATTATTTTGTAACTTTTTTTGTATAAAGTTAGTCAATTTATTTTGTTCTATTTCCTTTTATGGTATATTGTATTTAAAATTTCACAAATTGTTGTGAGAGACGGTCTCTTCGAAAGACGCATTAGATATATAGGCTAAATAGCCCAATTAATACAAATTAAAAATGTGGGCTTCTTGTTTTGACGTTGTCTTCTTGAGAGACGGTCTCTCACAAGAGTAACTGTTAAAGTTTTAGCAAGTCTTGTATGAGACCGCCTCACCGTGAGACGGGCCCATACAAGCACTTCATTAGTGAAAACATTAAAAAGAATGAAAATTGAATTCACACTTGTACAAGAAGCATTTTTTAAAGTCTAGGTTGACCCAATCAAGGTCTTCTTACGATGAGACGACTTCAATAAAGAACATGCACTATAATAGATCAATCCACTATTTATTTATAGCATACACAATATTTTTAGAGTATAGTATTTAACTTTTTCTCTTGTTACATTATTTTGAATAATTGGAATGAATTTAATAAGTAAGTTTAAATTATATTTAATTTAAGTAATGCATGCATAGGATTAAGATGGATTTTTAATTACTAGCATTCTTTTATTCAAAAACGCTATTTAATTACGTGAACTCTTCCAAGAATAGGATCATAACTTGGATAAATTTATTGTGATTCTACTTGTGATTTTGTAGAAATAAAAAATTAGTTGTTAATTTTATTACAAACGAAACTCTGCAATTGGTGCCCTGAGACTCCGAACCCCTGTACTCCAGCTTCACCCAAAGCCGACTGGGCTTTTGCCACTGACCAACATCTCATCTTCATCCCTTGATTCATCATCAACCCATTGATGATGCTCATTTATACGATAAAAGATGGAAAACTTTTTTCAGAATATTCTAATACGAAACTTGTTTTCCTACAATTATAACTTTTAAGTAAAGGGAGTAGTATTTACGTAACACTTTCTTAGCCTTCTTCCTTCACAGTTGAATCAGCCTACATATTCTTTTCCTTTTCTCTCAACTACAATTTTTTTGGCAATGATTTTTATAATTCTTCTTCTTCCTTAGACCTTACAAGCTTTTTATTCTTATCCGAATTCGCGATTCATTCTTTCCTTGACTTGATTGACTTAATCACAAAATCAACAAAATCAGATACATTATATTTTGTAGAATTCTATTTTCATTCGTAAAAGAATTAAGACCTAGACAAAACAATTTCAAAAAAAAAAAAATATGTTGGCCGGCATATTTCGCAGTGATTTCAGATCAAAATGGTATGCAATTTACTAATTTTACTTTTATGATAATGTTTTCTGAACAAATTAGTGGGTTTTTGGTTTTTTGTTGCCGATTAGTAGTACAAATTAAACAAATTCATTGGGTATTTGTTGTAATCAACCAAACAATTTAAAAAATTTTGTATATGGAACTGTGAATGATTGGAATATGTTTTATTTGAATATTGTTGGTGATTAACAGCAAATCATTATTAAGTCGAATACAAAGTAGATTAGAAGTGATAAAGAAGGGACGCAATGCAATGCAAGGGTTTTTGAAGAACGATATAGCTCAGCTTTTGAAGAACAACCTGGAACGTCATGCTTATGGCAATGGCAGGGTAACCCTTTTTCTTATGAGAAATTTTTTGAAGTGTTCTTACAAGTTTTTAGTGGGTTTCGAACAGAGGTGTTCAATGGGCCGGGTCGGGTTGAGTCAAAATTTAAATGGGTCGGTCATGTCAAATGTTAAACGGGCCGGGGCGGATCAACTATGAACGATCTTCAATAAAAATAAAAATATATATTTGAAGAATAAATTAGAAAACAAAACAATGGCGAAAGTTAAGATCATATACAACATGTGATTTAGTGATAAATTCTAAATTTACCTTTTAGTAATTAATTTAAATGCTTCTCAATAAATGTATTTAGTATAAAACCAAAGATTAAATTTTTATCAAACATTTCCATAAGAATTGATTCAATAGCTATAAATGAATCTATAGCTTAACTAGTCAACTCAGCCAACAACCATTAAAAAAAAAAACTATTTATCAAAAAGAAACTCAACACAAAGATTAAGACACTATAAAAAAACATTGAAATTTCGTACGTCTAGAAAACTCCAACGACCTCATTTAATTGCCATTGACAACCAGAACGTGATGGTCGCCATTTGTAATTAATTGGCGACACAACAAATCAACAATGGTGGTTGAAAATGACGATAGCTTGGTGACGAGATGACGATACAATAAAAATATACAAATACAACTAATCTATTATAAATACACTAATATAACTAGTATTATACAAATTAAATATTAATACACTAAGATTATACTAATTATTAAACTAATATAACTAATATTATAATAATACGCTAAATGATATACTAATTTGACTTGCACACGATATTAAACAAAATTGTATATATATGAACAAAATATGTACATAATATTTTGTAAAACTTACATACGATGTATCAATGATATAGTAGCAATAAGCACTTATTGTGTGGGTCGCGTTATCAATATTTACTTTGCATCAACATTAATTTTTTTTTCTCTTATTGAAGTCATAATTACTATTTTTGCCTGATTCTTATATTTATTGGAAGACCTATATTTTATTATGAAAAAATATCTCTATCTCTCATAAATTTATCATATCATAATACTTTTTTTTTTTACTTTATTCTAAATAAATATCTTTTGCCAGAATATTTGGTAGTTGTACTTCAATCAATGTAAAATATTTTGCAATCATTAGAAAAATATTAATTAACTAAATATTCTTATTTTCCTAAATGCCTAATAACTTAATCCGCTATCTAGACGGACTCAAGAGATAAACCTAACTTACCAAAGACTTTCGATGAGCTAAAACCTCAAGACAATCTTGAGGTGTGATTTGATCTTGTTAATTTAAAAAAAAAAGTTCCTCGATCTTATGACTTGATTTTTAACTCTTAAAATTTATACTTCCTTCAATTCAATGCTAATGTCTTATTTGTTTTATAAACTCTATCCAATGAACATATTCAATCCTTAATATTTCTTACTGTAATCCTTACATTAAGACGAATCAAACAAAATTTTATCAAACTATGTTTTATAATTTATAGATTAATAATAAAATACAAATTAAGAGTAAGATATAAATAGTGTTCAAAAAGCAAATAAGACATTACTAGTAAATTGAAAACAGTATAAAATATTTAAGCTTAAGAATTATAACACGATCTACAAACAAGATTTATAACTAGTAAAAATTCTAAGAACATTCAATGCCTATTATGCTTTGAATTCTTGCACAAAAGTTTTATAATATCAAAAAACAAGATTCCACTTAAAAGTTGCAATTAATGTTACAGAAAACTGGAGTGAGCTACTTTGCATTCATCTGGATTCGTCTCGAAATCGCAAGGTTGGCATCTATGGTAATTTTTACAATATCTTGCATATTTCATAGCCATCTTATATAATCTTTACAATGTTACAAATGGGTGATAAGCCATATTTTCTGCTGGTGAAGGTAGAAGGGCTTTATAAAGAATTAGTCCTGTCTTCATGCTATGAGTTTGTCGAGCAATGTTGCACTTGCATCGCGGAAAATCTCAAAGAATTGAATAAACAAAGGTATACTTGTAATTGTGGCACTATGTCTTACTTCATTTTTCCTCCGGTACTGTTCTACATGTTGCAATGAAAAATATGATATGAAAATTGTAATTCAAAATCTCAATCAATAAACAAGTTCAATGCCTTTAAAATAGGCTACAAAAAAAAATACTAAAGTTCCTAATGTGAAGCAACTAAAACAAGTTAATGGAGGGGTGCTCCTAAACGTGGTTGGTATTCTAACCACCAGTTTAATCTCTTGGTTTGTTGGGATAATGGTGACTCAAACACCATTGAAGAAGATGAATCAAGAAGATGGGTCAAAAAGAATGATGCGCGGGGCGCGGATGCGCGGAGTGCGGAGTTCTACGCGGGGTGCGGACCTCGTACTGTTTTGATGCGCGGGTCGCGGGATAAGCCGCGGGGCGCGGACCTTGGTCTGTCTCACTTTGCAGCTCGCGAGAATGTGCACGGCTCGCGACTTGGGTGTGCAGTTTTCTCCGGATTTCTTTCTCCCACTTGGTTTTGACGGTTACTTTTTGTTGTTATGTAATAACTTCTTTTAATTAGTGGTTTCATATAAATACTCCATGATTATTAGAGTTAGTGATTAATTCACAAAATTAGAGAGATCACAAGAGAGCCATTTTTCTTTGTGATTGAGAGTTTGATTCATCTTGTAAATCTTTGCGGTTCATAGTGAAATTGTTCGATCTCAGTGCTGGTGGACGTGGCTATCACATTGATAGTGAACCACGTTAAATCTCTTGTGTCTTTTCTTATTGTTTGATTTGAATCTTTATTGTTTTATTATTGTTTTACGATCTTGGCTTCCGCTGTCGCACAACAATTGGCATCAAGAGCTCATGTTTAATCCTAGGAAGAGTTTTTGGGGAAACAATGGTAGGAGATTCTACAATAAGAATTGAGAAATTTACCCAGAAAAATAGCTTCGGGCTATGGCAAATAAAGATGAAGGCTTTATTGAAAGAACAGCAGATCTGGCGTCCGTTGGCTCCAAAGAGTACTACTGCGGGGTCGAAAGACGGACTAACTGACGGCAATTAGCAGTAATGGAGGAAAAGGCTCATTCTACCATTTTGCTTAGTTTGGATGATCATATCATCACGGAGGTTGCTGATCAGAGGACGGCAGCAGAATTGTGGTTGAAATTGGAATCGTTATATATGACAAAGTCACTGACCAACAAGCTGCTACTGAAACAACGGTTCAACGGCCTTCGTATGCAGTCAGGTACTCCCTTGCGGGATCATCTAGAAAATCTTAATTCTATTTTATTGGATTTCCGTAATTTAGATGTTAAGATAGATGATGAGGATGCTGCGTTGATTTTGCTTGTGTCTCTGCCATCTAGTTTTGAGAATTTTGTTGAGTCATTTGTGGTAGGCAAAGACTTGTTGACCCTAGAAGTGAAGGCAACACTTCACACTAGGGAGTTGCGTCAAAAGGCAACTGGTGATAATGAAGGTAGCGGTAGTGGGTTATTTGTTAAATCCGGGAAAAACTCTAGGAAGAAAAAGGGGTTTAACTGTGATAACGGTGCTGAGACGGGTACTGGTGATAGTATGGATGGGTCTAGCAACACTAGGAAAATTACCTGTTATTACTGTAAGGAACCAGGACATTGTAAGTCTAAGTGTCCTAAATTAAAGAATAAATCTCAAGCCTCTGTAGTTCAAAGTAAACAGAATAAGAACTATGATTCAGAGGAAGACTTAGCATTGGTCGGTTGTGTAGAGTCTAGGGAATCGTGTGATTTTTGGGTTCTTGATTCGGGTTTTTCGTTCCATATGAGTCCTTGTCGAGATTGGTTTGATACTTATGAGTCCTATTTGGGAGAGTTAGTTACAGTTGGTAATGGTGCTTCATGTGAGGTAGTAGGTATCGGTTCTATGAGACTACGGACTGTTGATGGGAGAAGGTTGACTTTGACCAGAGTGAGGCATGTTCCTGCATTAGGGAAGAATTTGATTTCACTTGGGACCTTGGATGATTTGGGGTTTAGTGGAAAATTCTGTAATGGGGATTTGAGTGTCTTTAAGGGTTCGAAATTGGTCCTTAGGGGTATTAAGGAGAGATCCTTGTATGTCTTTCAAGGTGTTACGCTGCTTAGTTCTGCTGTTAGTGCTTCTACTTGTCACCGGGAGATGATTGGTCAGGATAGACAGAGTCAAATGGGTGAGAGTAGAGAGTTGGTTATGTCCTCTGGGAATCTTCATACATGTGTCAAGGAAACTTATCTTGAGGTTGACAAGCGTCAGGTGTTTGAAGTTAAACATGGGTTGAAGCTTGGGATTGAAGCTCAGGTTGGTGATGACAGGGTGTATAGTAAGAAGATTGGTTGGCTACAATGGGACTATTGCAATTGTTTTTATGTATTTGCTATGTTCAGTGTATTAGTTATTTTGAGGCATCATACCTATGGGATAACACCACCGTAGAACGGTGTTACAGAACTAGTAAATTGGGTCTTGGCTAGTAGAGTTTGGTGCATGCTCTCCGGTACTTGGCGTAGGAGGAGGTACTGGTTTTGTTTGTTCATTCGGGGTCTACACACAGGAATCGACTTGAAAAGTTTGTGTGTGATATGGTGTTGTTGGGTATTGAACTATCTTATGTTTGAAGTCTTGTTTTGGGTCAAATGTGCTATTGGGTATCTTGAAGCTTCTGTTGATGGTGATAATGGTACTGAGTTCGAGGTGGAGTATGAGGTTGATTTCTCAACCATATCTGTTCAACCCCGAATTGGTTTTGTTGATGCTGTTCCAAGTATCTCACGATCTGTGATTTCTTTAACTTTCTTTAAGTCTATGGATAGCGTAAAGGAATCATTACAGGGAACATCCCATCAGCTTAAAAGTTTTCGTATGATGCCTATATGTGTTATTACAGAATCTAATAGGTTGGTTTTAGGGATTGTTGTTTTGATTGCTATAAGTTTGGTAGGTTATGCATTGAATCTTGTGGGTATAACAAGGTTGGTAGCCGGTTTTGTGGAGTCACTTGAACCTCCAACTTATGAGCATTGTTTAGAGTATAGTGAGCTGGCGCAATGGCTTGCTATGACTGTATGTGTGAACAGAGTCTGGGAACTATTTTGGGTACTGATTGAGCGGAAGATTCTAGAGTCTTCGTGTTATTAGTACTATAGGTTTATCATGGAGCTGCATAATTATCCATCTGTTGTGGTTATGTTTGTTGTCATGAAGCTTGTGACCTATGGTGATAGATTGGTAGTGTTTCTCATCTCATTTATGTCACCTCAATTTGAGGTTGAGCGTGTCTACATGTCTAGAGTTCCGGTTTGGTGTTTGAAGTATGCTATGATGTGTATTTGTTTTGCGCATGCCATTAGTGTCGTTTGCTGGTTTGTGACTCAACCTGGATGGGACACTGGCAGGTAGAGAGTTGCTCTCTTTATGGGTTATATGAGTCAACTGTTGTAGTTCTTGTGTACTGGAATGAT
The DNA here is from genome assembly GCA_019425755.1 of Amaranthus cruentus. NCBI lineage: Eukaryota > Viridiplantae > Streptophyta > Magnoliopsida > Caryophyllales > Amaranthaceae > Amaranthus > Amaranthus cruentus. Next base: position 10,701,169 of record CM033450.1, on the reverse strand, counting down.
GTTGGGTGCTTGTGATTGTTGGTTGATAGTTGGATTGGTATCACTAGACTTGGTTTTGATCTTACTTTGGGCGGTTTCGTGATAAGTTGGGAGTCGTATTTAGGGTCTTCGATAAATGTGAAGATTAAATACATGACGTTAACTTCTGCAGCAAAGGGGTATGTGTGTTGTTTGGTCTTAGTGATGAATCTGTGTTATCGACCTGTTTTTGACTTCGGTGTATGTTGATTTTATGGCATTTGATCATGTACTTGATGTTGGTGACAAGCACAGTGTGGTCAGGTTTCATTTAGGGGGTACATACAAGATGGTGGAGGTGAAGAAGGTAGGATAGCCTGACAATCCTACGGGGTTCTTTGCTATGCTGGCTTATATGATTTAGGCCCTTAGGGGCGGTGATGAGAAGCTCCAGAAGGAGGTGTGTTAGTCTCTAGGTGGAGCTTGCTCATGGACTCGTAATGTAGGTGAAACATTATGAGGGACTTGTGATGCAGGTGGAGCATTATGAGTGGTTATACTTGGAAACGAGTATGTTGATGGGTCTTGGTTGGAGACTTATCGTGATGGGTCTTGGTTGGAGACTTATCGTGATGGGTCTTGGTTGGAGACTTATCGGGGTGCTTGGCTTTAGCACGAGCTTTGCACAAGGTTTGGCTTGAGATATGTTCACTATGTGTTGATGAGGTAGTTGTTGACTATGGGTTCTCGTCAAGGTGGAGATTGTTGGGATAATGGTGACTCAAACACCATTGAAGAAGATGAATAAAGAAGTTGGGTCAAAAAGAATGATGCGTAGGATGCGGAGCTCTACGCGGGGCGCGGATGCGCGGGGTGCGGAGTTCTACGCGGGGTGGAGACCTCGTACTGTTTTGATGCGCGGGTCGCGGGATAAGCTGCGGGGCGCGGACCTTGGTCTGTCTCACTTTGCAGCTCGCGAGAATGTGCACGGCTCGCGACTTGAGTGTGCGGTTTTCTCCGGATTTCTTTCTCCCACTTGGTTTTGACGATTACTTTTTGTTGTTATGTTATAACTTCTTTTTATTAGTGGTCTCATATAAATACTCCATGATTAATAGAGTTAGTGATTAATTCACAAAATTAGAGAGATCACAAGAGTGCCATTTTTCTTTGTGATTGGGAGTTTGATTCATCTTGTAAATCTTTTGCGGTTCATAGTGAAATTGTTCGATCTCGGTGCCGGTGGACGTAGCTATCACATTGATAGTGAACCACGTTAAATCTCTTGTGTCTTTTCTTATTGTTTGATTTGAATCTTTATTTTTTTATTATTGTTTTACGATCTTGACTTCCGCTATCACACAACATGGTTGAATTAGTTCTTTATTAGTAAGTTGGTATGTCTACTAGATTTTCCATGATCTAATAAAAAACACCATAAATTTAACTATTTTCAATGTCATATCCTGAACCACGCCCCTTAACGATGGGGATTGATAACCCAATTTTCCCTTCATACAAGTATGTAATATATGTTAACTATTTTGGTTTAAACTAAAAGTTGGTTATAAGATGATTTGTCGAGTCAATTGAATGGTTGAAGTTGTTGGATATTAACGCCCTGTCTGGTAGGTAGTATTAAATGGTGGTAATGGGAAAAATTTAAAGTGTAAAATTTGTTTAAAAGTTTCGTATCATTCCAATGGTAATGAAATTTTAATCACAAAAAAGCTTTTTGTTTACAAATTTCCATTACCACCTAATAGCACCTCTCCAAATGGTAATGCATTAGAATGAATTTTACGAAAAAAATAAGATGATTGAAGCTGCACAAGCATGACTATCAACGTAGCGAAGAGATTATTCAACAAAAATTACACTAATTTTTCTCTTCCATTATATTAATGTTTATTACCACCTACCAAATGGGGCGTAAGTGTATAAAAGTAATACCAAGTAGGGGTTATTTTTCCAACACTTTTTTCAATAAAAAGTGTTTATTACACTTCGACGACTTATTTATGAGGAGCTGATCAAAAAATTTGACACGTATTTCCGTATGGATATTGTAAATGTTAAACCTTTAAACTTCACGGCTTTCTTGGAGGGGTGGAAGAAGAATTGTTTTGATCTGTTTACTTAAGATAATAGCACTGCGAAATTCTGAAATTCTAATTTTTCACTATTTACTTTCTATAGTGACTGCCCTTTGCAATGCCGAGTTGCAGTGGCATCACTGGTATACGCTGCAACTAGATTTGTTGATCTACCTGAGCTGCGCGATCTTAGGAATGAATTTCATGACAAATATGGGAAAACTGTGGTTTCATTTGTCGATAAAGAGGTACTTGTGATGGATTGAGTACTAGTATAATTACTCTTTCATGAATTGTTAATTAGATATTTTAAATTTCTAATCGTTGTATGATTTGCAAACTAGTTCATGAACAACTTGAAGTCGAGACCTCCTACAACAGAAATGAAGCTCCAACTGCTGCAAGTAATAGCACAAGAGTTTTCTATGAAATGGGATCCACAAGTCTTGGAGGAACAATTACAACATGCTAGCCCCCCTACTCAAGTACGATTCCAGATTTCTGAAACAATCAATGATATTAGTGTTAGCGTATATAAAATATTCTGAAGCCTCAACCATCTGCTTAAACTTTTTGTTGAGACTTGAGAAGGTTCTTTGACAATCAGTTGATCAAATAAGCCAACAACATATTGTCAAGCACTCGTAAAGTCATTTATTTCCAAGCTTATACCTTTTCTATAGTCCTCAAATCTAATAGGTTCAGAAAATTAAAATATCAGTAATTGCATCAGATATGAGGGGAGTGTACTTAGGATATTATCCCATTTCTGACATAGTGTTGAAAATTTTTTTAGGAAAGTAAATATGGTGCAAGTGGTGATGGGTGCAGCCATTTGTTCAACAACAGGTCTAACTTAGTTCAAAGAAAAGGAAAATGGGTAGAACAAGACGGACAGATTATTAAAGGACAAACTCGTATAGCTAGAACAAGGAGGCGCAAGTCATGTTCAGGGTTGAACGAAAATATTGCAGAGGATTTACAGCTTCCAAGCTGTGTGCATGAAGTGATCCCTGAAAATAATACTCGTAAAAAGCCTTTTACCTACACAAATAACATTGAACGTAAAAACAACACGAATGAAGATAATGAATGCTTAGGTAAAGCTAAACCAAGTTTGAGACCAAGATCAGTCAGTACAAAGTTCTTGAAGCCGCCAGCTAGCTCCTGCGCAGATAGAAGTTCTGAACATGAGATTAATCCTATGAAACTTTCAAGTGCGAGAGTCTCACAAGCAAGACAGAGGCATGATCTTTTGAAGGATCACGAGAAAGAGGAAGAAAGGATGTATGATTTTTTGACACAATTTGGTAAAAAAACAGCTGCAAAAACTTCTATTAGTACAAGGAAACATGGAAATGAAATGCCAAAAGTGTTGGATTTGCCTCCACCCCCAAGTAGAAGACGATATCTGTTTGCTGAATCTCAATCAGCATCTCTAATTGGCGCGAGATCTAACAGTTTGACATAGTACGAGTTCATTTCTTCTGCCTGCTCAGCAACAGTTTGAGTCGGTTAAAACTCTGATTAGGCATGTTAGCTCAATTAGCAGAAATTTGTCCATGAAAAATGTGTTAGAAAAACCAGAAAGTACTGTAAGAAAGATAATTTTTGCCTTTTCTTTTTAAAGAACCTTTAATCGTCTTGTAACCTCATTATTAGACATGGGAAAACGGTCGGTCGGGCGGGTTACGGGTCGGGTCAATTTCGGTTGGGTCATTTTCGGATCGAGTCATTCTCGGGTTGGGTCACTCCTGGTTACGGGTCGGTCGGTTTGACCCAACGGGTTATGACTTACAAAATTTAAAATTATTTTTACCATTTTTTATTATTTATAAAAAATTTTTTAATAAAAAAAACTATTTCTCATCCCTATGACATTAATCCACATATCAATTGACACAATATTAAAACCTTATGTGATTCAATTCAAGTTATAAAAAACCAGTTATTGCGACGCTCGTGTTCTAAACTTTAAATCTCTATGTATAGTTGGATTTGTGACATACATGTCACATTAGAGAAATTAGATGTACGATTTTCAAAAAATAGTTGGTATGTGGGGTTCATTTAAGTGTAAGGAAATAGGGAATTAATACTTATTTTGAAAGACTTGTAAGATACGTGCTTCATAAAAGCTATTGTGTTTGATTATTAAAGTTGTAACGTTAGATAAAAATGACGTTACATATCTTATCATTTCCTAATAAAAAATATCTTCACAATTTTCATGTTAGAAAGATATACAAATAACTAAGTACTTATTTCGTCTTATAAGATACGCATTTTATAATTTAGGGTAGCGACATTCCTTATCTGAAAAGCTCATTCAAATGGGCAAAATGTTTTTATAAATTATATTGATTTGCTTCCTGAAATGTAGAAGAATTAAAAACTCATTTGACGGATTTAACAAGATATATGTATTCAATTAAAATGATTATAACGTCCTTTTTTAAAAGAAAAATAATTATGATGGATAAAAAGACGCTAAATGCGTGTTTTTTCAGATTTATTGATGAGTTTTAGGGTTCAAGTGATATACTCAATATGTTGAGATACTTTGAAAACTAAAATTTTATTTGAAATGAATTCTGACATTGAGATTACTCTAAAAATTGATATTGGACCTGTCAAAACGGGTCGGTCGGGTCGGTTGTCGGTCGGGCCATTTTCGGTCGGGTAATTATTGGGTCGGTCATGTTTCGGGTTAAGTCGCTTTCGGATCGGTCGGGTTCGGGTTTTATCGGGTCGGGTCCCGGGTTCATTTTCGGGTCGGATCAAATTTTCCAAGGTCTACTCATTATTGATGCTCATCTTATTAACGTGCAAACACCCAGCATATTCATTGATGTAGCTTTGATATCAAGTGGTTTCTAGTATTTCTAATCATATTAAAAATGCTTAATTACATCGGTTGGCGTTATGGTGACTTGAGTGCATGATAAAACTCGTTTTTACCTTTTATTACGGCATAATATTGATTTATTATTCTTTGGTTTTTGCGCATTTTCATTGCTTTTGGTTAGTTTTACACCTTTTATAGGGTACCATGTTTGTTGCTTGTTTTTTTGTAGATTGATCACCTATTTTCGAACTTTGCATACTAGTTTGGAAGAGGCATGAATCAAAAAGTCCAACCCAAGCGAAGCAAAAAGCATTATTTATGGAAAGTCAACAAAAGTGCCTATGGAGGTCAACCCACTAAAATTTTGGTGGATATCTTGATGAAAGGCAAAAGTTGGGTTTGTTAGCTTCCAATCGGCTGCTCACACGTCGAATTCGGAGTTGTAACGCAGGAGATAGAGCATTTTTGAAATGGCTTGGCAAAGAGAGGAGATCGATCAATCGATCTGTATCGATTGCTCGATGTTATGAGCAAAAAGTCCATAATGCTATTGAGCTAGTCAAGGGTGATCGACCGGTTGATCTACATAGATCGATCGATCTTATTCACGCGTGCATGATAAGTGCAATTATTTGCACTTATCTATGTTGTTTACACTCCTTTTATGTTGTTTTCTTTGGGTTTTAGGTAGTAGTTTTAGTAGTTTTTGATGATTTTGTCTCATGTGGTGCGTTATTGTATTTTACATGTTTTTTTTAGGCCAAATCGGGGTTTTATTAGGATTTTGGAGTGATAAGAGAGTGAAGGCTTGGAGAAATAGTCTAAGACCCCATGTTAAGCGAAGAATCCATGCCAAGATGATTTAATGTGAGGAAAAAGCGAAGAAACGAAGCATTTGGGCCATTAGTAAGCAAGCGACGAGTCGTCACCCTGAAGTGACGCTCGTCGCCAATATCAGCATATGCAAAGAGTACTCCAGAGACAAAGCGACGAGTCGTCACTTCTATGTGACGCTCTTCGCCCATTTCCAGCATGCCCAAGAAATGTTCCAGAAGCTTTGCGACGAGTCGTCCCCATGAAGTGACCAAACAACACACATACAAAAGAATTTCTCTAGAAAGGATAAAAACTAAGATATTGCATAAGAAAAATATTACAAATTTATTGGCAAATGAAAGAATGAATATTTTTCTTACTTAAGTGATCTCTCTTGATTTTTTTCGGTTAGGGCACACTACCACAAAATAACCGATTTAAAAAGATCTATTTTTATGTAAGACTAACTGTGGGTTCTACAAAACCCTAACTACCCATATTTCCCTTATTCTTAAATGTGGGAAAGTGGGGAATAATCTTGTAAGTTATTGAACAAAAGCTACGGTTAGTTTTAGGTTCTATAGGCTAAAAATAGTTAATTAAGTTTAATTATATTAAAACCTAATTAACTCCCTATTTTCATGGAAAGAAATTAGGAGACTTATTCTCATCTTTTTAATTAACTCTAGGTTATTTTTAGGTGGTTATTTAATTTTGCCAATTAATAATTTATGCAATATCCTAATTTCTAACCGTACATATTAACTAAAAAATAGAAAAAGTATTTTCCTACGTAATTTAGCTGACGCACTTCTCCAGACTTGTATCGTTGGGAATACTGCACTGTCTCCATCAGCAACTTTCATCAGATTACCAATTCTTGGAACAGTAGACATCACGTCCACTTTTGACTTCCTAAGTGATCTTCCATGCTGACTCTTTTGACCTTTGACTCGTACAATATTCTTTGACCAAGTCCTATTAGGTTCCATCAACGATTTATAAAACCAGATATATAACCTACAAAACAATCTCTAAAGCATGTTTGTTTATTTAAAGTGAAGTCATCATCAAAACTTAAGAGGGCCAACAAATTCCCCCTTTTTGATGATGGCAAACTTTATAAACAAACTTAATCAAAATAGAGTAAAACAAATATAATAGAGTATGCTAGAGATTAGAACAACTCAAAGTAATACTTAGCAAACCAATTCATTACAAAGCAATTCTCCAAGTATCCAATATAAACAGCTTACTCTAAGATTAATATTTAAAAACATATCATCAACGTATATGAAATATAACCTATGTCTTTAAATTATTTTCCAAAAATAATTAAGTATCAATTACTGTGTGTCTACTTAGGCTAACTTGAGAACATATGCAATAATTAAACAAAACAAAAAATTGTAAAAACATTATTAGAGCTTAAATTTTAAAAAGTAAGTATTGTATAATCAGAACATTCAAACACAATATATAGTTTAATAAGAACAACACAATATTTTTCATTTTAGAACATGTAATATCGAAACAATATGTATCGAAACAATATTAAAGTAAGTATTTTTAAACTTATTAAAGCAAACATTTTTAAATTGATTCAACCATGATCATGATCCACTGTATCAACGAATCAGAGTATATGAAAAGTATGGCATCACAAGTATTCTTCTTAAGTTTGTTGCTTTGCTTTTCTTCCCCCTTTTGACATCAATCAAAAAGGAGTGTCTTGAACAGTTCACAACACTAATTAGCATTAGTCAAAGAAGAATAATCAAGAAGCAATTTATCAAAGCAAGCACCATACTAAGCATCAAGATATGCATAAAAAAACCAAACATAGACCAATAAGAGAATAAATAGCAAAAGATAGTAGGGATAGCAGCAAGTTTAACAAAAGACAAATTGTTTTGTACCCCAGCATGGTACTTAAAGAAAAGAAAAGAAAGGATTGTTTAATTGTTACAACTACAAATGATATGGCCAACAAACATAAAAATCATGACGGAGCAGTAGGAGGGATCAAACAGCGGGCTCTTCATCAATATATTATGTCTGCACTTCAACAGAGTCTAGCTTGGCACCAAGACGGGAATCCATCTGGGTCAGCTGATCAGTGATAAAAGCAAGTGAGACATGAACTTCATCTTGGAAAGCAAAGAAGCGAGACTGAAAATCATTAAGCCGTGTAAGGAGAGAATCAAATGCAGCTGGAGGAACAGGTAAGGGGTTAGCAGACTCATCAACACCATGTGAAGTATGTGGGAGTGAAACCTATATATCAAGTGTTGGTAGAGCAGAATGTATGGGTGATGGTGGTGGTGATGGAATCAATTGTGGTGGAGCTGTAACGGTTTTCGGTGAAGGAGGTGCACATGTAGGTTCTTTGGTGGAGGGTGAGGTAGTCTTTTCATCCAATTCCACTGGACAATTAGAAACTAACCTACTGCTCTTCCTTGGAGTGAGCATCGGTTCCTTCTTCATTGGCATAACAACCTCTTCACCATCAGCACTTTCATCGGAATTTTGTTCCTCAAGTTCTTCACCTTCTCCCTCTCCTGAAGCTTCTCCCTCACTCAGTGCTTCCCCCTGTTCCTGTGTAACCTCTGCCTGTTCAGTTTGGGCAGAAGGAACAGCTCCCTGATCCTTATCTTTATCTACCTCCATTTTCTCACATTTTTCTTCTTTGTCTCCATCTCTTTCTCTTCATCAGAACTTACATTTTCAACTTCAATTAGGTCTTCCAATATCCCTTTTTCATTCAAACTTAAGTGCAAATTCTTAAGACATTTTGCACTTATTTTGTTATTTGCACTCATAGGGAATTGAAGACCATCCAACGGTACACCGAACTTCTTTAAAACGCAAGTCAATAAACCACCATATCCAACCATAAGACCTTTCTCAATAAATTCAGACAGGTGCGAAATCATTAAAGATGGAAAATTAACTTTTATAGGATAAGCCAAGCAATAAATTAATGTGGCGTCACGAAGATTAAATTCACTCCGCTTAGAGTTGTGGGGTAAAATGAATCGGCGTGCAATGTTGTAGAGTAGTTTATGAAGTGGTGATAGTGAGTTGTGGCTAAACCTCTTTTTATCATCAATCCCAAGAAATTTTAACACGGTCTTCTCCGTAATACCCGAAAACACAATCTTTGAACTAACATAGTAAGTGTCAAATCCTATAGCAGGAACATCAAACCTTTCCCCCAACATCAAGCTGTTAAACTCGATCTTGATTCCTTTAACAGTGCTATAACAAACCCCATTTTCTATGGTGAAATTGTTTATAAACTCACGCATTAGGTTTGGGTAAATTGGGTTACATGAGTAATCAAACATTAAAATTTTCCAACCTTGATTTTGTAAAATGGCATGTAATTGACGGAAAGGGTTTGATTCATACCAGTACTTGTCGAGTCCGAACCCAACTGACATCTCCTTAGCGACTTCTTCAGCACTATCTGGGTCAACTTGCTTGGTCCTTTTCGTGGGTCTGGACGAAGAGACACCTTTTGGAGTGGAATGGGTTCATTTTGTTCTGGCATGCATGGTGGATTTGGGTGTAGTCGATTTTTGTGGTTCTTGAGATGAGGAAGGTGGTGCATCTTCTGAAGGTGAGGGATGAACCACTTGTAGCGGTTTTGGTTGAATGAATTATGGTGTCTTTCCTTTCGTAGTCTTGCTTGATGAGGATGATTTTGGGGTTTCCATGGTGAAGAGAAGAAATGAAGATGAAGGAGAGATGGAGTGAGTGAATGGGTTGACGGTTTTGAAGCTTTGTACTTGACGTGAGGGGTGTAAGAAATTGTGAGTGAGTGATGTGACAAGTGAGGTAGTGGGTTTTAAAGCCTTGAAGGGACGGTTATCAAAGGGTTTCTAACTCTTCATTATCAACCGTTTATACGTGTGAACATTCAAGTGTTACGAAGAGTTTGCAGTTATATTCGTTGAATTGAGCGGTTAATAACGGTTTTTCGAAATACCACAATGATCCGACTCCTACTATAAATATGTCCTCGTTTTTTTTTTCGTTTTTAATATGAGGACAATAGCACATAAGAAAAAAAACACATGCTGCTTTGGTCTAAACAAGTTGAACATGCAATCAAGAAGATTTCCATGGCACATACCTTAGATAGTTGCATACATGTACCTTACAGTAATTGATTTCTCAATCAAGGTTTTGTGACTGATTAAACCCTTCCAAATTCATGTTGCCTTGAGGGGAAATGCTTGCATTAAACGTTAGTGGAGCTTGATCATACCAAGTTCCAATCTCATCTTCTCATATTGTTCCCTTGGAAGTGGTTTAATCATGATATCTGCAACTTGCCCGTGTGTATTAACATGTTTAACAATAATATTTTTATGCTCAACATTATCCTTAAGAAAATGATGTAGTATATGTATATGCTTAACCCTAGAATGATGCACGGGATCCTTTGATATGCATATGGCACTAGTATTATCACAATAGATAGGAACACTTTCGAATTTAATACCAAAATCTCTTAGCTGCTGTTTTATCCAAAGCATTTGGGAACAACAAGTTACTACTGCCACATATTCTAATTCAGCGGTGGATAGAGCAACAGTGTTTTGTTTCTTGGAACACCAAGATACTAAACATGAGCCAAGAAATCTTACCATACCTGAAGTACTTTTCCTGTTCACAAGATCTCCTGCATAATATGCATCACTATAACCTTTCAAATCATAGAAATCACTTTTAGGATAAAATAGGGACAAGTCATCTGTTCCCTTTAAGTATCTTAGAATTCTTTTCACGGCTGTGTGATGTGATTTCTTGGGATTTGATTGAAATCTAGCACACAAACCAACACTAAACAAAATATCTGGCCTACTAGCAGTTAAATATAATAAAGATGCTTTCATGCCTCTATACATAGTTTGGTCAACATTAATACCATTCGAATCTTCATCTAGTCTAATATTAGTAGCCATAGGTGTGTGGTTTGTTTTAGCATTGTCTAAACCATATTTCTTTAGAAGTTCTTTAATATATTTTTGTTGATGGATGAATATACCATTAGCCGTTTGTTTAATTTAGAACCCCAAGGAAGAAATTTAATTCTCCCATCATACTCATTTCAAATTCAACACTCATAAGGTTAGCAAATTCTTTACATAGTGATTCGTTAGTGGCTCCAAAAATAATATCATCAACATAAATTTGCACAACTAAAATATTAGAACCTCAATTCTTAAAGAATAAGATTTTACCAATTTTTCCTCTAGTAAAATCATTTTCAATCAAAAATTTAGAAAATCTTTCATACCATTGTCTAGGAGCTTTTTCGAGCCCATAAAGAGCTTTATCAAGCTTATAGACATGATCTAGAGAAGACTTCTTCATCTAGAAAACCATTCAAGAAAGCACATTTCACATCCATTTGGTATAACTTAAAATTCATAAAAGTAGCAAATGAAATTAGAATTCTGATAGCCTTTAACCTTGCTACGGGAGCAAATGTCTCTGTATAATCAAAACCTTCTTGTTGATTGTATCCTTTAACCACTAGCCTTGCTTTGTTTCTTACTATGGTTTCGTGTTCGTCCAACTTGTTCCTAAAAACCCATTTTAGACCAATTATTTTTTTGTTAGTTCTTCGGTTTTGGTTCTAAGTGCAACACTTTATTTCTTTCGAATTCATTCAATTCATCTTGCATTACAACAACCCAATCTGAATCTTGTAACGCTTCTTCGTGATTCTTGGGTTCCAATGTTGAGAGAAATGCAAAGTGTGCATAAAAGTTTCTTATCTGGGATCTGGTCTGTGTGCCTTTGTTTATGTGACTTATAATCAAGTCAAGTGGATGTGACTTTTGATGTTTCCACGGCTTAGGCACAAATTCTCTTGTAGGGACAGTTGTGGAAACAAGCTCTCTGACTTGATTGACATTTTGCTCAACTTCATGTTGCTCATTTTGTTCTACTCTGGGAGCAGCTGGATTAGGAACACCTTTTTGGTCCTGATTTCCCTGCTGTCCCCGCTAACGATTATGTTCTACTATTTCATATTATATCTGTTGTTCTTCATTTACTTTTTAATCTTGCTCTTTATGCATGTTTTAATCATCTTCCAAATTAGCAAGACCTATTTAAAATCACCTGTTTCTTGTTCACTTGTCATAAAGTTAGTTTCATCAAAAATAATGTGAACAGATTCTTCAACACACATAGTTCTCTTGTTATAAACTCTATAAGCTTTACTATGAGATGAATAGCCAAGAAATATTGCTTAATCACTTTTTTCATCGAACTTTCCTATATTTCGCTTTTCATTAACATGAACAAAGCATCGACATCCAAACACACAAAATTAGGAAATATTTGGTTTAACACATTTAAATAGTTCATAGGGGGTCTTAGAAGTGATAGGTCTAATCAACACACGATTCAAAATATAACATGCAGTATTAACAGCTTCAGCCCAAAAATTTCTAGGGAAACCACCAGCAATTATCATGATTCTAGCCATTTTCTCTAATGTTCTATTTTTGCGTTCCAGCACACCATTTTGTTGTGGTGTCCTAGGTGCGGAAAAATTGTGACTTATATCATGGTCATTACAATAATCCATAAACCTTGAATTTTCAAATTCTTAACCATGATCTGATCTTATGTGGACAAGTTGATTATTACTAGATTTTTGAATTTTATATGCAAAAGAAACAAACTCATTAAAAGATTCATCTTTGCTAACTAAAAATAAGGTCCAAGTAAATCTACTGTAATCATCAACTATAACAAATACATATCGCTTACCACTACGACTTTGGATTCTCATAGGTCCACAATGATTCATATGAATTAATTCAAGTGGCTTTGAAGTGGTCACAATATTCATAGGTTTAAAGGATGACCTAACATGTTTTCCATTGGCACAAGGATCACAAACTTCATCTTTTTGGAATTTGAGGGACGACTATCCTCTTACTAGGTCTTTAGATCGTAAAGTATTAAGCAAAGAAAAACTTGCATGACCTAAACGTTTATGCCAAAGAAGAGGGTCAGACTGGTTTTGGGAACAGTGTAGAGGTCCACAACATAAGTGTTCCCTTTACGAATTACTTCCAGAACAGTGTCTACTGTGTCATTCCTAGAAATAATGCACTTTTCAGAAGTAAAGTTTACAGAGTTACCTTTGTCGCAAAATTAAGAGATACTTAGTAAATTATGTTTTAAATTCTCGACTAAAAATATATTGTCAATTGCATGGGAGCTCGACCTTCCTAATTTTCTTTTGGCAATAATTTCGCCTTTTATATTGTCTCCAAAGGTCACAGTTCTTCCATCATAGGCTTCTAGTGAGAGAAATTTTGATTTATCACCTGCCATGTGCTTGGAACAACCACTGTCAAGATACCATGAGTTATTCCCCCTCACTAGAACCTGCAAAACGAACTAATTGTTAGAGTGAGGAACCCAGTCATCCTTGGGTTCCTTGTCGATTATGCATGAATCATATTTCTTAATCCAAATGCGATCGACATAAGATTGGTTCGCTTTGTCGTACTGTTCCCTTTTTAAACATTGAAATTTCAGGTGCCTGGTTTTACCACAAAAGGAACAGACTTTACTACTAGGGAGATCAACGTACACCTTTTTCTTGCTTTTATTCTTATTGTATCCTAGGCCTTCAGTATTCTTTGTTTTAGCCTCTAGATCCATTTTGGAACTTCATTGATTTTCCTTTTTCCTCTTTAATTTAATTCAAATTTCAATTTCTCATTTTCGATTTTACTAGATTCTAGGTCTAATTTTAACCTTTGAAATTTAGTACTAATATCATGAATAGATTCATCATTTATATTCTCATTTAAGCCTAGCAACTTATATTGATACAAATCGACATTAAAAATAATATTTTCTTATTTTACCTTTTCTAAAGTTTTCTTTAACATTACATTTTGATCTAATAAATCAAAGATTCTATTTTGCACATCAGACCTAAAAGAATTTAGGTAGGAAACATGGTAGTTACAAGTTTTAAGGTCCTTTTCTATTTGGAGACAGGTGGCAGTTCTTTTATCCAGTATATCTTGTGTCTCCAAAATCATTTTAATTAATCCATGTTTATCCAATCTAAATAGGTGGTTAGGAAATGTATTAGAAGACAATACCTCTTTTCCTTTAGACTTTTCGTCATGAGTGGCCATGAGACATAGATTAGCTGTTTCTTCCTCAACGGGAGCTTCAGTTTTAGCTTCGCTCTATCATGGCTTTGCGAAAGTCCGTCTTGTTGAAATTTTCTTTCATCGGTTGTCTTCCCGTTTCCCTTACCTTCCCTTTGCCCTTCTCGTTTTTCCATTGAGGGCACTCCTTGATGAAGTGATCAGTGCTTCCACACTTATGGCATTCGTAGTTGGTTTTGGTATTAGCAGCTCCTCTTTCTTTGTTGTTTCTTTGATTGGTGTATCTGCTGTTACTGAAGAACTTTTTGAATTTTCAACCAACATGACAGTCTCCTCTTCATCACATTCTGACTCTTCTTGATCATTCGCTGCCAGAGCCAAGCCTTTGTTTCAGGAACTGTCAGCTGTTCCCAGATGCAATTCGTGGGTCATAAGGAACCAGCCAACTTTTCCAGATTGAATTTTGTGAAATCTTTGGATTCTTGTATGGTTGTGACTTTAGCTCTCCAATGTTCATTTTGAGGTAGACTTCTTAGAATGTTCCTGACCTGTTCATCTGCGGGAATAAGCCTTCCAAGAGAGACAAGTTCGTTTGTTATGTTTGTGAACCTGGTGAACATTTCTTGGATACTTTCTCTTGGTTCCATAACAAATCTTTCATACTTTGACATCAACAAGTCAATCTTGGAGCGCATTACTTCACTTGTTCCTTCGTGGGTAACTTCTAGCAGATCCCAAATCTGTTTTGCTGTTTGCAACACATAATGCGATTATGCTCATTTGGTCAAGGACCACAGTGAACTAATTTGATGGCAAGAGCATTCATCTCCTTTTTCTGAAAATCATCTTTCTCATATTCAGTGATCGGTTTGGGAACAGTTTCGTTATTGGAGTTGGTAGTTGTTACCTCAAAGTCTCCAATTTCGATAACTATCCAAACTTGATAATTTTCGGCCTTGATGAAGATCTCCATCCTATTCTTCCAATATGTGTAGAATTTACCATCGAACATGGGCGGTCTTTGAGTGGAGTAACCTTCTTCTATTCGTTCATTCATTTTCAACATCTCTAAAACACCAAGATGCGGTTCTCAGGGTTTCCTGATTAAATGAGGAACAGAGCTCTGATACCAATTGTAGAAACACTTAGAGATGGTGAATGCAACAAGAGGGGGGGGGGGGGGTGAATTGTTAAAATAAACAACAAATACTTAAACAAACCACGACCACTCGAGATTTTAAGCTTCTTTTAATAAGTTATTGGCAATTATTACAATTACATAAAATACTTTTCTTCTCTTCTCAACTAGGCCACATCTCTTCTCTTTCTCCTTCTCTTTCTCTTCTCTTTCTCACGTTTCCCCTAGACTTCCCTTAAGTCTAGTTACAACAAACTCTCAAAAACCCTTACAAAAGAATTTCTCTAGAAAGGATAAAAACTAAGATATTGCATAAGAAAAATATTATAAATTAATTGGCAAAAGAAATAATGAAAATTTTTCTTACTTAGGTGATCTCTCTTGATTTTTTCGGTTAGGGCACACTACCACAAAATAACCGGTTGAAAAAGATCTATTTTTATATAAGACTAACTGTGGGTTCTACAAAACCCTAACTACCCATATTTCCCTTATTCTTAAATGTGGGAAAGTGGGGAATAATCTTGGAAGTTATTAAACAAAAGCTACGGTTAGTTTTAGGTTCTATAGGCTAAAAATAGTTAATTAAGATTAATTATATTAAAACCTAATTAAGTCCCTATTTTCATGGAGAGAAATAAGGAGACTTATTCTCATCCTTTTAATTAGCTCTAGGTTATTTTTAGGTGGTTATTTAATTTTGCCAATTAATAATTTATGCAATATCCTAATTTCTAACCGTACATATCAACTAAAAAATAGAAAAAGTATTTTCCTACGTAATTTAGCTGACGCACTTCTCCAAACTTGTATCGTTGGGAACACTGCACTGTCTCCATCAACAAATTTCATCAGATTACCAATTGTTGGAACAGTAGACATCACGTCCACTTTTGACTTCCTAAGTGATCTTCCATGCTGAGTCTTTTGACCTTTGACCCATACAATATTCTTTGACCAAGTCCTATTAGGTTCTATCAACGATTTATAAAATCGGATATATAACCTACAAAACAAACTCTAAAACATGTTTGTTTATTTAAAGTGAAGTCATCATCAAAACTTAAGAGGGCCAACAACGGGTAAATTCTAATCTCATTTTTGATTAGTTTTATTTTGTTTATTTTTGGGAAATTCTACATGGTAAGCACCAGGTTAAGGGAAACGCCCGTAATAACTAATCTTGTTTTTGTTTCTACATGGTAAGCACCAGGTTAAGGGAAACTAACTACCGTAACTATATGGGCTAAAAAATGTTTGAATGGCCGTGAAAGGGTGAAATTACCACATTGCCCTTGTTTAATTCTCCATTATCATCTTCTTCCTATGCTTTTCTTCTCTTTCAAACGTTTAACTCCTTTCTTCACATTCACCTCTTCCTTCTTTCTCTTTTTGCTAACAATTAAATGAAATAGAATCTAGTAGAGGTGTTTATTCGGGTCATCGGGTTGATTTCGGGTCAGGTGTTTCGGGTCGGTTCAAAATCGGGTTTTGTGTTCAAATTGATTTTTACATAATTGTAGATCCATTTTTTAGTCGGGTCAAATCGGGTTCAGTTATAAAGGCGGGTGTCTATCGGGTCACCGGGTCTGTTTTGAACACCTCTAGAATCTAGAATGCTATCAATACATGAAATAGAATCTAGAATGCTAACAATACATGAAATAGAATCTTGAACGCTAACAATGGCCGTAACTATATGGACATTTTATTTATTTCATTTAATTGTTAGCAAAAAGAGAAAGAAGGAAGACGGGAATGTGAAGAAAGGAGTTAAAGGTTTGAAAGCGAAGAAAAGCAAGGTTTTGAAAGAGAAAAAAAGCAAAGCAAGAAGATGAGGATGGAGAATTAAACAAGGGCGATATGGTAATTTCACCCTTTAACGGCCATTCAAATGTTTTTTTAGCCCATATAGTTACGACAGTTAGTTTCCCTTAACTTGGTGCTTACCATGTAGAAACGAAAACAAGATTAGTTATTACAGGCGTTTCCCTTAACCTGGTGCTTACCATGTAGAATTTCTCTGTTAATAAAAACATCATTTTTATTCATGAGTTGGATAAGGAAGGATATTCATTTACAATAAAAAATGGTTGTTTCTCTATTTATTTGAATGATATGTTTTATGCCAGTGCTAATAGTTCTAACAGATTATATTTACTTAAAAAAAAATAATATCCTTAACATAGTACGCAAGAAACGTCGAA
Source organism: Amaranthus cruentus (assembly GCA_019425755.1). NCBI lineage: Eukaryota > Viridiplantae > Streptophyta > Magnoliopsida > Caryophyllales > Amaranthaceae > Amaranthus > Amaranthus cruentus. The sequence continues at coordinate 10,683,935 of CM033450.1, read as the reverse complement.
CAAATGATAATAATCAAACCTATTTGTGGCATTGTCATTTAGGCCATATCAACTCAAATCGCATTCAGAAGTTACATAAAGATGGACTTCTACCATCTTTTGATTATGATTCATTTGATGTATGTGAATCTTGTTTGATGGGAAAAATAACAAGATCACCCTTTACCGGAAAAGGTGAAAGAGCAAGTGAGCTCTAAGGCCTAATACATACAAATGTTGTGGACCTATCAAAGCTAACCCTGATAAAATTCAAGCAATCCTGACGATGAAATCTCCCAAAACAGTCAAAGAAGTTCAAAAACTAACCGGATGTGTTACTGCCCTGGGAAGATTCATGTCGAAATCAGCTGACAAATGCTCGCCCTTCTTCAGGACCCTCAAACAAACAAAATTCGAGTGGACCGAAGAGGCAGAAGCGACATTTAACAGTCTGAAGGCCTACCTTGCTTCTCTCCCAAAGTTAGTCTCCCCCATAGAGGGAGAAACTCTAATCCTCTATGTCTCTATATCAGAGTACTCAGTTTCGGGAGTCCTGATAGCAGAAAGGGAAAAGAGCCAGTTATCGGTGTACTACATAAGCCACGCTTTTCGCGGCTCCGAAGGGAATTACAGCGAAGTAGAGAAAGTGTTGTTTGTGGTTATAATGGCAAGTAGGAAATTAAAACCCTACTTCCAGTCCCATCAAATCCGGGTCAGAACCAATCACCCTCAAAAAGGTTTTGGAAGGCAAGAACCAATCAAGCCGCATTTCCGACTGGGCTAACCAACTAGCAGACTATGGAATAAAGTATGAACCAAGAACTTCCATCAAAGCCCAAGCCCTGGCTGACTTCATAGCGGAAAGCACAGGACCACCACCATTCGATTCGAAACAAGAATGGAAACTATACGTGGACGGCTCATCTACCAAGGTAGCCAGCGGCGCGGGGATACTCATCATCTCCTCCGCCGGTGCCAGGTTAGAACGAGCAGTGAGATTTGAATTCGCTGCTTCCAACAATGAAGCTGAATATGAGGCCCTCATCCTGGGGCTAACCATCTGCTACGAATCCGGGGCAAAAATGCTGTCAGCGTTTTCAGACTTCCAGTTGATTGTAGAACAGGTGAAAGGCGAGTTCGAAGCAAAAGACGAAGGTATAAAAATGTACTTGGCAAAGGTACAAGAGTTGGTGGGGAAATTTGAAAAATTCTCACTGTCGCACATACCCCGCTCTGATAACGCCCAAGCAGACTCACTAGCAAGGTTAACAAGCTCAGCAGATTCATCCAAGGCCTGCGACATCGTGTGGGAAGTTCTTCCTAACCCCAGCATCAATGTCATGGTAAATGTGATTGATAGATCAGAAACATGGATGGAACCGCTGATTAACTATCTCGAAAATAAAATTCTCCCGGATGATGAAAATGAAGCTAGGCAACTGCAGAAGAAGAGTAAATGGTTTGAGTATCTTGATGGAACATTGTACAAAAAATCCTACACACATCCACTCCTAAAGTGTGTTACCCCGGAGGAGGGCAATTACATCCTCTGGGAAATTCACGAAGGAGGCTGCGGAATCCATCAAGGGATAAAGACCGTCATCAACAAGGGTCTTCGAAACGGATATTATTGGCCCACTCTCAGACAAGATGCTGAAAACTTAATACGCAAATGCTCAAGATGCCAGTTCTTCTCCAAGGTATCCAAAAAACCTACAAGCTTCCTTACTACCATGCAATCAGTGCTGCCCTTCGACAAGTGGGGGATGGACTTAATTGGACCATTTCCCCCTGCAAAGGGGCAAAGAAAGTTCATCATCGTGGCAATAGACTACTTCTCCAAGTATGTTGAAGCGGAACCACTTAGCACCATCACGGATAGACAGGTATGCCAATTCCTCTGGAGAAATATCATAACAAGATATGGTATACCCCGGGTCATTGTTACTGATAATGGTAGGCAATTTGTGAGCCGAGACACCGTGAAATACTATGAGAAATTCAACATCCAAATCCGGTTCAGCTCAGTATCAAGGCCACAAACCAATGGGCAAGTTGAGTCAGCTAACAAGGAAATACTCAATTGTATCAAGAAGAAAATCGAAGGTGCCAAAGGGTCATGGGACGAAGAGCTGCCGGGAATTCTCTGGGCCAGCCGCACTACCGTGAAAGAATCAACAGGTCATACTCCTTTTTCGCTTGTCTTTGGCTCAGAAGCTGTTCTACCGGTAGAAATCGGGATTCCCTCCACAAGGGTAACTTGCTACTCTTTTTCTGAAAATGATGAAGATAAAAGGGTTAATTTAGATCTGCTCCCGAAAACCCGTGGTAATGCACTCCTACGGTCAATCGCCCAGAAGCAAAAAATGACTCGTCAATTCAACAGACACGTGAAGACGAGAATCCTCAAACCAGGAGATTGGGTGTTACGCAAAATCGAAGCCACCGGGAAAGCCATAGAAAAAGGGAAGTTAGGAGCTAACTGGGACGGGCCATTCAAAATCATCACTGCTATCAAACCCAACACCTTTGAGCTATAAGACGCTGAAGGAAAAGCGTTGAAAAGACCTTGGCATGCAGACCACTTGAAGCAATTTTTCATTTAACAAGTCTTGCAAGGGCCATACATCATCAGCATCATCATCAGGTCAATATTCAATTTTCAACTTTCAATTTTCAATTTTCAGTTCAATTTTCATGTAATCAACTCTAGAACAGTTTACATCGGTTAACATTTCCGTGGTTGGTTCCACGGTTAGGCGGTATCAATATCTTTTGGTACTTTGTCAATTTTCAATACTCTATCTATAGGCACCGTTATTTACAACGGCTAAGCGGTATCAATATCTTTTGGTACTTTGTCAGTTTTCAGTATTTTGTTTCACGGGAACCGTGATATTCAATATTCCTTGCTCAGGCCGTTTAAGGTAGTGGTACCCACGGTCAGGCGGTGTCAAAATATTTAGTACTTGTCAAACGAAACGAGAAGTGCAAAGCTTGTTAAACGAAGATTAATATATATACAGTCAAAATGGTTACAATGGAAGAACTAAGCTACGGCGGAGAGGCATCATCCTGCTGGTTCGGTGGCCCGGGTTGAGGCTCTGGCTGTTGACGCTGCAGAGAGGGAGTGAAGCTGATAATGTCTTCAACATCTGGCCACGGTGCTTCACCCGCCAACTCTTCAGCCAAACCGCGGAAGGTCTCCCTCTTGGTTGATAAAATCTTCGATAAACTTGAAGATTCTCTTTGAAGCGCAACGAAGGAGGACCTTTCCGGCACCTTGGGGAAAGGAGGATAACAGACGGGTATCTTGTTGAGATCGAGAGCAAGTGCCCTCTTCTCCCTCGCAGGATCTACCTTTGTCGCCCATTCCCGCTGCTCCTCCTCATCCTCTGCCACGGCCTTACCTAATACCTCAGAATCTTTGTCCAATATAGATTTAAGGTTGGACGTGGCTTCTCCATGACTTTGTTCGGACAGCTCCAGAAGTTCTAAAAAATCAACATTCATCTTCTGAGCTGCCAGCTTGAACTTCTCAACTTCTACCAAGGCCCCGGTACCCATCATTTCCTCAGACAAGGCCGTCAGCAGCGGTACCACTTCCTCGGAATTTAGCCATTGCCGAGCCAGGAAAGCCGTCCCCTCTGACCGCAGCTTATATACTTTAGCCGCATCAAGGACCCTTTCGAAGCGGTCCATATCACTCATCACAGTTTTAATAACTTGCTCATTAGCAGAGACAAGTTTATCATGATCACCCAACATCCGTTCGCACTTGGCACTTACCGCAGTTTCCGACTCCTGCGGAGACGAGTTAGAACTTGACTCGTCCTCGACCTCCATAGGATCGGCCAGTTGCACCGGCGGGGCTGGCATAGCCTGCTTCCTTGCCCCGGTTGGAGGCGACTTGGCTTTTCTCTTAGCCGTAGTCTTCTTCCTCTTAACCGGCGGCTCGCCCCGTTCCACATGAGATGGGACTGGGGCCTCCTTCCATTTCTCTAGGAGAGAACGGGCTTTCGGCTCCGTTGGAGCAGCATCTACCCCGGCCATATTTGTGTTGCCATTCTGCATCAAAACACAGTTAGATGACGAAATCTAAGACAAAGGAAAATGAAGCTTGAGGATATACCTTTGGCGGGGTAGGTAAAGGAGTAGTGTCCGCCGCCCTCTTGGCGCGGTTCTGCGTCATCGACATCAGATTAAACTTGCCCATCAGATTGACGTATTTTTTCTCTAGTTCTTCCCGGGCTACACCTGCATAGAGAACGATGATCAGAAACCGGCGTAACATAATAAAGAAGCACAGCCAAAACAACACTTACGCTTATGTATTTTCAAGCTTATTTCAAAAGCAGAAAGCAACAATTCTATGTTTAGATGCCGTTTCCGGGGGATCCAGTTCTCCTGTACATGCACCGGTCTCCTCCCCTGAACCACGGACATCTTAGCGTATTCTATAATTACCGCCTCCTCCACTGTACATTGAGGGACGTTGTTGTTAAACTTATTAATTTTTGGCTTAATGTCGAATGTGGTCTTAAAGTTCCACGGTTCGGAACTGTACAAAAATGCGAACTTTGTCCGGTAACCCTTCTGGTTATCCGGGAGTTCTCCTACTAACTTATAACCCCTCCTATGGGCGAGGGTAATCCAACCAGCCCCATGGTCCTCAGAAGAACAGAGCCTCGCCCGGAAAATATACCTAAAGGCCGTGAGTGTAGGTTTTATCTTCAAAACCTTGCACACTATCAAAAATGCCGTGACACAACCCCAGGCATTAGGGTATACCTCGGCCACGGTTACGTTCAGCAGCTTGAGCAGTTCCCTAATAAAGGGGTGAAGAGGGAACCTCAGACCCAGCTCAAACGCCGGCATGTATACAACAACGCAGTTAGGCGGGGGAAACCTAACAGTATCTAAGTTGGCCGGTCATATAATATTTATTCCATCGGGAAGGCCCCATTTTTCCACCAACTCCTCCCGGGACGTGTCCAACTTGTTCCGGGTCTTCGAGTCAATAAAATAATTCAAGGGACCCCCATTTTTGATGTAGAACGGAAGAGGTGTCGAGGCATCGCTCTTCCGGCCAGAAGAATCTTTGCTCTGCTCCATGTTAGTATCTACAATCAAGAATCCGTCTAATTCAGGGTTTATTTTTGTTAGATAATGGGGAGAGAAAGCTACATCTACTTCCCACGGGGCAGGATATTTTATTTCAGGTGGGTAAAAGGGATGAACAGAAGATTCACTTCCACTCCTTATTGGAGAAAAAATCCGGGTTATGTAAACTGAAGTAGTCCAGTTCTTGTTCTTCAAGGGCTCCATTATACTATTTCGCCTAGCGCCCCCAAAATGTCAGAGAGGGCCCTTAGGGGCGTTTATTACCGGGTACCTGGTATTTCGGGTACTCGGAAAGCCAGGTACCCGGTAAGTTGGGTACCTATTTTAGCGACTCGTGTTCCGACCCGATTTATCCGGGTAACCAAATAAATTGGATCCGGACAACGGGTACCTGAATTGTTCAAATTTATACCAAATCTAATTTCACAAAATAGGAACCATTAATTCAACAAACATATAAAATCATATAGATGCAAAATTCATCACTCGAAAAGCATATCAAATAAAATTTATCAGAAAATGAAGCTAGCTTTAGAGATTTTAGCAATAAGTAGATTACAATAATGAATCACTGATTGTTAATGAAAAAGAATATCAAATAGAAAATTATCAAATAAAGCGCCTCAACACTTTATACTTATTGCTACTCCTATTTGTTAGGCATGCTGAACAACAGACCAATTACAATATTTATCGAAAAAAGATTTTGCCTCTCATAAACGTGTCAACGGGTACCCGGATAAAATTATTTTGTGGCCCATGACCTAACCCGATAAAGACGGGTCAGGCACCGGATAAAATTATTTGAGATGCCAGTCGACGGGTCGGGTCAAACGGATCGCCTTTTTTTAGAATGACTAATGACCGTGCATCAGAGCGTTCAGCAACTGGATCGTGTTTAGTATCAATACTAGATGATCACCCGTGCTAAAGCACGAGACATTTAGAAATTATTATGCATAAATAATATAATTGTTACAAACAGATTAAATAAAACTTAAAGAAAGAGAACTATGAATAATAATTTTTAAAAAATCACAACAAAGAAAATTGAATAATATATAACAATATTTACACATTATTAGAACATAATTGTTGATTACTCGTGCTGAGCACAAGCTATTTAATAACCACTATATATTAAATGTATGTATGTAATATTAGTTGATTACCCGTGTTAAACACAATATACAAAAAGTTATTTTATCAAAAATTAAATAGACTATAAATACTCCAACGTTTGTAATGGAGTAGATACATAAGAAAAATGCATGGAGAAATGCTTATTTTTTATTTTTAGATCAAACAACTTATACTAAATGAAAATAAAGAGTATTTGCAAGATAAAGAAAATATATTCTTGAAAAACCCAAAACACAAAGTTTCTCTCTCCTTTTGACGTTCGAACAAAAAATCAATTCCTTATTTCCAACTTATCTTTTAAGAAAATCTCTCCTTGAGATACCTTAAACTCCTATATCATATTTAATTTTTAACACTTCTAATTATTCAAATTCAACTATACTTAACATACTCCCTTTATTTACCCAATCTAGTTTTTAACATTATTCCTAACACTCTTAATTTGAATTATTTTAATGACCCTTAATTTTAAATGACGCTTTTTTCAATGACTGAGTACTCGGCGAAATATAATCAACTTAAATTGTTGATATATTTTAATGAATTTCCACATAGTAATGTTTTGTAAATGTTAAGAAGAATTCTAACACAAAAAAATGATCAAATTACAATTTTATCTCATTTGTCATTCTCTTTTTTAAGAGACTTTTCTTTTGAACGCAATATTTAATTTTGTGTGCTGATAAATAGAAATGGTGTATGAAAGTCATAATCTTGCAAATGACGACATTTTATACACCTTCACTTTGCTGCTCACCTCATTTGATTAACTTTAAGCCTTTGAGTTACCCATTTCTTTTTTAATCGGAAAAATTAATGCTAATAATCAAACCTTTCATTCATCTGTTATTAATAATCTCACCTTTAGATTATTTTTTAATAATCCAATCTTTGTCTTTAGTTTGCTAGCAATATATCTTTTAATAGTCAAACCTTTGCCCTTAGTTTGCTATCAGCATACCCTATTAGTATGCTGACAGCAAATAAAGGGAAAATGTTGAATTATTAAAAAATAATTCATAGGTGGGATTATAAACAACAGATGAGTGAAAGGTTGAATTATTAATATCAAATTCTTCTTTTTAATAATAATAAGTTTATTTATTTTTGTTTGACCTCTTTTTGTCTTTGCTTCGCAATAGAAGACAAATGTTTTTGCAATTAGCCACTTACTCAATCAAGTTATTTATCAACCTCATTTAGTAAATATTTTAGTATATAAAATGATGACTAATGGAGTAATATACAGTATAAATAAAGAGGCATGCTCAATATACAGTATAAATAAAGAGGTATTAATATCAATTTGTATTAGTATATAAAAGATAAATCTTAAATAGAAAAATTATTTTCAATCTAACTAAAATCACATATAATATTCTAACACATATAAAGGGAATAAAATTTGTTTTCAATCTTAGTATAATTACATATATTATTATTCCAATTGGTATAAAGATATAAATCTCCTTACTCTTAAATAGGCAAAATAAATAGTTATATAGAATTGCAATAGCATACATTAATGTATAGTAATTAATCTTGTCTTGAAAGCTACAAAAAAGTTATAAGAAAGTGTATGTGACAAGCTGATTTGAGCGGGAAATTTTTTTACCAGAAGCTGACACGTGTCATTAGGTGGTCTTTGTTTTAGTATATAGAATGATTCTAAAATTAAGAAATAATTATATAAAATGTTAACAACTCATCAGTGTATCTCCTGATAAAGTATAATGCATTGAGTGTTTAGTTAAGGATTTTGATGAAAAATAATGCAAAGTAAGAAAATGAGGAAGATTTTTGAAACACTAAACTCGTTACGAAAGTAAAACCGAAAAAGATTAGGTAACTCATCACCGCAATTTGACTATCGCCTTGATTTTCTTTTTCATCTTAATGGACTAACTAACTAACAGTGCTACTTAAAATAACAGGAGCTAACCATTTTATCATCACCATTTTAGTTTATTTCCAAGCTTTACAAAACAAATCTTTGCAACTCCCATAGCCCTTTGGCTAAAATGCTCCAATGAACCCTAAGCATTGGAATCTGGAGCAGTCAAATTAAGGGGTGGCTCAGACTGTAAGTAAACTATAACAGTGGAAAGATAATCACCATTGTTTCTTTTCAAAGCCTCATCAACAAGGTCCTTGCTTTACATCACATGGTCATTATGCAAAATTTATAGCATTAATTGTGGCTCCTAAAAAATCCCATATTCCATCATAACTTATATTATGGAACTTGTCCTCATGAGTCAATTCAGTTGTCATTGGTTATAGCTCAGCAATTAAGGGCACACCATCTGCTTGACTTATCCCATATGAAGCTTTTGATATCCTACAATGCAACCAAAATCAACAAGATTAAAAATGTCTAAGACTGCTTCTTCACCATGTAACATTTCACATGAAGTTTTTCCATCACATATAGCCCTTAAAGTTTTTTTTATGTTAGAAGCAATAATCTTCTTGCGATTTGGCTGGTTTTGTCGACTTTGGATGAAAGAGTCACGTTTTCCTCACTGAATGGTTTTAATATAGCTTCCAAGTTGGCAATGTTTACAAGGGGCATGTTAATGATATCATGTTTTCCCTAACCAACTGAACTTTGAACCCCAAAGCCATAATTGAAAGGAAATTTTAGAGATTTGGCTCCATACATAAGTTCATCGAAAACTAAGTACTCAATCTCAACTTGAGACGTGAAAGAACAATTAGTAAAAAAGTAAGCGTAGTAAACATTTTTAATACTATTTCAATTTGGTTGATAGTAGAAAACATCTTTTGTTAATATTATACCCTAAATTGTAGCGATAGTGTACCCTCTGTGAAGTTCTTATCCTTTTTAGAATAAACTCTTTCATAAAATTCCAACTCACTTAAAAATGCTTTTTCTTTTTCCTATAAATTTAGATACATATAAAAAAATCAGTCGAATTATGAAGAAAATGAATACTTTTGTAACATAAGAGCATATTAGCAAAGCTTCTAGGCCCACTTCTATAAGCATGAGCTAGGGCTTCGCAAGCTTATTTTCCAGTAGTTGAGTATTTCTAATTGACAAGAGAATTTGGTGAAAACCAATAATCAACAAAAGCTTCCAAACTGAGTTTTTGCGCTCTAGGAGGATACTTGGCATAATTATCCTCTTTTGATAGCTTCTCATTAAAATGTGTCTCCTTCATTAAGTGTTTATGCTTATTCTATACATCACCATCACGCTTCATGATACGGAATCTGAAATGTTTCTAAAAATAAAAATTAACATTTTTAGTATATAAATAATGCAAATTATTTATTTATTTATTTAGTTGACTATAAAAATTGATTACATACATAATCAAATACCTACTCGAACAATGTCAAGAATGTCGACTTTTGAAGAGTTCCTCAACTTGTATCACTTTTTTACGTCAACGGGACATAATGCATCAAGAGTTCCAATATTCCCAAGGAAACTCGTGAATACATCACCACCTTTTCAAATTGGTTGGTTTGAAAAATGGAGTTGACAATGTATCTAATGTTTACGTCATTTTATACAACATGTGTTTAAATGGTACCATAAGCGATGCGTTGTGTTTCATTATCAACTAAAAGGAATAGGAACAAACATAAATAATTCGCAATAAACCATTTTAAGTGGTAAAGGGGGAAATGAAATAATATATGGACAAGAGTTGTGACTTCATAGTACATAAAACAAGATAATCATAATTACATATCGTATCAACGTTTGACATTTCATCAAATAGAACCATATCTAGCCAATCTTTTATCAAAATACGATGTCTAGGTTTTGATGCTTTTGATTTTCCCACACTTTCACCTTTACCCTTTTCGTGGTCTAAGTCTTCACCCTCATATGAACTTGAATTTTCATCATCATTATCCGCCATAAATTTTCTAGAGGGGGATGCACCCTAGGAGTAGAAGTTTCACGCACATGAGAAGTCGACACAAATTATAGTGGTCGAAAATGTTCTTCTTCAATAATAGATGGTGGAGAATGAAACAAAGGAAGAATAAGAGTGGTTTTAGGAACTTGAGAAGTATGAAAAAAATTCTTGTGGTGCTTTACAAGGCGACTTATGTTCAATACACCGATCTTGTAGTCCTATTTGTGGTTGGCTCTTATAGGATGCATGATATCATGTTGAATTTCTTTAAAGGGTGCATATGATATATTATGAAAGGGTAGTGAAGCATTGAAGATTTGGATGTTATCTTAAACTGAGGTGCATTGATTGACCGAAGTGTTTTATCAATATGATTGTTCTAAATTTTGTGGAATATCTATAAATGTTCATTAAATTTGGAAACTAATCCTTAACCCTGTTATCTTGATGTATACACTTGACAAGTATGAGAATTACATAAGATTTACAAAATGTGTTTTTGTCAAAGTTAGTTTATTGTACATTTTCATTATAGTGATACTGAAGAAAGGAGGAAGGCTAATCGAAAATGTTTATGACTTGACCTGTACGATAAAAGCAACCATGTTTTTAAGTATGATTAGATCAAAGAAAAACCTTAACTTGTTTTCATTTCGTTACAACTATCTACTGCAATGCTTGAGTGACAATGATCAATTCTTCTATAACCCCACCATTTTCAGCTTGACAGCAAAAGTTGTGCCTTGTCAGCCTTGCATATTGACATTGATATAGTATGACTCCATTTCAGACCAAAAAAGATGATATAAAATCACTAGCTCTCTCCCAAGTAGTTGACAAGTTTTGTAGGATCCATTGATCTAAGCTTGTTTTTTATCCTTAATCCTCAATTATTAATTTAAGTATTTTGTAACAAGGCATCTCAAAATAGAAATGATACGCAAAATTAATATTCAGTAAAGCAGATACACATTGAATTACATATATAAGAAACTTAAGCAACATAGATATTCGCATTTCAACAAATAACCTATATTGTCCCAATAATATAAACTTTCGAGCAACAACATAAATCAGCAACAAAAAAATTCGGACCTTGTATGTAGAGAATCCAGCCCCAACGCAAATAAGAAACATAACACCAAACTGAGCAACTCGCAATATTAATTCACACACTTGTAGGAAAATAAGAGAAAAATGATTAATTTCCCACTTTATAATGTGGGTAACTCACAACATTGTTATTAACACTACCCTGACTTATTATTAAGGAGTGGATACTAGGTAGACCTTTTAAAAAGTGGGTACTGGTTATAATAATTACAGAGTAGGTACTTATGAAAACTCTGATCACAAAGAAAGATACTTAAATGCAAAAAAGGCAACAATAAACATAACACGAACTAAATGTACTAATTCAATATCAAAACAAATAAAAAATCCAAACCATGAAATCAAATAAAAAATTATCCAACAAAAAGCAAATCACACAACCAAGGAGTGTCACCTAACTCAAACAAGTCTATAGGCTTAGTCTTAACAACGTGTGACAATCCTTTTCTTATTCCATCTTCAATATTAAACATTTGTTTTCCATGAAATGAGAAATAAACACATACACCCCCATATAAGGTTTGCACATCCCTAAGAACGTTTAATCAACCGCAACGAACTAATACAAGTTACTTTTTAAGCTTCATCATAGTTCAAATCAAATGTTTCTTTCAATTTTAAGTAATATGGCTTTCTATTTGAATCAACTACAATTCCTGAATTTTGAGTTTGCAACTTCGAATCACGATCCATGGCAAGAAACTTATAGCCATTGATCATCAAAACTTTCAACTTTTTTGCTTGATAATTTTTATTAGTAGCAAAAGATTTCTTTAACTTTCGATCTTCTCTACCTGAATCAAAGCGATGAGCTTACTAAGATAAACATTTTAATAAATTATAAACAAACGCCTTTATTAATTTTATTTAATTGTTTAATCTTCAAAAAACCTGAATCTGTAACCATTCTATCAATTTATTAAAAATTCACATAATTTTTTCACTTTCATTGATCGCATCTTGTATGTTATTCATTTGTGGCTTTTTCTTTAAAAGTTTGCTTTAAAAACATTACTATTATATTATTGCATTATTGTTTGAAAAACTTCAAATTGAAATAAAACATATATAACTTAATGTGAAAGTACATTCATCTCCTCTGTGTGAAGTAAAACATAACGATGGGCTAGTTTTAAACGTTTTTCATCAAGACGAACATGAACCTCTTTTTCGACCACTCGACCAATAGAATTGAACAAATAATTATCAAAACATCAAGAATTATCATCGATTCTTGGGGTCTACTGAAAACAGTCTTAACACCTTCAAGAAGTCTAGAATAAAATGTGATCTTTCAAAACATAGCCTTCAACAATTAATCCTTCTGTTTGAGCTTTATTAGTTACATGCGATTTCGAATCAGACAATTACCTTACAAAAAATATGAAAATTGATAGGAGATCGAATACTCTCTTGAGAAGGCAGTGAATAGAGAGTATGCATGTTTAAAAAAAATTTCTGGAAGGTAAGCTCAAGAGCTTGTGAGACCTTTCAAAACAGTTTTCAAAAACTATTTTAGGTTGTATAATAGATCTAACAAATATGTATGCAAATAAACTTTCAACAATACAAGGGATTTGTTAACGAGGTTCATCTATCAATAACTTACTTCCCGCCTATTGGTTCTCTTCCAACCTGTAGGATTCAACGACTTTTATTAATGAAGTTTAAGACAACTATAAGATCTCTTGATCTTCTCTCACCACATTATCCCCCTTAATAAAAGTACAAATCACAATCTCACAAAAGAGAAAATAAATTGAACACTTTAAAAAGTATTCCAAGCTAAGACGTATTTAATAATTAAAGTTTTAACTCTTTTTAACTCTAAACCCTATTACAAATGAAAGAGTTTGATGAACTAAGTTTTTACAACACTTTATGAATGCTATTTTAATTCAATAAGAAAGAAAATTATAAGAAGTGTTACAATTTTAATCCATGAATGAAGCCTAATATATATATATATATATATATATATATATATATATATATATATATATATATATATATATATAGGGAGGGAAGGATCCAATGATAAGGGTGTTGAAAATGAGAATGGTAAGAAGGATTCTACACCCTTGATTTCACTAAAACAAAAAAACTATGGTCACGATTAACCCAAAAAACACATAATTGTAAAAGCAACTATGTTACACAAAAAAGTAACTATGACATAAATTTTAGAATGTTCTTTTTTTGTAACATAGTATCCTTTGTTGTATATATAGTAACAAAAAAAAAATCTAACAAAATCCTTCCCATCTTTCTTATAACATATATATATATCAAATGAGAAAGGGTCTCAAAATGAGAAGGGTGAAAAGTAATCTGAAGCGTTCATTTTTTAGATCAATGGACAAATTTAATTTGTTAGTTTTGTTAGTTGCACGCGATTCAATATTGCTTTTTCGGGTAATATGAACCAGTTTCTTTAATACTGAACCGGTTCAATATATCATTTTCTAAAGATACTATGTTCTTAGCAAAAGATACTATGTTATGAATAAAGATTACTATGATTATGTATAGTTACTGTTTTCTCTTAATCTTTTACAGAACATAGTAATTTTTAAAATGAACATAGTAATCTTTAATCATAACATAGTATCATTTTCTAAAAACATAGTTTCCTTTAATCATAACATAAAATGGAGAAAAAGAGCGAAGAGAAAGTTGGAGCCATGACTGTGGTTTTCACGAAGAGAAAAGACTTTAAACAGGAGAGAGAGAACAAGAGGTCGTAACTAATTTTTTCACCCGTTAGATTTTCATAAGATCAGTAGCTATAAATCCTTCTCATCCTTCTCATTTTGAGACCCCTCTTCAATGGATCCCACTGTGGTTTTCACGAAGAGAATATATATATATATATATATATATATATATATATATATATATATATATATATATATATAATATATATATATATATATATATTATATATATATATATATATATATATATATGTATATATATATACACATAGGGGAGGGATCCAATGAGAAGGGTATTGAAAATGAGAAGGGTAAGAAGGACTCTACACCCTTGATTTCATTAGAATAAAAAAATCTTTGGTCATGATTGAGCCAAAAACACATAATTGTAACAGTAACTATGTTACACAGAAAAGTAACTATTATAATATTGAAAATGAGAAGGGTAAGAAGGACTTTATAACATAATATCATTTTTTGTATACATAGTAACCAAACAAAATCAAACAAAAATCCTTCTCATCCTTCTCATTTTAAAATCGTTCTTATTTGATCCTACATCTATATATATATATATATATATATATATATATATATATATATATATATATATATATATATGCCACGCCTCAACATAATAATGCAAACCAAAGAAACTTCATCCGACAATGTAACTAATCTGATTAATCTTGGCAAGTCTTCAAAATCTTGAGCCTTAATTCAAAATATAAGTTATTCAAAATACAAGAATTCATGTTTAAAATACAAGGTATTAAAAATACAAGAATTCAAATAATACGTCGTATTCAAAATATGTCTCAACACTCCAGTTATGACTTTTTGAAACATGTTTTTGATCGCTATTTTTAGCTATCTCAACTTTTAATGTGCTGCCACGTTAGTTCTTATACAAGATATTCAAAATACAAGAATTCAAATAATAAAAGCGTGTTAATATTATTTAAATTAAATTCCTACTTTTTAGCTGAAAATTAAGAATTCAAATTTGATATTTTAAAGTATGATTTTGAAATGTAAATTCATTGTTTCGGAATCATAAAAATTTCGAAATTTAGATTTACATATACTAAGATTATTTGGAAATCATTGGGAATTTAAAATTTTTAATTACAAATTCAAACACTGTTTGACAAAACTAAGGAATTGTAATGCCAATTACATATAAATAAGAATTTAAACCACATATCAATTACATATAAATAAGAATTTATAACTATCTTCGAGAGTAGTATATATAATTTATTTAAATAAGAATTTAAACCACATCTCAATTACATATAAATCGACCAATATGTAAAGGAAAACATGTACAAGTTATTTAAACAGTTGCTGCTGCGTTTTAGACGAACTAATACATTTTAAAAAGTAAATAACACTACTAAGACAATAAACATAATAGCATTCAATCAAATTTTTCATCATCTGGTAGCTGTTTCAGCATTGCAAACTCATTAGTATTGTTAAAAAACTTTTTTGCAACCTTCAAGATTTGGTGTCGATCCAGTCCAATAATGTTCGAAACAACCTCGTAGACTTCTTTAATATTAGGCTTTGGAGGGTTTTTGACTATATATATAATCCTTAACGACTCTGCAAAGCTACTTACCTCATCTATAAGACGATCTGTTTTCAATCTTTTATAAGAAGACTCTCTCGAAGTCGCCTCAGATAGGTTGGCACCTTTATTTTCAACCACCATAGCAGCAACATATTCCTTGTTACTCGGGACCATCACCTACTACTTTATCTATAGCTACTAAAACACAAATTTCATCCCAATTGTTTCAATTATCCAATGCATACTAATTAATATATTAGTATATTAATAATAATAATTATTACACTAGTTATGTTTCAGTCATCACAAAAATTTTCTCATATAACTTTGGTTTAATAATCACTCAATTGATAATAATCGAAAAAGAATTTTAATAAACATATCATAATACTACAGATTAGTTCTAATTTTTGAGTTAAGATGAAAATAAAACAATCACATTAAAACGAGCATATGTCTGGTTATAGGTCAAAATAAAATTGAATTTTTGTTTATTATAGCTTATTGCATTTCGAGTCAAGTAACATATCAGAATCATGTCGGTTTTTAAAAATATCACAGATCAGGTCTAATTTTTGAGTTAGGATAAACATAAAATTTCAATAATTATTTTTTTATTTTTTCATTTTTTTTATGTTTTTAATTTTTTATATTTTTATATTTGTTTTACAAATAAAATTTTAAACTGATTTCGAAAATTAACCTCAATATAACTAAACATTCGGATAAACATGAAATTTTTAATATTTAATACACAAATTTTTTATTTTTCAATGTACAATATAGCATTTTGATAGAAATTATTTCAGATTAAAATGAAATAATACGAAAAATTTTGAAAAATTTGTACATTCGTCAAGTATTATATTGGAGAATTCAAATTATTTTTTTTAAAATTTTAATCTTCCACTCAAATCATACGTTACAATTTCATAAGACTTCTTAATATATTTATCTTTTTATAAATTATCAAATTTCATATCATTGAAATCATTGCTTTTTTTTTCATTAATATAAAAAAAACCAAATTATATGTTTAAAAAAGTTTTGAATAAATATAACTTTTTACTTATAGAAAATTATTTTCATAATATAAATTTCTCTAATAAATATATTAATTATATTTCAACGAGAGTTTTCTTTGTAGGGTAAAAAAATTTTATATAATCAACCAAATATTGAAAGTAAATAATTGGTAATTTAATCCAACTTATATCCATTATAGGCAATATATACTATACAATACAAAAGGTTAACCATTATTTCAAATATTTTTCAATTAATAAAAACATTAGAAAATTAAAAACGAAATATACTTAAATCAAAAATAAAAATTGAATTACTCAACTTACAAACAAATGAAAAATAATATATTCAATCATTTAGATAAAGAAAATATAAATTTTCAATTTAACCTAAATTTTCAATTTTATAACATTGAAATGATACAAAATACCGATGACATTTATACTGTCTATGATGTTAGGTGCTTTTCATTATGGATCAGTTACATAATAACTTTATTAGAGGAATATTTGGTATTCTAAGTTTGTTAGAATAATATAAACCTCATCACTTTATTTGTTATTCTTTTTATATTTTACGCCTTTGTAATATAGTAGTATAAACAGGTCATTATTGTACTTTGTTTTATTGAATACATAAATCACTTTTGTTTCTTTTCGTTTGCTAAGCTTATGTATTTAGTTGTTAAAGATGCCATCTAAATTTTTTTCGATGTTTAGCATGATATCAGAGCAGTTAATTCTACATCTATATTTTTGATTCTTTGTTTCATTTATAATATAGTTTCCCGTTTTTATTCTAATACTATGTTGTCATGAAAAATAGTTGTCTCTAATTTAGGTCCTACTCAAAATCCAGTTAGAATATACTATATTCATTCTTTGGAGCATTGCTATTATAAAACTTTTTTCAACACCGTTCGATGGCTCGAATATGCTAATTGGATAACATCCATCATAATTTGACTCGTTATCAAGAATAAACTAGGCTTTGTTGATAATTCAACACTTAAACCATATTCAAATCTAATGACTCTAAATGTAAGAAAAGGTGCAACAATATGCTGATTGATTGGATTGTAGGATCTTTAGATATAACAATTGGCAAAAGTATAATGTATTACAATAATGCTTAAGAAATATGACAAAATTCGGAATGAAAATTTGGCCAATCATTCTCTGCACAGTTGCATAGCCTAGAAGAAAAAGTTACTAATCTTACTCGAAAGATCTCTATAACTATTGTTCATTATTTCACAAGAGTAAAATTTCTTTGAATTGAGATGGATCATGTATATTCACTATTCATATGCACTTGTAATGGTTATTCTTGTGCCTTAACTAAGCGGTTCATATTAAGCCAATAAGATTAAAGACTAATTCATTTTTTAATCAGGCTTGATGATCAATACAATCAAGCTCGTACTAATATTTTCTTGATGAGTAACGTATCTACAATAGAAGGTGCCTATAGGATTTTGGTGTAAGATGAAAGACATAACGAAGTTTGTAAACATGCTATTGCTCCAACAGAACCGTTGGCCTCTACCAATGACAGGAGGAGGATCTATGATCAAAGCAGGAGTATTGAAGGTACTAATGGGTACAAGAGTACCTATGCTCAGAGTAATGGAAGAGGTGACATAAACAATTACTTCAGTGATCATTGCTAGATCAAAGGATACATAATCAAATGTTGTTTCAAAATCATGGGTATCCTGAACCAAAAAGAAGAAGGCTTGCTGCTAACACACATAATAATAATGATAAAAATATCACAAATACTGGTGGTACTTGACTCACCTCAAAACAGCTAAACAATCTTTGTCTCTTCTCAACAAAAGTGTTGCATCATTAATGCTATTGTACTCACCTCAAAAAAGCAAAACTAATTTCATCACTTCTGGTAATCTAGTAGGTACTATTTTCTTTATCTCAAAAAACATCTCTAACAAATTGATAATTGATAGTGGGACAACATATCATATGTGCAACACTATTAGTTTGTTCAAGAATTTAAGGAACGTTAAGAGTAGTATGAATGAAGTTGTTATTCCTTATAGTAGTATGCTGAAAATCACTAAGGTTGCGGACATTTACCTTGATAACAATCTTATTCTCAAAGATGTATTATATGTGCCAAAAATGCATTCAACTTAATATTATGTACTGAGAACTCTATATCAGTTCTTTTCTCAGCCTTTGGTTGTTGGTTCCACGACTATATCAAGAAAAGTCACTCAGATCTTGGCAAACTCAAGCATGATTTGTATTGCACATTGAACAAAATACTCTTTGAAGATTTCAATAAAGCTACAAAAGTAAACACTACAAGTACACCTAATGAAGGCTATTTTTGTAATCTTACTACTCTTGACACATTAAAACAAATAAAGTTGTTGCATCTTGGAAATGGACATGTCCTTTTCAATAGGCTAATGTATCCAAATCTTTGTTTTTCACAAATTCAAGATTCTATCATTTTTATTGTTTCTCCATTATAACTAAGAATACTTTTGAACAATTATATTTAGACTTTTGAACTAAAAATACTAAAAACAATGGTTGTAAGATGTTCTTACTATAGTTGATGACTTTACAAGATCTTGTTGGTTGTATCTCTTGAATTGCAAAGATTAATGTGTAAATATGAAAAATCTTTTGTCATACATACAACTTCAGTTCAATTCTCATGTTAACTGTGTGCTCTTAATGATGCAATGAACTCGTGTAAATGGGCCATGTTATAGTTATTTATTACAAAGGAATATATCACCAAAGGAGTTATGTTCAAACACCACAGCAAAACGAAGTAGTTCAACAGTAACACAACTTCTCAATGAAACAGCCAGAGCACATTGTTTTCAATCTAATTTACCTATTAATTTCTTGGGCGAAGCAGTTTAATGTGCCACTTATCTCATAAATCGAATGCCCCTAACATCCTTAGAGAATATCTTCCCTATGAGAAACTCTTTGGTAGTTTACCTGATAATACATATCTTAAGGCTTATGGGTGCTTATGTTCTACCTCTACCTTAAAACATGGAAGAAAAAATTCGAAGCTAGAGCAGATCCATGTGTCTTTATTGGATACCCTTTTGCCCAAAAAGCTTACAAAGTGTACAATTTAAAAACAAAAAATGTCACATTTCCATAGAGATTACATTCCATGAAATTTTTTTCCCGACTACTTTCAAACTTTGATTGCCACGTCACTTATTCCTTTTTATTTACCTACACATTCATATGCACCTAGTACTGGCACTTATTTTACGTATCCAACCTTCACTTGTCACGCAAGACCCTATAATTTCTTTACCACGCCCTATTCATCCTAGCCATGACAATTCACACGATATATCTTCATTAATCTTTCCTCACCCTCTTAACTTAGGTAATCTGCTACAACACATAGACCTCCTTCATATTAAGAACAATATATCTACAAAATTGCATCCACTAAACATTATTTCTCTTATTTTCTGGTTGAACCACAAAGTTACAAGTTAACTACCCAACATCCTTCCCGCGTCCAAGCCATGTACATTGAAATTGATGCTCTTATCTCCAATAACACTTCGGATGTTGTTCTTCTACCTATGGGTAAAAAACCAATTGGGTGCAAGTGGGTTTATAAGGTAAAGCTCAAGGTTGATGGTTCTCTTAAACGGTACAAACCTTTCCTTGTTGTAAAAGGTTTTAACTAGGAATATGGGGTTTGGTTTATTGTTCTTAGCGCATTTGAGGTTCAATTTGTCAAAACCAACTACAAATCAAGCATCTTTAGTACGTACATTTCTCACCTGATTGTTGAGGCTCAAATTAATGGATTTCCAAAGAGCCAGTGTAAGAAAAGAAATCAATCCATAAAAAGAAATCCAACCTAAGAAAAGTAGAAACATTATTCATGCAAGGACATACTAAAATCATCATACAAATTTGTACAATTGTAGTATGTTGAAATTTTCAAAGGGGAAAAATGTTGAAATAAAACTCCAAAGGGTATTGAAAATGTACTTATGCATATTGATGAGAGAGATCATGAAAATGTGCAGTAGGTCTTGGGAAGCAAAAGTGGAAAAAATAAACAATTAAATAAAACTCCAAAACACCATCAGATTTGTAAGCGCTTCTTTAATGGTGACCCAAAAAAAAGGTCATCACACTCTTTCATAATTTTTCTCTTTCCTAAAAGTTCATCTTTCAACGTAATTTTATTAACAATGATCTCTTTCAGAAGATCATCATCTTGACTCTCTTACTTTTAATCTACTCTACTATACTTTCTCTTAATTTATCTAATATTTATCTTTATTTTTTCATAATATCATTTTCATGTACAAACTTAATATATTTTTTATTTAATTAAAAGAAATATAAATTTAAAGACATCCATAATAATTACCAAAATTTATTAAATTCCAATAAAAATTACAATGCACAGATGGAAAATAAATACTCAAATTAAAAAAATAATAAAATTTTTATGTACAAACTAATATTATTTTTTTTCATGATTTACGGTGTTTTTTTTAACTAGAAAAAACATTTAAATTTGAAATTATGTCAACAAATATCAAAATTGGTTTCATTTTAATAGATCTTGAAAAAATATAAATGCTGGTATAAATTTTTTTAAAATCTATTTAATTAAGAAAACAGCCTTTTAAATTAATAAAGGGCTAAATGTTTTCACCCAATGAAAATACGCCACATGAAAAAGAGGGGCAGTTGTGTGTTAGGTGGCAGAATAGCTTCATTCCTTGGCCAATCATTGCTAGACACGTGGCATATATGCTGAAAAAATCTAAGTGACCGTTTGAGTGAACGTGTCCCATGATGATAATTTTTGCCAATCTTTTCCCATACCAACCTCATATTAGATCACCAGTAAGAGCATTTTACCTCTAGTTTTGTCATATGATATAAAATTAGATCATTAATAAGGATGATCTTATCCTTTGGAAACGAAAGGATCTCTTTGGACCTACAAAGGCTACCTTGGAACCTACAAAAGTTGTTGTGAGACCTAAATTCAGACAAAAAAAATCTCATAAATTGGTGTTTAGAGCCGATAAAAGTTGGGTTGGAATAAGAAATCGCAATACAAGATATAATGCAATAAAAACTCTCCACCAAATGATACTGAGATTTTAAAGACCAATAAATTAATATAGGGTCGTGTAGATTGAAAACATTTTCACTTAAGGAGAAAACGCTGCCAAGGGTAGCATTTAGCTGCTTTATACAATTGTACCAAAAAAATGAAGGGGAAAAACGCTGCTTGGATAACGTTTTCCTTGAACAGTGAAAATGCTGTTCTTGGGAGTGTTTTTCCTCAATTGTCTCAAAACCCAACTTCTAACCCATTACGGTACAAAAACACTATATTTGACAACATTTTCTCTAAAAGCTTACTTTTGCTAATAATTTGACGTGACACTCATATCTCCGAATTGTTTCAAAATTAAGGTTAAACAAATGTTCCACGAGCAACAACCGTTTTATTTTCGCTTTGTTGGTAGAAACAACATCCTTTTGTTTACAAAAAATCATTTAGTTTATTTGGGTTGAAGTTTATCCAATTGTTATTATTTAAATAGGGCTAACAGCCCCAAATTCTTAGAAATGGCATCATTTATGTATCATATTCAAATGACAGAGGGAATTATGATAAAGTAAATGATGTACATAGTCGTCAATTAAGGACAAAATAGGCTACCACCCAGAGCCCCGAGTTTTTTAGGGCCCAAAAAACTTATTTTTATGAATAAAAGTGACTTTTGACGAGATAAGTGATATTAATTTGAATTAAATTTAGATATAACTTACATTTTTTTCTAATATGATATCTTCGCTAGTGCTTTTTTGATGACTTAGATTAAATATCAATACTAAAAAAAGGTGTACGATATTATTCGTTACGGATTAAGTTTTTAGGAGTCAGTTTTTATATTTTGCTCTGGGGCTCAAAAATGAACGGGACGCCCCTCATAATTTATGGTTTGAAAGCAAAGGATGCATAAAATTCTTCTTTGAGACTTTAACTTAGCTAGGCTTAGCTTAGTTTAAAAGCTCAGGATGCATAAAAATACAAATTTAAAATTGATCGGGTAAATTTTATATATCTCAAGCACATGGTGTACACGTAGTGCGGGTCGAACACAAGGAGGCGAGTCAACTCTAAATTGTATGTCTTACGATTAACAAGACAAGGCTTAGACAAAATGAGTGATTGAAATCTAGTTCTATGATGCAAATATACTAAAGCAAAACAATAATAAGATGTGATAACAATGGTAAGGCAAACTCTAGGGCGTCGGGCGTCACCTAATTCTGACATAGGAATCAATTACTCTCATGATTGTATGAAATTGAGTCATCGTCATAATTAAACGTGATCTAATTAATCTCAAGTATTGATTAATATCAATTTAAGACCAACTAGTATTAATCCTCAAACTTCCGTTCTATTGGTTAAACTAGAAGGAATTTAACTTAAGTATATCTCAATCCTAAGTTAATCCTAATCTCAAACTTCCATTTTATTGAAAAGGTTAACAAAGATGTTTAAACCCAGATTCATTAAGCGTAGGTTCAATTATAGACTCAAATCGCACACAATCAATCGATAAAATATCAATCCATGCTTCGAATTAGGGATTATGCTTGATGGTTTCCCTTTCGCAACCATATTGATGGTACCAACATTAAGATTTCATCCTTCTGATTCTCTTGAATCCTTATGCTAGACTCAACAACAATGTGTTGTCAAAGATCGAAGAGTAATATCTCTTCTCTTTTATGCTTTAAAGCATGTCTAACATTCCTCTAAGACGAATTGAAATTTTATGTAATTTCATATTAGCATGTATTCTTTGTAACTTATGGAATTGATCAATTACGAGGCGATTATTAATCATCTTATAAGAATTGAAATTCTTACATGAAACTTTTTGGAGCTAACATCCTCCACCATTTGTTTGTTCTACAAAGTATCCCTTAATTCCTTAGCGGACTCATGTCAAAGAGTGAATCTTGTATTCCATTTAGAATATGTCCCTAGCAAATGAAATCATCATTTTCCCACTTTCTTATTTTCCTAGATTGCTCAAGAGTTTCATCTTCGGCCTTCTCTTGTTTGGGGGTACTTATCACGTAAGCCACGTTCAAAGTAGTTAGGAGGATCATCATCTTTTTTTGCCAACCTCGAAAATGGACACCAACAAACTTATCCAACTTAGTGAAATTAGAGGTAAGTTTTTTGATAGTTTCCATCCCGAAGAAAGTTATCACAAAAGATTATTAAAAAATAATAATGTAAAATACGAATTACAAACGGGAATTTGTATTATCCCTTTGTTGAAGACAAAAATGAAATTAAGCTTACAAATAACACTAAGAAGAAACTTGAAGATTGTTTTGTAACGACAATCGTTACCCGAAAACTTGATACTTGTAGGTGTGTGATCACTTTCCTTTTGTGATATTCCCCCCACAAAGGTACTTAGTTTAGACTTGGAAATTCACAACGAGATATAAACAACACAACACACCCTTAGTACTTAGGGTTTGTCACTTAACAACAAGTGCTTGATAAATTATAAGCTTTGAAAGTTCATAAGAAAAGTTAATTACTCTCTTGATAAGAACACAAGTGAATGAGAAGAGTAGGAATGAGAATTCAGAAATTAGGTGTAGTTTTCACTCATCCCTAAGCCTCTATTTATACTACTTCAAGTATATAAAGAGTCATCACACAATCACCAGTGGAAAAAAAATATATCTGTTGCGCGTCATTTGCTGCAGTTTTAACTAAACGCAGCTTAAAATAGCAAAAAAGAATAACGAAAAAAAATTTAAACAAATGTTGTGGTTTTTTTAAGGTCCGTAGCAAATAAGCTAAAATAAATTAAATAAATTCGATTATATACTGCTGTTTTACATAGTCTGCAGCAAATAAGCATTATGTACTGCGATTTTCTCACAGCCCGCAACAATTAATATAAAACGCTGTTTGCTTAAAACATTAAAACGCGCCTTATAACGTTCATTTTCACATAGACCTACTGTTTTGCTTCTTCATCTTCTTCCACTGTTTCATTCGAACAACATATGAAGACTATTTGCTTTGTTCAACCCACTGTTTGCTTTCAACAACAAGTTCTTCTTCATCTTCTTCCCACTGTTTGCTTTCAACCCACTATTTGTTTTGTCTTTCTTGTTCGTTTTGCTTTGTTGGTTTTGTCTGTCAACAACATATGAAGACTATTTGTCTTTGCCACAGCAAAATTGGATTATTGTCTTTCAACCCAATGTTTTCTTTCTTGGTCTTGTTCTTTAACCTTTCAACCCACAAGGTCTTGTTCTTTTTCACCTACGACATAAGGGCTTAATTAGTTCTTATTCTTCTTCAAGGTATAATTTTTCAAAGCTCATTTTAATTGTTAGCTTCATTGTGTTTTAGGGCTTAGTTTTTTATGTATTCTGTTAAAATTGTGGTTTGTTATTGTACATATTTTAATTATTAGAATTAGATTAAATATACATATTTTTATGGTTAAATGTTTATTTTTAGGCTTAATATTAATGTATGAAGTATAGAATTAGAATATGTTCGATTTTATAGAATTAGAATTATATGAAGTATGAAGTATCAAGTATGAAGTAAACAATGTTAATTATTTTAAATGATTTTATTTTATAATATAATGTAGTGCTTATATAGAATTCAAATGTAAAGTATATATTTAGGGTTAAATATGTTTAGTATAAAAAACTATATTTTTGTAAGGTTGAATATGTTTGGTATAAATAAGTATATATGTTAAAAAATTGGTATTAATTTTGTTTTGAATTAATTAATCACACTTAGGATGACAAAAGATCATTCTTGGATGTATGGAAGCATAGAATCGTCAGAATTTTTTGATGGTGTATTAGAATTTTGTAGTATTGCGGTTGAACATCAAGTTAGGACGAGAAGAGTTGGTTTTTATTGCCCATGTGTCAATTGTGGCAATGTATAAAAGATAGATAGTGTTCATATCCTTAGGGAGCACATACTTCGACGTGGGTTTAGGCCTCAATATCATGTTTGGGTTTAGCATGGTAAGGAGGGAGTTTACAAAGAAAAAAGTGTTATTGAGGATGTGGATAATGTGGCTGATGTCAATGAGGATGTAGTAGATTGTGTTGATGGGTATGAGACAGATGAAGATAATGTCTATGAGGATGTCGATCGTGTTGGTGAGAAGATGGAGGGAGTCGAGGATGAGTTAGGAAAACTTCCTCGTGTTTTTGACTTGTTGACAGAGGCCTCTCAAAAGCCTTAGGGACAAACTTGGTTTTTTTTTGCATGAAACATGGAATACAAAGCTATTTGGTATATATATTATTGTGTTGAAATTGCTAGAATTGAAAATCAAAGTCATATGCTTGAAATTACGTGCTAAATTACAATTTTAAGGGTTTCGAAGCATTTTTGGCACTTTCGCTCATAAGGTAGGTCAAACTTGGTTTGTTTTAAATGAGGCTTGGCACACAACACTATTAAGTAAATATTATTGTGTTGAAATAGTTTGAATCGAAAACAATAGTCATATGCTTGTTATTACGTGATAAGTTGCGTTTTTGTACTAACATATATTTTTTCTAGTGCTTTCGACAAGATAATAACGTTGGTTGGGACTACTACACTCTCAAATATATGGGTGATCTCATACAAGGCGTGAAAAAAGTTGGAGTCAAAAATATTAATGTCGTAAGTATTTGTTACGTTCTTAAATTTTAATATTATGTATTTACTATTGATAAAATCTAATTATACATGTATTATATACACTATTTAATTATTTCATATAATTTTATAGGTTTTATACGACACTCCAAGGGAAACATGCACTTTGAGAGTGATAAGTGTAATTATTTGCACTTATTGTGCCTATTTTTACACTCCTTTATTGAAGTTTAGTCGTGATTTAGGATGATTTTTGGTCCATTTGCTCCGGTTATATTAGTTTGATCATTTAGGAGTGATTGGAACAATCTTGATGGTTTTTGGGCGTGTTTGTGCAAAGATTTCGGCTTTTACATATTGCAGGGTACTAGCTGAAAGAAATCGATGTTTTTAAGTTATTCTATGATCAAGAGGAGCCACAAAACGACCCCAAGTGCTAGCCTTCGAGCCACAAATAAAGCCTAAAGCAAGGATTTGAGGAAGAAATAAAAGTCTACTCGGCTTTAGAAGGTGCGCAAGCAACAACCAAGGCGGTTGTTAAGTGAAGAATTGATCATTCAAGCCAAAGGAAAAAGTCGACTCGGCTTCACCAGCCATGAACCCAACCGCCGAGTCAGTTCTTTGAACCTTAATAGTTTTCCTTTGAAGCTTCCATTGTTGAACTCATTTGCCACGTTTGGATAATTGCAATCTACATTTTCGTTCATCGAATTAGTAAGTTCTCATGTTTATGTTCATTATTTATCGCATGTTTTTGATCGTTATGTTTATTGATTCGTTTTCTTATCCAGGGTTAGGGCATAATCCCTAATTCGAAGCATGGATTGATATTTTACTACGGCTGATTGTGTGCGATTTGAGTCTATAATTGAACCTACACTTAATGTGTAACTACCCAAACTTAAATCAACTTCATTATAGAGCCTTAATACAACTTAAGTTCTAACCTCAATCCAGGAAACACATTATCTGAAGACAGCGAAAGAGTTTACTAGGGTTGTTTTGGAAAAGAATCTGACGCAAATAAAATCCCACAAAACAATATTAAATAAAATCTTATTACAACCCAAGATTTAGAAACTATCTTATCAATACAATCCGTAAACATAAATAATTATAGTACCACATAAGTGTCTCAATGCCCTTGCAACATCCTACATTACACGAAAACGAGACATGATCTCAAGATGGATTTATCAGTCACCATACCTGCAAATAGTCACTGTCACTCACCAAGTGACAGGCCACAAAAATGACAAAACGGTACACACATCAGTATAAACTGAGTACACACATCTAAAAGTAAAACATTTTGGTGGATGTTAGGTAAAATCATATCGGAAAAGAAGTAAAACAACTCATTTAGAAAATTTCGATATAAAAGTTTAAACGTAACATTGTGCCAAACATGTTTAGAAACAACATTCAAGTCCGGGGGTTTTCAATGAACAGCTCACATAGAGTGGGGAGCTTAGTTCCCAAACCTCTAGTATTTGGAGATCGTCATCCCTACTATCAATACACAACTAGCAAGATTTTACTCTGGTTGACCTGGCTAGGTGCTACAAACTAAGCTTGCAGGCTTTTCCCAATATAATATAATCCAACGTTCACACCCCAAAACAAAACATTAAAAATCACCTGAAAGTTTCTTAACATAACTTAAATTGTCAAAAAGGTTTCATACTACTACTCAAACACTTTTCAATAAAACATTTGTCATAAGATGATTACTTGATACAATATCATATTTCATACTTAATCAAATACTTTGGATTCAATTCTTTCGCACATGATGATTACTTGAAACAATACACATTTCAAAATCGGAGTACTTTTAAAGTTATAAAAGAATAAAGCTTTTCAACAAGGTAAAACGATGATTTCAAGATAGTTAAAACGTAGTTCATTTACACTTTCAACTCTATATTTTATTGAAATCAAGATGGTAAATTATTAAATAAATGTATATAAAAAGTAGAAGTGTACTTTGAGTGCTTTCAATAAACGTTTTTAAATACATAAAATCTCTCAAAACAATTCAAATAATATATAAATAAACACATTGGTTAAATATGAAAACTTATTAATCTTAGTATAACAATTCATTTTCTCTAGTAGAAACAAAAAGGATTTTATATTTAAAAGAAACTCTTCTTTATAGAAAGACAAATAAGAAAAATAATACTTTGTATACAAACTCAAAGAAAGTAGCTATAAAACATTTTGAGATACATACTTTAAAACATAAAGTAAGAGTCTTTAAATCTAAAGTTTTAACAAAACAAAGTTATTTTCTTTAATATTGTAAATCAAACACTCTTTTTGAATTTAAAGACAATAAAACCTTAATTTAATAACTCAAGAGAAATTTGGAATCTTTCAAGAATGAAAACAAACTTTGAAAATCATAAATTACATTTGTTACTAAATAGAATAATTTTCAAAGATAAACTTATTTAAAAATTCTTTCAAAACAAAACATTATTCTTATATAAATAGTACATCATACTACTTCATAAAAGATATTTAAAACATAATATTTTTGGGTTTATAATGTAAAATAAGAAGCTCCCAAAATGTTAATTTTATTAACAAGAATACTCCATCTCATAAAATCAATTAAAAACCAACAAGTATAAGTTTAAATCACAATCCAACACTTTTATTGAAATAACTTATCTAAACTATCAAAAACATAGATCATTCGTCATCCATCATACTCATGAATCATTCTTGTAAAACATAAAATATGTAACCATTTCCAATTCTCCATTTAAGATAAATCATACAAACTAAACATCATGTAAAATAAGGTTTTTACAAGGTAAGAAAAAGAAAGTGTTGTGTGTACCTTCAAGAAATACTCCCATATATATACTTTGAGATTGAACAAACATCGTACATAATTTCAAACACCAAATTAATCTCACTAGATTGACTACTTTAGAGTATATACTCATTATCCACCTCAAACGCAAACGTGCAAAACTATACTAAAACTTTTGCATACTTACATCTTAGAACTATGTTGATTGGATCCTTAAAACACCAAGTATATGACTTAGTCTCTAGCTCATAAATTTTCCTGATATCACCTACACATATATAAAGCCATTTAAGGTCTTAGATGAGGTTTAAGTGAAGAAAAAATAAAAGATAAATAATTGAATTGCTCACCAAAAGTTGCTGTCCGAAAATAGGTTTCCAACCTTGGATAAAAATATTTGTAGCTCTGAAATTAAACCTCTAATGGAAAATACTTATCTCACAAACGTTGTTTAAATACGAGTCTAGATTATGACAAAAAAATTTGAGGGGTTTTTGTGTAGAGCAACATTGGAGAAACAAGGTGAAAACAGTAGGATGTCAAGAGCTCATATGGGCGAAATTCAGGAAGGGATTGAAAGAATGATATGGATCTCTTTGGTTTCTGAGTGGTTTTTGCCAAATAAGGTGTCATTAGATAGCTTAAGAAGTTAGCTAAAGTCTCCAAGAAATATATCTCATAAATATGGACATTTGAATGCTCATTTGGGTCCAAAGGTTGAGACATGCAGGCGAACAAGATTTCTGATGACCCATTGTAGTGAATGAAATTATTACTCTTAATATGCTACAAGTTACCTCCATTTCATACTTGATTATCCTTAATAACACTTAAACCTATGATGTATTAAAATTTGGGAGCATAAATTGATCATTTAATATTTTAAAATGATTTTAAGAAGTTGAAGTGACTTCCGATTTTGAAGAAATTTCTGAAATTATAGTTTTATGAAACTAATATATTTTCTTTGTAATTATTATCAATCCATAACCAAAACTTGTTTTTAAATACCAATAGACTATAACATCATTATAAAGCTATGTTTCTAATCTTTTGTAATTATATAAGTATATTTTCTTATATAAATCATTTTTAATAAAACACATAAGATAAGCTTTTGTTAACACAGTTTGTGAAATCATTTGCAAATACTTTAAAGTTTATATAAATATGTTTATCAAATTAACAAATTTTTGAAGGAAATATAAATAACTTAAGTTAATTCAAATCTTGAATAAAACAAAAAGCATTGAAATTTATTCTTTAATATCATAACAACACTTAACAAAATAAAACTTTGTATATTCAAAGTTAAAAGTTTGAAACTCCCACTATTTTTTTTTCGCATTTAAGGATGAGTAACTAGAGAGGTTAATAACACTAATCCATTATTGATCCTACTTAAGCTAATATTAAGAAAAACATAAAATTAGGGCTATTACATAATGAATTTCGATTTAAACATCTTTATTAACATTTTCAATAAAACAGAAGTTTGAGATTAGGATTAATTTAGGATTGAGATATATTTAAGTTAAATTACTTCTTTTAACCAATAGAACAGAAGTTTGAGGATTAATACTAGTTGGTCTTAAATCGATATTAATCAGTAGAGCGGAAGCTTCAGATTAATTAGATCACGTTTTGACCTAGAGATCGAGGCTACCGCCCATAGATTGACCCAGAGATCGAGGCTACCGCCCGTAGATTGAACGCCGAACGCCTTAGGCGACTAAGGCGAAAGCAAGAAGAGATGGCCAATAACGTTAGTAGATCTTTTGGCCAACTAGGTGCTCCTACGCTCACCCAGACTTCCATACCATGTATTGTGAAACCCGATTTTGGAAATGAGAACTTTGAACTCTAGCCTGATCTTATCCAATCATAGAAAGAAACCAATTTGGGGGTCACCCTAACGAGAGTCCACATGATCACATTGCAGAATTTATTGAACGATGCGATACCATCACCGTAATAAACCTTTCCATGGAAGCGGTGAGGATGCGGCTTTTCCCCTTCAGTTTGAAGGATAAAGCCAAATACTAGCTCAAGTTAGAGCCAACTGGCATATACACAAGTTGGGAGGGATTACCTAATGGCTTTTTAACCAAATTTTATCCCCCTCGTAAGACCTCTCAAATACGGACCCAGTTGCAGACCTTTAAGCAGCAACCCTTTGAATCTTTCTATGAGGCTTGGGAGAGGTTTAACGACCTTCAGATTAGTTGTCCACACCATCAAATACCGAACTGGTAGCTTGCTCAGTCCTTCTATGGGGGACTGCAAGACGAACACAAATCACCGATAAACGTCACATGTGGCGGTGACATGGATTCCAAGCTTCCAGAGGACCTCTTGAGACTCTTCGAAACCATGGAAAAATATGGTTTCTCGTGGAGCAATGAGAGAAGTCCAGTGGCCCAAGTTAATAGTGCCGAATCTGAAACCATAAAGGCCTTCACAAAACAGTTAGCCAGTCTCACCGAACAGATGGCTAAGGTAAGCATGGTAAGCTCTTCTTCCAACTCCAAGCTAACTATTCGAGTGTTTGTCCCCAAGTTTACGAGGAGGCAAACACTCTATACGGTAAACCTACTGGAGATCCACACCCTAACCGATATAATGCAGGTTATAAGCACCCCAACTTGTCCTACTCGAGCACCAATGTGCTGAATTCACAACACATCCAGGCGCCAAATGTAACACCCCTAAATTTTCGATAATTATAAAATATTATTTATAAAACAAACGTAAATGTTATTAAGTAGCAGCGAAAAGTAATTCGAGGTGTTCGCCACACTCGAAGAGTGTAAGGCGTCAAAAATTCAACTTTAAAACGTTTAATCTAACATAATTAAGATGTATTATTCTTACATAAAATAAAAGTAATATGTCGTTTTGTTTTCGCTTGATCTACAACACCCACTCATCATACATTAGACACATCAAAAAGCTGGCCTTTACCTGTGGAAAACAAAACACTAAATATGAGCCACAATTCAGTGAATTGTTACTTTAACGTGTCAAACAATCTATACTTTGAAAACATTTGACTTTAAAATAATATTGAAAATGTACAAAATCGTAAAATACATTTATAAGTAAAATATACTCATATAGTATAACACACTTGAATTGTCAGAAAAAAAAAATCATTCACAACATACGTTGTCACCAAAATAACACGCCCCCTTTCATGGACTTCTCCCAAAGGCCGATCCTCCAGACACTTTGGGGGAGGTAATTTGCTCTTGGCAATATAAACACATGTCACGTTTAGGTGGAACAAAGGTTGAACTACCCTAGACAGTTCGGGGCAAAACATTTTTATATGAGTAAACTCATTTGTAAAATCAACAATCACGTTTCGTATCACATACAATCACAATGTTATTTAAAATATCATAAATTAAAAATGCAACTCTACACTTTTACACTATGTTTGGATAGCAAATTAGGAGAGAAAAGAAAGGAAGGGAAGGGGAAGGAAAGGAAGGGAAAAGAAAGGGAGGGATAAGGAGGGAAATTGTATATTGTTTGTTTAGAAGGGAAGGGGAGGGAAAAGGAAGGAAAGTGTTTTCCTTCCAAATCTTTCCTCTTTAGGAGAGATTGTCTTCTTAATAAAATTTATCTAACTTTTCCTTCCAAATCCCTCCCCTCCAAATCCCTTCCCTCCCAATTTGCTATCCAAACAAGGGATATCTCCTCCCTCCAAATCTCTCCCCTTCCTTTCTCTCCATTTCCTTCAATCCAAACACACCCTTACACTATGTTTGGATAGCAAATTAGGAGAGAAAAGAAAGGAAGGGAAGGGGAAGGAAAGGAAGGGAAAAGAAAGGGAGGAATAAGGAGGGAAATTGTATATTGTTTGTTTAGAAGGGAAGGGGAGGGAAAAAGAAGGAAAGTATTTTCCTTCCAAATCTTTCCTCTTTAGGAGAGATTGTCTTCTTAATAAAACTTATCCAACTTTTCCTTCCAAATCCCTCCCCTCCAAATCCCTTCCCTCCCAATTTGCTATCCAAACAAGGGATACCTCCTCCCTCCAAATCTATCCCCTTCCTTTCTCTCCATTTCCTTCAATCCAAACACACCCTTAAGGAAATTAGCGGTATTAAACAGAAGTTCAGTTAATTCACCAAAATCGAACTTCAAAGCAAATTTAAATATTCGAAAGAAATTGAAAAAATAACAAATAAAAAGAAATTTAAGAAAAAAAAAACTAAAATAAACTAATTGGAAGAATTAACCCCATACCCACGAAAAGATAGACCTTCCACGGCCAAAACATGGTTTTAAACCATTATAACTTAAAATAAAAAAAAATTAACTACTGGAGTAATAATTAATCTTAATAATGATCAACAATATAAAATATTTCTATTCACAAGACATCATCATCTTCGCCATTCCTTTTCCTAGGAATAGAGCGCCATTTTGAATATATATAAAAAAATAAATAAATTTTAGAATAGAAGAAGTAAGAAATATTAGACATAGAATGTAGTAAACTTCCGGATTAACATCGACTCGACATCAAGACAAAGACCGACCGGCGCTACCGTAATTATCTACCGATTACTTCTAAATTTTTTATTATTTTTTGAGAAGATAAGAAAGTATATGATGATTGTAGGCTTATCATGAAATGGGTATTTATAGGAGGAGCAGGGGAAAATGATAAGTTTTAAGGAGGGGAAGATGAAGCTACAAGGTTCCTGAGCTGTTCATGTACCAGCCGTACGTTTGTATTTTCATTTACTGTGATGAGTTTAACTGTAAATATGATCATAATTAAGTGATGATTATTGAGCTGCAAAGTACGTGATGATTATTTCCATACGTTGGAGTACCCCTCTCTCCATTAATTGATGATTTCATAATTTATTATTATTATTTTTTTTCCTTTTATTATTACTATTTAGTAAGTTATTGTTTTACTAATCATATTATTATTAATTATTATTAGTATAGAGTTTCATCCTAAGAAAACTGTTGAGTAATTACTCACGTTAGGCATTATAATATCACATATTATACTAATATTATAATATCACATATTATACTAATATTATTTACATGGTCATAGCTATGTAGTTTGGTCTACGATAATCAATTGATGACATGATATAAAATATTATCATCTAGCATACAGATATAGTAAAAGACAATAAAATAATGAGTATTACACTCACTCCCCCTTAAAAAGAGTTTTATCCCTAAAACTCACCTCAAGACTAAAAAAGATAAGGATAACGGTCTCTCATATCGGACTCTAACTCCCAAGTTGCTTCTGACATAGTATGGTTTTCCCACAAAACCTTCACCAAAGGCAACGTCTTATTCCTTAAGACCTTATCGCGTCTATCAAGTATCTCTATCGGTTTCTCCTCGCAGGTCAAATCATCTCGAAGTTGTAAAGGGTTCATGTTGAATCACATGAGAAGGATCATGAATATAAGGTCGCAACATAGAGACATGAAACACATTGTGAACCCGTTTCAAATCTGGAGGTAAGGCAACCCTATAAGCCACTTCACCTATTCGTTCCAAAACCTCGTACGGCTTTATGAATTTCAGACTTAGCTTTCCATTTTGATCGAATCTTTTCATACCCCTAACTGGTGAAACTTTAATAAAAACATATTCCTTATGTCGTTTCTTCTGATCAACACAACTCTTTTGCCTATCCTGAGCTGCTTTCATCTTGGCTTGAATTAATCGAATTTTCTCAACGGTTTTCTGAATCAGTTCAGGACCTGTAATCAATCTCTCACCAACCTCACACCACGTTAATGGAATACGACATTTCCTTCCGTACAGTGCCTCATAAGGTGCCATGCCAATACTAGAGTGGAAAATATTATGATAAGAAAATTCTACCAAGGATAAATGTTCATCCCAACTCTTCTTAAAATCCGAGGCACACGCTCTGTTTCTCCATCTGTTTGCGGATGAAATGCAGTGCCAAACTTTAATTTCAAACCCAAAGCCTCCTAAAGTCCCTTCCAAAATCGTGCCTCGAATCTTGGGTCCCTATCAGACACTAAAGATTTAGGAACTCCGTGCAATCGAATAATTTCGTTGATATATAGGTCGGCTAACTGTCCTAACTTCCAAGTATTCTTTATAGGTAGAAAATGAGCTGGTTTAGTCAAGCGATCAACCACTACCCATATAGCGTTCATTCCCTTTTGTGTAGTCGGAAGACCCATCACAAAGTCCATGGATATTGACTCCCACTTCCACTCGAGAACCTCCAAAGGTTGTGTCAATCCTGCAGGTCGTTGATGCAAATTCTTCACCCTTTGACAAGTCAAACACTTAGCCACATAAAGAGCTACTTCCTTCTTCATCCCATTCCACCAAAAAGATAACTTTAGATCCTGGTACATCTTAGTCTCAACGGGGTGTACCGAATGCCAAGAGTTATGAGCCTCATTCAAAATTATCTCCTTCAACTCATCATTTGTAGGCACACACAAGCGATCTTAAAATCACAAACCACCATCATTTGTAAATGTAGTTACCACCCGATTTGGTAAAACACTAGCCGATCCCCCCCTAGTAGAGGTATGTTCTGAAAAGCTAGTAACTAATAATGATGTTTCTCATAATGTGGTTATTGATGAACCTGTTGTTAATGATAATATTGTTGTTGATGACTCAATTCTTGATGATAACGAAGCTACGGATACCGTGACTACTAAACAACATGATAAATCAATGCCCATGGTCACGTACATTCTAATAAAGCACATGCCATTTCCTTAAATTTGGCGCGCCCCAAGTTAGAAAGAAATACGGGAAGTTCCTTAAACTGCTTAAAAACGTTACCATTATACTTCCGTGCTTGGATGCGATGTCCGAGATACCGACTTTCCCAAAGTTTTTTAAGACCCTCTGCTCCAACAAGCGTAAGCTAGATGAGATCGTGCAGGTCTGTAAAGAGGTAAGCATTAATGCTTTTATGGTAGGAAACTTGCCTCCTAAACTAGCCGACCCAGGTAGCTTCAGCATTCCCGTCACAATTGGGAATGTATCAGTAGACCAAGCCTTATATGATTTACGTGCGAGTGTGAATCTGATGCCATATTCTATGTACAAAAGACTCTAAAACGTGAACGAGCTAACCCCCAACAGGATGACTTTACAATTATCAGATCGTAGTATTGTCTACCCCAAAGGGATTATATCTGACGTAGCTCTAAAAATAGGCGAGCTTATGGTACCCTGCGATTTCGTCATCATAGACATCCCCGAGGATGTCAAGACCCCCATTATATTAGGGCGACCATGTCTCACGACTGTTAGCACCCTGATTGACGTAGCGAGGGGTAAGCCCGTGATGAGCATGGGGGGAGAAGGTTGAATTTGCTATTATAGATGTGCTAAGTGCCCCCGTCCTAAACGAATCAATGTTCTTAATCAATATATATGATGATATACCTCTGGAGTCTAAATGAGACCGTGAGGTCGATGCCTTGTAGTCCTTCCTTGTAGGAACTTGGGACACAACACCGAGGTACTGGGATGGGATGACCCTTTTAAGGGTGACTATGTTGATGATTTGGAATTGTACACTGAGGTTTTGCAGGAACACGAGTATGAGCAGGCGATGGAAGTAAACAAGGAGAGTTCCACGCCTTCTCAGGTTGAACTAAAAACTCTCCCTTCTGATTTGAAATGTGCTTTCCTAGGTGCTGACTCTACATATCCCATAATCGTTAGTAGTGAGCTCAGTGGCATTAATCTGGACCGTTTGGTCAATTTAGTCCGTAAATATCGCAAAGCCATTGGGTACACGATTGACGATATCAATGGGATTAGCCCCTCCATATGCACCCATAGAATAAACCTAGAGCCTGATGCCACTCCTTCCATCAAGGGAGAAAGGAGACTTAATCCCAACATGAAGAAGGTAATTAAGAAAGAGGTTTTGAAACTGTTGAACGCGGGAATCATCTACCCTATCTCCGATAGCAATTGGGTATCCCCCGTGCAAGTTTTCCCTAAAAAGGGAGGTATGACTATTGTGCAAAATGATAAGAATGAGTTGATACCAATTAGGACAGTCACAGGGTGGCGCATTTGTATCTATTATAGGAAACTGAATAAGGCCACCCAAAAGAACCACTACCCAATTCCCTTTATAGACCAGATGTAGGAACGGCTGGCAAAACGCTCCCCCTTTTGTTATATAGATGGGTATTCGGGATTCTTCCAAGTCCCTGTCCACCCCGATGATAGGGAGAAGACCACGTTTACTTGCCCTTATCGAAGGATGCCATTTGTGCTATGTAACGCCCTCGCCACTTTTCAGTGATGCATGATGAGTATATTTTCCGAATACATAGAGCATTGCATGGAAGTTTTTATAGACGACTTCTCCGTATACGGAAACTCGTTCGATGACTACTTAACCAATCTTGAGAAGGTACTTGCTACGTGCGAGGAAGTCAACCTAGTTCTGAATAGGGAAAAGTGTCATTTTATGGTACAATAGGGTATTGTTTTGGGACATCTAGTGTCCAATAGAGGTATTGAGGTTGATAAGGCCAAGATTGAGGTCATTAAAAAGCTACTCCCTCATGTTAATGTGAAGGGAATTCGCAGTTTTCTTGCGCATGCAGTTTTTTAGAGGAGGTTCATACCCGACTTTACTAAGATTGCCCGACCTCTAACTGAGATTTTGGCCAACGATGTACCCTTTGTGTTTTCTGATGATTTTTTGCAGGCTTTTGAGAAGTTGAAACAGGCCCTTACTTCGGCGCCGATCATCCAACCCCCCAGACCAGAGCCTGCCCTTTGAGCTTATGTGTGATGATAGTGATTACGTAATAGGGGCAGTGCTGGAGCAAGGGAAGGATGCCAAGCTGTATGCCATCTACTATGCTAGCAAAACATTTAATGAGGCACAAGTAAACTACGTTACAACAGAAAAAGAACTCCTGGTTGTGGTCTATGCTTTGGAAAAATTTAGATCCTATCTAATAGGATCTAAAATCATTATATATATGGACCAGCCGCTCTTAAATTTCTGTTGAACAAGAAGGATTTCAAGCCTAAACTAATAAGGTGGATACTAGTGCTCCAAGAATGTGATCTTCAAATCGTTGATAAAAAGGGAGCAGAGAACTCGGTTGCTGATCATCTATCCAGACTTGTTTTGGACGAGGTGTCAGTTGCGCCTGACATTGATGATTCCTTCCTGGATGATCAGCTAATGAGTCTTGCAGATGTTGATGAGACACCTTGGTTCGCTGTCATAGCGAACTAACTTGCTAGTGGAGTGTTACCTACG
Source organism: Amaranthus cruentus (assembly GCA_019425755.1). Classification (NCBI taxonomy): domain Eukaryota; kingdom Viridiplantae; phylum Streptophyta; class Magnoliopsida; order Caryophyllales; family Amaranthaceae; genus Amaranthus; species Amaranthus cruentus. The sequence continues at coordinate 10,645,480 of CM033450.1, read as the reverse complement.
GGCCTCTCCGCTCACTATCATAAGAAGTTTCTCCGTGACCTCCAGTACTAATATTGGGATGATCCACTTTTATTCCGATCTTGTGCAGACGGCATGCTGTGTCGTTGCGTCCAGAGGTTGAGGTACATTATGTCATTCAGCACTGCCATGACCTACCTTGTGGTGGTCATTCAGTTGCATCTAAGACTTCTTCTATTATTCTCCAATGTGGTTTTTATTGGCCCACTCTCTTTCAAGATGTGCAGGCCTATGCGAAGACATGTGATCGTTGCCAATGAGTTGACAACCTACCTAAGGCTAATGTTATGCCTATGGCCCAAATTTTAGTTGTTGATATCTTTTATGTGTGGGGAATTGATTTTCAGGGTCCTTACCCTTCGTCCTTTGGAAACAAATATATATTGATTGATGTTGATTATGTTTCTAAGTGGGTGGAGGCCGTTGCCACTAGGACTAATGATGCGCGGGTTGTAACTAAATTCTTTAAAAAATTCATCTTTCCACGTTTTGGTTCCCATCGCATAGTCATAAGTGAAAATGGGACCAATTTTATAGAGCATAAGTTTGAGTCGCTTCTTAAGAAGTATGGGGTATTGCACCGTTTTGCTTTACCATATCACCTCAGACTAGTGGTCAAGTTGAAGTCTCTAACAGAGAACTTAAAGTCATCCTTGAGAAAACTGTTCATAAGTCCCACAAGAACTGGTCTGACAAACTTGATGACGCCCCTTGGGCTTATAGGACGGCTTTTAAGATCCCGATAGGGAGTATGCCTTTTAGGCTCATCTACAGGAAACACTGTCGTCTTCCCGTGGAGTTGGAGCATAGCGCCCATTGGGCAGTTAAGACCCTTAATTTTGACCTAAAAGCTGCAGGTAGTAAGAGATTGCTTAACATGAATGAGTTAGATCAGATCCGTCTGGATGCCTACGAGAGTGCCCTGCTCTATAAAGAGAAAACCAAGAGATGGAATGATCAAAGGCTTGTCAAACGTGAGTTTAAGGTTGGAGATATGGTTTTTGTTTATATCTCCCGACTAAAGTTTTTTGCTGGAAAGTTGAAATCTAAATGGTCGGGACCGTTTAAGGTGATTAGAGTTTTCCCTCATGGCCCCATTGAAGTTCAAGGGTCGACCAACACCTTCAAGGTGAGTGGTCATTGCGCTAAGCATTACTATGTAGGGGAGCTAATTGAGGAATCTGAAGTGTTGTATGTTGAGCCCATTTAGATGGGTTAACTTACGTCGAGCTAACAACGTTAAACCTAGCGCTTGCCGGAGGCAACCCATGCTTGTTAGTTTATTTTTTTATTTTTATTATTGTTCCGTTTAATTTTGTTTAAGTGTGTATGTATTGAAAAATAAATGAATAAATAAAACAAAACAGGTGAAAGAGACAACAATAAAAGTCGAGTAAGCTTTTTGGGAAAATAAGACACATTCGAGTCGACTATTGTCTCTGGAAATATTGCTTGGTGTCTGCAATTAAAAACAGTCAATGGGAGACATACAGTGAAAAAGTCGAGTCGGCTTTCACAAACTCCAAGCCCCCGCCGACTCGGCGAAAGTTTCTGGAAAATATTGCCTCAGAAAAAAATAAATTGAATCAGTCAATAGAGGAGCCTCAGTCAAAAGTCGACTCGGCTTTTTCGGGAATCAAGACCACAGCCAACTCAGCTTTCGAGTCTGTCGCGCGTGCTGGGGTCATTTCATGCACAGTTCAAATTCCCTCTATATAACCCCCCATTCCCACGCCTATTTCTATTTATTCTCACTCAATTCTCATCCCCAACCTTATCTCAAATCCCATTCACATCATCTTCTTCATTATCTCCCTCTTCCACCACTATCACCGTTGAAGGCAATCAGTTTTTGGGTAAGGTTCTTCATTAAAATTGGGGTTGAAATTCATCAATTTGGGGATACTTTGGGATAAGAATTCATTAATTTTGTAGAACAATACCTCAAAGCTTTTGGAGCATCTAGATCTCAAGCATTTTCTTAATTTAATCATTTGGAAGGTATAACATTCTTATCATCTTTTTCCTTTTGATTATTGCACTTCATAGTTTTATTTGCTTATTATTATAGTTAGGGCTTAGTTGATCTTTATTGTTGTGGTGTTAGTTGATCTTGTGGTTGTTGTGTGCTAGCTGCTTTTAGTGTGTTAAGATGAATAAATTGTTTCGCTCCAAGAGGTCTACGCAAGAGTCCTCCTCCTCCTCCCAAAGAATGGAAGAAAGACCTCCTTCACCTCTAAGGCCAATTGGGCCACTGAGAGCCACTGGAGCTGCATCTAGTGCAACCATGAATTGCCGACTAGACTCGAAGCAAGCAAAATATTTTCGTGAGCTTCGAAAATGCAGCCTTCTTGAAACAGACCTAAAGTTAGTCGCTTAATTAATTGTAATTAATTTAAGTGTAAATAGATTATAAATCTTAGGCAAATTATTTTATTTGGACTATGTGAATTATTTTATTACCTTTGGGTATCAATCATTTTAAATTCAAGAACAAAGTGAGTTATAAGATGAAAATTGGATAAACGAAATTATGATAGTTAATCCACCTCACGTTTGTGTGATGAGCAAGTGTGTGGTTTTGTGGTTTTGTGACACATCACTTTCTCTTAAGAAACTTTCATGATAAAACCCATTTCTTTACTTCCCTTTATCATCAAGTTCATTTTTATACCCATAATACATGAGTACCATGAACATTTATTAAGAGAAAATCATAAATCATACTTAAAGACTTTCCTTACTTGTAAAACCCAATAAAATTCTGAAATTTAGTTTTGATTCCGTATTACTATGAGATTCGAATTCAAGTGAGGTAATGGTTTCTATCAATTAAGTTTGGTTATTGAATTGGGGTGCCAAATTAGAAAAGTATGATTGAAATTAGAGTCCATCATATTGAATTGGGATATTTATGATTTGAATAAAATGGAGTTCATAAACAGAACATTCTGATTTAGCAATTTTAGGAACTGCTGTGTTCGTTTTTAGGTTCTGGTGTCTGTATAAGAAATGTAGAGCTCCGAGTCGTGGTCGCGTGGGCACTTGAATCACCCCATAATAAGTTTGTATAAGAGAGTTATGCCCAAAATACTAATAGTGTGTCATGAAAATCCGAAAATAGCATTTTGGGTTTACTTGTTCATAATTAAAGTTGGGATTCATATTGAGTGCTCTTTATATCAAGTTTTTAGGGTTCGTATTTATCCTTCAATTGGGTTTTATTGATTGGTATTGTTGAATTATGTGTTTTTAGTTGATTAATATGGGTATAGTTTTAGTATCAAATTTGGGAACATAATCTGTTGGATGTTTGTTAGTTGATACTATTTGGGTATGATATAAGTTGGGTATGATATAATTGGGTATTTGATATTTGTGATTGGTGTAAAATTGGTTAACTCTATTGATGGTAACTCAAGCTTTTACATGTTGATGGTTGATGATGAATTGATATTCATGGCGTAGAATGGTAATCCTACAAACACTACTATCTATTAAATTTAATTTAAGTATTTCAAAGTTTAAGTTATGTTTTATAAGGTATGGTATTACTGCTATTGATATTTGAGCAAAATCCTATAATTTTTGGTATTCGAAATTTTGGATTTCGACTTTGTTTGACCTTGCTTCTTGTCCTTGATCAAATTATGTTTTGAATTATTTTGGGAATTGGCAACGGATATTTATATCCGGATTATTGTGAAGTCCTATAGCTTGATAATGGGTAATGCTTTTCGGATCGGTCTCGAGCCCCTGATCCCGTTTTGTTCTTGCAAGAACCGTATTTTCGGTGATGACGATCACCCGTATTCTCAGGATTTAGATCAAGCCTACTTCTTGACTGTCCATATATTCCCACGTTTTAAAGTGTTGTTATATTATTGTTTTCATAAGTTTTGAATAAATACGTTTGGTATATAAAGTTTTGTTTGTTTCGCAAATGAATTCATATGTTACATTTGCCGTATTTTGATTTCGCTATTAACTTGTAAAGTAATAGCCGTAATTTGACTTTCGCTATTAACTTGTAAAGTCATAGCCGTGTGTTAATTCACTATGAATCACCAAAGGTTCTTAGTCGTATTTATGTCGATACCAAACGTTCTTTTCAAAGAGTTTGGGTTTTGATAAATTAATGTTTCATAAGGAGATACCAAATGAGCAAAAGATTGAATCAGAGATGTTTTTAAATGGCTTGTAAATAAATGTAATAGTTTGTTGGATTACTCAACAATTCAACTGTTGACAGTCCTTGATGGGGCCTATCCCTTACGGGGGGTAGATTCATTTTTAGCTTAGCTCTACTGTGGAGATAACGCCTACTTGTGTTATGTGTTTCGTGCGAGGCGAGGACTTCTGTTTGAAAATCATAATGTAAATTAGATTTTTGTAAATTATGTAATAATTTTATAATGTTTTGTAAATAGTTTCCACTTATTTAATGTAAAAAGTTTTAAATACTCTGATATTAGTTTATTGTGGCTATCAAGCCACATAACGGATTCAGTCCAGACTTTTATAAGTCTTCCGATGTGCTTTGTAGACAATATTATAATATTGTTTACGTTGGTTTGGGCTCTTTCAATTGGTATCAAAGCCAGGATGTTTCTGGAGTACTCGAATCCTCATATTCGAGTATAAAACTTTTGAAAAATAAATTTTGAAATCCAGAGAGAGCGCGGTAGTCGTGTTTTAAGGTGTATCCTCCGAGAATCGGATGGTAATAGTGTGACTATATGTTATATGTGTGATGTATAACGTGCTTAAGCGCTAAGAAAATCTTGAAGTTTTCTTATGTGTTATGAACCCTCTTTTTGTAAGTGTTATGCGAAAAGGCCATGAGTTAAGTCTGGATTATGAATTTGGTACTTTGAAGTTTGGTGATAGAAGTTTTAAAGGATATTAAAGTTAAGTCGCAAATTTTTCGTTGAAGCTTGATTTGTGGATCTAATTGATTATGTGTGAAATTTTGTGTGATTGTTTATGTGTCATGTATAAAAAAATGTTTTTAAAAGAATTTAAAATTTTGAATTTGAAATGTATATATTCGAGTCAAGTATTCTTGAAATTCTTTTACAAAAGATATTTTATATACTCGGATAGCTTACATAAGGATTTGAGGAATAAGCTTATCGTGAATTGCGATGATGTTGTGTAGGAATGATTCAATGCAAAGATTTCAAAGGAAGCATTTTGGGAATATTAAAAGTTAAGAGTTAATTGTGTGCAAAGATTGAAAATCTATTAAGGAATAAAAAATTAAAAAAGTTTTTGTCACATGTTTTTGGATGAGAATTTCAATTAAGGGAAGTTGCGAAAAAGAAACAAGGGTTGATATGAATAGGAATGTCGTAAAGTTTATAATGTAGTAAGCCTATTGAACGCTTTATACGTATTGAGGTAAATGTAAAATTATGATGGAGAATATTCTAAATGATTTATGATGTTGAAAGGATAAATTTGAGAATTAAAAGTTTTGAATGGTTCAAATTATGTCAAGCCTTATTTATGATTAGCGTGAGTTGAAGTTCATAAGTCAAATAAAAGTCAAATAAAAATTATGAGAGCCTAGTATTACATGTATGGAGATATTTGAAGATAAATTGTATTTATGAAAAATGAATATTTGATTAGAAACTAATTGTATTTTGAGGTGGTCGAAAAGCTTATAACTAGGGGAACAAAAGTGTTTGTTTAAACCATGATCGGACGAGACATTAAAGGATAAAAGTTGAATGGACCAAGTTGTGTAAAATTGTATTAATGGTGAAACGAATGATCGAAAAAAAGGTTAAGAATCGTATATAATTGAATGTCAAGAGTATGGAAGCTATTTGGAGAAAAATGTATTTGAAACTTAAAGTGTTAAGGGTTATGTATTAAAGGTGGATATAAACGTATTATGAGTGGAAGTTAAACGATAACGATTGAGTAATAAATTATTAAAGGTTCGGAGTCGAAAGTGATCAAGGAAATTTTCTAATTTGAGGTTCAAGTTATTTGGTTATGAGAAATGAAATGTGTAATTTAAAGTAATACTTTCGAAGTATATCGGGGATTATAAGAGTTCTTAAGTGAAGTTTTGTTTTCATTTGGGAAAATCAAGTAAATTAGGGAATCAGATTTTCAAATTGAGGATACAAAATGGTTGCACTTATTAAAACAAGTAGAGGTTTGTTAAAAAGTATTCGAGTATAACGTAAGAGTTGATATGGAGACTTAGTAAATTAGTTTGACGAGAAAACAAATTTGATTTTGAAAATAAAACTATTTGTCTCTTTTCGGATGGAAACTTTATCAAGTTTTTCATAGATTGTCAAAACGTCTTTGTTTAAAAGTTTAAACTGTTGCTAATATTGCTTTAAGTTCTGATTATCAGTTTGCGATTTTATATGTGCACTTGTATATGTGCAAATGCGTTTTGCATCATGAGTTTTGTGCATTTGAAAATTATTATGAGTCGTTATTGAATCATAAACATTGTTTTAAAACTCGGATGGTTGCCGAATGTCGGAGTTGAGGTTTTAGTTAAGTAAGTCTTGGACATTGAGCTATTTAAAGTTTATCTTTAAGTTGGGGAGAATATGAGTTTAATATATATTATCTGAATTGTAGAGTAATTTCGAGGACGAAATTATTTTAAGTTGGGGAGAATGAAATTGCCCTAAAGTTAGTTGCTTAATTAATTGTAATTAATTTAAGTGTAAATAGATTGTAAATCTTAAGCATATTATTTTATTCAGACTAAGTAAATTATTTTATTACCTTTGGGTATCCGTCGTATTAAATTCGAGAACAAAGTGAGTTGTACGATGAAAATTGCATAAACGAAATTATGATAGTTAATCCACCTCACGTTTGTGAGATGAGCAAGTGTGTGGTTTTGTGGTTTTGTGCCACATCAAAAGCATGACAATGCATAATTTCCTTTCTCTTAAGAAACTTTCAAGATAAAACCCATTTCTTTACTTCCCTTTATCATCAACTTCATTTTTATACCCATAATAAATGAGTACCATGAACATTTATTAAGAGAAAATCATAAATCATACTTAAAGACTCTCCTTACTTGTAAAACCCAATTAAATTCTGAAATTTAGTTTTGATTCCTTATTACTATGAGATTAGAATTCAAGTAAGGTAATGGTTTCTATTAATTAAGTTTGGTTATTGTATTGGGGTGCCAAATTAGAAAAGTATGATTGAAATTAGAGTCCAACATATTGAATTGGGATATTTATGATTTGAATAAAATTGAAACGACCCTAAAGTTAGTTGCTTAATTAATTATAATTAATTTAAGTGTAGATGGATTATAAATCTTAAGCATTTTATTTTATGTGGACTAAGTAAATTATTTTATTACCTTTGGGTATCTGTCGTATTAAATTTAGAAACAAAGTGAGTTATATGATGGATATTGGGTAAACGAAATTATGACAGTTAACACCTTACGTTTGTGAGATGAGTATATGTTTGTGGGTTACGTGGTTTTGTGCCACATCAAGCATGACAATGCAATTTTCGCCTTTCTCTTAAGAAACTTTTCTTAACTTCCTCTTCATCATAAACTAAAAAAAAATCATAAATTAAATCCCTCTTTTCTCTCTCAACTCAACCCCACTGTTAGGGTTTAGGGGTTTTAGGTCCAATTCTATCAAGATATTTGTAAATTATGTGTTACTTGCGAGGCGAGGACTTCTTTTTGAAATACAATGTAAATTAGATATTTGTAAATTAAATTGTAATAATTCCAAAATGTTTTTTGTAAATAGTATTTACTTATTTAATGTAAAAAGTTTTAAATACTCAAATATTAGTTTGCAGTGGCTATTGAGCCACAGGTCGAATTCAGCCCAGACTTTTATAAGTCTTCCGCTATACTTTGTGGACAGAATTGTTATACTGTTTATGCTGGTTTTGGCTGTTTCAAAAATGGAGTTCACAGAAAGAACATTTTGATTTAGTAATTTTTTGAACTGCTATGTTCGTTTTCAGGTTCTAATGTCTTCATAAGAAAAGTAGAGCTTCGAGTCGGCGTCGTGTGGGCACTTGAATCACCCCAAAATGAGTTTGTATGAGAGAGTTATGCCCAAAATAATAACAGAGTGTCCTGAAAATCCGAAAATAGCATTTTGGGTTTACTTGTTCATAATTAAAGTTAGGATTCATATTGAGTGCTCTTTATATCAAGTGTTTAGGGTTAGTATTTATACTTCAATTGGGTTTTATTGATTGGTATTGTTGAATTATGTGTTCTTAGTTGATTAATATGGGTATTTGGTTTTAGTATCAAATTTGGGAACATAATCAATTGGGTGTTTGATTAGTTGATATTATTTGGGTATGATATAAGTTGGGTTTGACAAATGTCCGTTTTTGGGAATTGGCAACGGATATTTATATCCGGATTATTATGAAATCCTATAGCTTGATAATGGGTAATGCTTTTCGGATCGGTCTCAAGCCCCTGGTCCCGTTTTGTTCTTGCAAGAACTGTATTTTCGGTGATGACGATCACTCGTATTCTCAGGTTAGCTCTGCTGTGGAGATGATGCCTACTTGTGTTATGTGTTTCATGCGAGGCGAGGACTTCTTTTTGAAAATCATAATATAAATTAGATATTTGTAAATTAAATTGTAATAATTTATAATGTTTTATAAATACCATTCACTTGTTTAATGTAAAAAGTTTTAAATACTCTGATATCAGTTCATTGTGGCTATCAAGCCACATGTCGGATTCAGCCTAGACTTTTATAAGTCTTCCGCTTTTCTTTGTAGACAGTAGTATAATATTGTTTACGCTGGTTTGGGATGTTTCACTTCTGCCCACGAAGTTCATGGAGAATAGTGTCCTTAGGGACCTTGGTTTGTACAACGGTGTCTACACACTGTTAGAGCGGCGCGGTTTACATGGATTTACGCAAGTCACCGCTGAAGTTTACACCAGGTTGACGCTAGAGTTCCTCGCTACCCTGACTCGTTATGTGTCATCTTGAGGGTAAATATATTACGTTCAATGCCTTTAACTAAGTGTACTCGATGTCCTACGCTAACATAGGTAGGGCATTCAACTGGGCTAACTGGACTATCAGGGATGAGCCATACATTGTCCCTAATGAGAGGCTTATGATGAAATTTTGGTTGTCTAGCATAGGTAACCGACCCTATAAAGCTTCGGGAAATAAGATTTCCTATATCTACCATCCCGCGTTGCGATACATTTTCTGGCTCCTCGCTATGACCATCTTTGGTCAAGGCAAGCCCGGAGAGGTCTCCAAGGGCGAATTGGCCTGTATTAGGCCATTTTTATATGATGATCAAGGGACCCCAAACTGGGTCGATTTGTTTGTAGGTCGTTGTTTACAAATCTAGAGGAACACTAAGGACAAGATTGCCATTGGTGGCATGATCACGTTGCGCATTATCTATTTGGGCATCGAGATCCCCGATGATTGTGTCGTGCTGGACACAAATGCAAACATATTCTATGATAAGCCGACATTGCGCTGCGTCCGTTTCCTACAGTATACGGACCACCGCAATTTCTCCTTGGTCATTCCCAATGGTCGAGTTGTGCTCCTACCTCTTTAACCGCACAATTTGTTCGATGTGCGCGCCGAGGACACTGCTGAGTCCTTATGCGCCACCACCCATAACTATGCCCTCCAGCGCCCCATCGACCCTGCACCCGTGGCTGCAGGGGTGCCTATTAATTTGGATGAAGAGGAAAGTGATGAGGAGGAGGAGGAGGAGTACGTTCCCTCTGAGGAACATGAGGGCAGAGCTCCTAGCCCTACTACCGACTCTGGTTACGGCTGAAGTCAATATAGGAAGAGGCTCGACAGGTTAGATGACGAGCTACAGACATTTCAGGACAACTATGCTGGAGACATGTGCAACTTAGATACACGTCTCCAACCCATGTGGCTCGCCCAAGAGGCCCAACTAGACTATTTCTCTAGGAAACCTTTTGTCGACCCCAAGGCCTCCACCGCGAGGCTGAGCTCGCTGCTCGGTTTAAAACGAGGAGTTCGTTCTCCTTCTTTCGCCGCAGTGGTCACTGAAGGCTACATTCCTTTTTAGACTTTCCCGCCTTTTTATGTTTGTCCCTTTACTATGCTGTAAAGTATTGAGGACACTGTTTCAGATAAGCATGGGGGAAGTCTACACCTGTATAGTGTAGATACTTTAAGCCTGATTTTTCTTTTATTTTTTTTTTCTTTTATTTCTTATAGATTTTTTGTTTTACATTTTTGTTAAGTTAGCTTTTAGTTTAGTTTCTTTTTTCTAGTTTAGTTTTTATTCTATTTTTGGTTTTTTTTATTCTATTTTTTTTTTGTATGATGTATCTCATTTTGGAAAAACAAAAAAAAGAGGAGAATGCTAGCCATAAACCTGTGAAGGAGGCTAGGCAAAAGGAGAGTGAACATTCATGAAGTTGCTATAATTGTTCCTCCTACGTCGCGTTGCCTGCAGGTAGTGATGGCCACGGTCCGGGTTGGGCCGGTTCCGTTTCGGTTCCATCCGGTTCCGGTTCCACCCGGTTCCGGTTCCATCTAGAACCTGACCCGAACATTTTCGGTTCCGGTTCCGGTTTCGGACGGTTCCAAACGGTTCCTTGGCGGTTCATGAGGCGGTTCCAATACCCGGGTCGGGTGGGTCGGACCATCGGTTCCATTCTTATTTTTCCTTTAATTTTAATTTAAAAATACGATAATAATGCGGACGTACCTTCGTCGATTACTTGATTATTATCGAAATTCAATGCTTGTCATCGTTATTAAAATATTTACTAAAAAAGAAAAAAATAAATTAATAAGAAAAGAATCAACGATAAAGATGATAAATAAAAAAGGGGGAGAGAATGGACTTGAACCTAGTATCCCGAAGAAATACTAAGCTGCCTATGTATCCCGAAGGAATCAAAGCCCACGTAGTTCTTTGTCGTACCTTTTATATTTAATTGTTGAATGCCGTGGTCCGATATTCCGTATTTCTGATCCTAATCGTCATCGTCATCATTTGGTTGGTTGGATGCTTCCGCCGACTCTCCTCCCGACGATGATGCAGACGTATCCATCATCATCCATGGATCATCTTCGTCTTGATCATCATCGTTCTTGAGTCCTTGCATTCGGACCTCCGCTTGATCCCAATCTTTTTTGCAAACACATATTTGAATACTATGTGGAGCAAGACGAGATCTCTTTTCGTCCAAAACTCTTTTACCTGCACTAAAAGCAGACTCCAACGCAATAGTAGAAGCAGGAATTGCAAGGATATCCTTTGCAATTCTCGATAATATGGGGTATTTTATTGATTTTTCTTTCCACCATTCTAAAATATCATAATTACTTTAGTCGATTTCAAAGTGATGTTTAAGATAATTATCTAATTCTAAATATGAAGCGGAGGGGGAGGAAGAAGATGATCCTACAAAACTATCATCTCGACTTATTATGTTAGCTATTATGGGATTATAATAATCGGGACGTGCCGAGACGTTAGCACGCCTAGACGTATCGCGACTCGGGTTATATATACTAGAATAATGATCATAAAGGTCCGCTAAAAGCTTTTTACAATTTCCTACATAATTATGTACATCAGTAGGCGGGCGATCTAATGCTTGGTACTAAAATCCTATAATTTTACTTAGGTTTTCCGTCTTAAAACACGGATCTAAATTACTAACCGAAGGTGTTGTTGATATCGACGGAGTTGAAGTGGCCTTTCTTTTGGAGCTAGAAGAACCTCCCAAAGATTTTGCCACTTTAGTGACTTTTTAGAGGCTTTTTTCAACAAAGAAGACATGATAATATTGTAATAGTAATGTAATAAAGAAATTAATAAATGATTAAAAAAAATAATTATTTAATTAAGGAATAATTAAAGAATAATTATGTACTTAAGAAATAATTAGAAGACTAATTATGTAATTAAGAAAATAATTGCGTAATTAAGTAATTAAGTAGAGAGAGTAAGTAGAGAGAGTAGGAGAAGAAATGAGTTGTGAATTGGAAGAATTGAATTTGATGGGTATTTATAGGCAAACTTGCAACGGCTAGTTCAACGGCTAGTTTGACCGGTTCCAAAGAGCCGTTGGTCCAAAAGAACCGTCCGGTTCCAGTTCCAAGGAACCGTCGGGGCGGGTGAACCGGACCGGTCCGGTTCCAGGTTCTAGGGCCGTTGGGCCGGGAGAACCGGTTCGGACCGGGTGAACCGGCCCTTGGTTCTTTGGTCCGGTTCAAACGGTTTTTTTCGGCGGTTCCACGGTTCCGGCAACTTTATTCCGGCGGGTTCACGGTTTCGCGGTTCGGAACCTGTCGCGAACGTTCCGGTTCCAGGATCGGTTTCAAGCGATTCGGGACCGGTTCGGTTCTGGGCCAACCCGGACCGTGGCCATCACTACCTGCAGGTATATGTCTATCCCTATCTTAACTCTTCCTTTATCTCTATTCTAACTCCACCAGATTACCATACCCTAACCCACTGAACTATCCTCACTTAGATTCTCGCACATCATCCCCAGTTAACCATTGCATGTAATTGAGCTAAAAATTTTGAACCAAAAATAAGCCCCTATCGTCTTTGATCCAAATTAAGTTCTTGGATTGCGAGATCCATGAGCTCGATTGCATGAGCCTTACAGTTTTGGAGTTTGGGTATTTATTTTTGTGCATTATGTGTTGGGATGGGTTTGAGGTCGATAAGGGGTTTGGGATTTTC
>CM033450.1:10497724-10627724 GCA_019425755.1 Amaranthus cruentus | reverse complement strand
GGGGACAGGTCCGAGAAAGCTTGATCTGAACAGAAAACAACCCCTGTATCCCGGGGGATTATCTCATACTCTGACTCCTCCATGGGAACAAACTCAGCATCTTTCTTCCCCAACTCACTTTGGCGGTAGCGTCTTCTGTGTTTTTGACGGCTGAGTTGTGGGAGAACCGGTTCCCTCCGAAGCCTCGCTAGAAGCTTGGTGAGATGATTCTTTTAGAAATCTCTTGTTCTTTAAGTTCTTCAAAAAACTTCGCTTAGGTCCAAAACTAGCAGAATTATCACAATTCGAACAAAGAGTTAAGAACCTTAGGAGGAGGAGGAGGAAGAGTTGTCTTCTCAATCTGGGCCTTCTTCTTGCGTAATTCAACCATCATCTGAGCAATGTTCAGGGAGTTCATGATTTCCGGATACTTTTTCTCTAACTCTTCAAATGCTACGACTGCAAAGGAAAGAAAGTAGTCAGTAGCACTACAAAAATTTTGCAACTTTCCGACCAAAAATACCGACTACCCATATTTAGTCGGAACATACCGACTACTTTACCGATTATTCACATGTAGTCAGAAATTCCGACTAAATTTCAACTGGAAGCATATGGTAGCAATATTCCGACCGAATTACGACCCAATCATTAGTCGCAATTCCCCGACCACTTGTTTGGTCGGTAGGTAGTCGCAATTTGTCGTAAAAAAATAAAAAAAAATGTGAAAAAACCTTGTTTAGTGTCGACTGTTTTCCGACTATTTGTTGGTCGTTAATTAGTCGGAAACTTCCTGATTTTGTCTATAAATACCCACCCTCAACGTCATTTTTCGCGCTTTTCTTTCACCCTCTCTACTCTTAACTTTCTCTCTAAAACTCGATCTATTTCTCACTTTGTCCCTCTCTTCTTCCATCTCCTGCTTGAATGTTTATCGATCAAGTAGGGGATGGAGGTGGAGAGGGACAAGTTGAAAAATATATAATTAACGGTTCCATTTATTGTAAAAAGTGGTCTAATGGTCTTTGGCATGTTTCTCACTTGCCCCGTTCATCCTCACTCTCACACTCGAGTTTCTTCACTCAAGTGTGAGGGTGTGTTGAACGGGACAAATTGCGAAACATAAATTTAATATTATACGTACGAACTTTGTCGCGAGAAGGGTGGGATGAATTGATTAACATAAATTTAATTGTTGTATTTATTGTAAAAAAAATTTAATGAGCTTTTTTTTGGTGCCATTTTGTTGTAATAATTATGAGTACTTAACTTAACTGAAATATTTGTTTTTCTTACTTATTGTCTTGTACGTTTACTATAAAAATGTGTTAGAAACGATTAAAATATGTTCCTCAAAATTTGAGAAAATTCAGCATCGTTTTATTTTACTTATATTTGCTAGTGAAAAAGAATAATTTCGATTTGTAGGGCGTTGGTTTTCCTCGATAGTGGTAATTACGGCCTATTGTACTCCCTCCAATTCACCATTAAGTAGTTCCTATTTGTTTTACGATATGAATAGTGTCAAAAAACATATAGGAACTTAATGGTGAATTGGAGGGAGTATTTTGTAGGCTGAAAAGTGCACGATGGAGGAGCCAATGTCATGCAATGAAAAAATTATTCTTATTCAACTCATAAAAAGTAAAATTTACGATGCTGAATTTTTTCAGTTTTGAGAAACATATATTTAACGTTTTCAATTTTTTATAGTACATACGAGGATATATTTAAGGAAAAACACAATTTCAACTTAGTACTTATAATTGTAACCCCAAAATGGCAGGAAAAAAAACCTCATTAAATTTTTTTTTAATAAATTCACCGACTGGATTCCGACTTATGAATAGTCGTACTAAAAAATGTGTTAAAAACGATTAAAATATGTTTTTAACTTTGTCCCGCTCTTCCTCAGGCTCGTACATGGTTAGTTTCAATCGAGTACGAGTCGGAGAAGGGTGGGATGAAGTGATAAGCATAAATTTAATGGTTCAATTTTATATAAAAAAAATTATAATGAGCTTTTTTTTTGTGTCATTTTGTTGTAGTAATTATAAGTACTTAATCGAAATAGTTGTTTATCTTAATTATTGTCTTGTACGTTTACTATAAAAATGTGTTAAAAACGATTAAAATATGTTTTCTCAAATCTAAGAAAATTTAGCATCGTATTATTTTACTTTGATTTGCAGGTGTTGGTTTTGCGCAATAGTGCATGGTAATTACGGCCTATTGTATTTTCTAAGGCTGTAAATTGCATTATTGCGTAGCTAACGCCTGCAATAAAAAGTAAAAGATACGATGCTAAATTTTCTTAGGTTTGAGAAACATATATTTAACGTTTTCAATTTTTTATAGTACATACGAGAAAATATTTAAGCAAAAACACTCTTTGAACTTAGTAGTTATAATTTTAACTCCAAAATGGCCGAAAAAAAAGCTCATTAAAATGTTTTTAAAATATTTACCGACTACTTTGCGACCGAAACTGTAGTCGCAGTTTGGTCGGTATTTTAAATTTTAAATCCAGCACCTGGGCACAACCTTTGATGAACCGACAGTATACCGACTGCTTTGTAGTCGCAGGTGAGTCGGACATTAGTCGGAAAAATTCCTGATTTTTCTATAAATAGCCGTCAACGTAAATCTATCTTACATTTTACATTATACCTCCTTACTTTCTCTCTACTTTATTCTCTCCAAATATTTTAGGTATGATATTAGATATGTTTTGCTTTCTTTAAACAAGTAGATGCTTGAGTTGTTTTTTACTTTGCCCCTCTCTTCTTCGGATTCATACTTGGTTAATTTCAATCGAGTATGAATTCGGGAAGAGAGGGATGAATTGAAAAACATAAATTAATAAGGTTTTTTTTGGTGCCATTTCGTTATAATAATTATGAGTATTGAACCTAAATAGTGGTTTTTGTTACTTATTCTCTTTTGTGCGTACTATAAAAAAGTTTAACGTTTTCAATTGTTCATAGTACATTCGAGAGAATAATAAAGAAAAACTAATATTTTTTCTTAGTACTTATAATTTTGACCCAAAAATGGCCCGAAAAAAACCTTATTAATTTTTTTTTTATATAAATGTACCGACTAAGCTGCGACGGCCATTTTGCCGTACTGGAGCACAAACATGATCCGTCACAACCTTGACGTGATGCACATTGAGAAAAACTTCTTTGATAACATTTTCAACACAATAATGTGTGTGGCGGGAAAAACTAAGGATCATCTCAAGGCACGTCAAGATTTAGTCGAGCTCGGGATCCGATCGGAATTGCATCCAGTGGGTTCTACCATCCCCAAAGCATCATACACACTAAACAGAGAACAAAGGGTTGTCCTTCTAGATTGGCTTAAAACTCTAAGATTTCCTGATGGTTATGTTTCCAATTTAGCCAGGAATATCGACATGGGCAAACATCAGATATTTGGGATGAAGAGTCATGATTGTCATGTGTTCATGCAGCGACTAATTCCAATAGCATTTCGGGAGTTGCTGCCAGCCAATGTTTGAGAAGCACTTACTGAAGTTAGTCTGTTCTTTAGAAGTCTTACTTCTCCGAAGATATCTGCAGCAGATATGTAGAGGTTGAACGAGGAAATTGCAGTGGTGCTATGTAAACTAGAGACTATATTTCCTCCAACATTCTTCGATGTTATGGAACATCTGCCTGTTCACCTAGCTTACGAGGCAAGAATTGCTGGTCCGGTACAATATAGGTGGATGTATCCCTTTGAGAGGTAACTACTATTACATGTCTAAACTAAGTATTATTTCATTTTCTGGTCACTTTTTACATGTCTTAATAATTAATACTATGATTAAATTACAGGTATCTTTGACATTTAAAGCTTAATGTCAAAAACAAGGCGCATGTTGAGGCCTCGATCTGTAACGCATATCTTACAGAAGAAACATCATACTTTGTCTCGCATTACTATGGGCCAGACGTTCGATGCAGAATTAGAGATCTTCCTAGAAACGATGATGGATGCTTTGATAACGTGAGATCGGGTGTTTTGTCCATATTCACACACCCAATCAAATTTCATGGGCGGGGTAAGGCTCTTATGCTGGATGAAGCAGATCTCAACATTGCTGAGACTTATGTTCTACGAAATTGTCCGGAGGTGAATCAATTTTATGATCAATTCGTACACTTAATCACAAAGTACGAACCCAATCTAAACGCAGAGCAAGTTGACCATGTGGTCCAAGACCAGTTTGCCCACTGGTGTAAACAGATTGTGAGTACACCTTTACCATCGTAATTTGTTGTGTAAACAGTATTACGAATTACCATTGAATTATTGATTTTATATGCAGTCTAGAGACGGGTTTCTTGACGGTGTGGATAATGCCGATATTCTAAAGGACCTCGCTGAGGGACCTTTGCAGAAGGCACGTCGCTATGATGTTTGTTACGTGAATGGTTATAGATTTCACACTATCTCCCATTCCGCAAAAAAGAAATCTACTGAGAACAGCGGGGTGTGCGTGAAATCTGATGATAACAGTCCGAATGAAACCGATTTTTATGGTAAGTTAGAGGACATTATAGACCTCGAGTATCGAGCACTTCCAATTAAAAATGTCACTTTGTTCAAATGTCAATGGTTTGATCAGACTACCACCGGATACGCCCATGGTACGAGAATCCATCCGCGTTACAAGCTGGTTGACGTACATATTGGTCGATCCTATAGAAAGTACGATCCTTTTGTGCTAGCTAGTCAAGCTTCCCAAGTTTATTATTTACCTTATCCCAGCTTAAGGCAAAACATGAAAGATTGACTAGCTGTATGCAAAGTCAGATCAAAGCAATTCGAGGAGACCGCTTTCCAACTCGAAGAGAAATCACCGGATTTTGTGGCGAATGAAGATGTTTTTGACGCGCAAGTCGAACCGTTGCATGATCCAGCTGGAGAACTGTTACACCTAGACGAAACCGTGCATGACGTCGATGAAAATGAAGACACCGACGAAGATCTAGTACTATCTGACGACGATGATGTCGATGACAATTATGTAACCCAATAATAAGGTTTTAATAATTATATGTTGATTTATTATTATCAAACATTTTTTAGTTTTGTTAATCGTTTGTTTATTTTTTAACGTTACTTTAGCTCGTAATTTTTGTATCTTTAATGTAGTTTTTTCAATTTTAATAATTATAAAATGATAAGTATCATATAGTAAAAATAATAATAATAATAATAATAATATTCAATAATAATAATAATAATAATAATAATAATAATAATAATAATATTCAATAATAATAATAATAATTATAATTATAATAATAATAATAATACAAAACAGAAAATTAAATCACAAAGGCGCGATTTTTTTTTTTGAAATTCCGACCACTCACCGACTACTTGCCAGTCGCAGAGTGGTCGGTATTTTGAAATTAGAAAGCTTCCAAGAGAAGCTTTTCTGTTTGTCAGACGCATTGGGAAAGAAAAAAACTTTTAAGTATACCGACTAAACTGCGACTATGCTGCAGTCGCAAATTAGTCGGAATACTGAAAAGGTTTTTTTATTTTCGAGGTTTTCTGAAAAGTTACTGCTGGCAATTAATATGGTACGTAAAAAATCTCACCGACCAACCACCAACTAATCTTTAGTCGCAAATTAGTCGGTGAACCGAAAAGTTTTTTTACTTTTCTACGTCTTCTGAGAAGTTACAGTTGGCATTTAATGAAATAGGTAAAAAAACCACCGACATGATACCGACTATCCTGTAATCGCAATTTAGTCGGAATACAAGTGATATATAAACCAGCACTTCACCAAAATTTCGAACATTTTCATTTCCTAACTCCTTCTTCGTCGTTTTCTTCTTTCATTCTTTCTCTCATTCCTACCATATTCCTACTACATTCTTACTAAGTCCTCATCTCCGACCGGTTTTTGTGTCATACTCCGACTAGTGAATCTCAACTACACTCCGACTATTAAAGGTTAGTCTTCTTTTTAATTTTTTTTTTTAAATTTAGATTAAATACATGGTTTTTAGGGTTTGATGGTTTGATTATGAGAATGATTATGAACATGATTTTTTTTGTTATTTGTTATTTGTTTATTGCATGAAATTAGGGTTTTTAATTATTAAAATTTCGAATATTCCAACTATCTTGCATGAAATTAGGGTTTATTGCATGTAATTTCTTCTATTTTTTTACGTGTTATTTTCGTCAATTTCATGTTTTTTAGGGTTTGATTTTCTAATATGTTTATTTCTTTTTGTAAGTTTATGGTTTACTATGAAATAAACATCATAAACATGTAATAATCTTGCATGAAATTGTTTACTTACATGTTTTTTTTGTTTAGTAATCTTACATGAAATTAGGGTTTGTTTAAGATTTTTTAGGGTTTATATTTCCGATTTTTTCTTGATTTTTTTTTATTTTCGAAATAATGTATGTATACGTTTTTTTAGGGTTTGTTTAGTAATCTTGCATGAAATTGTTTAATCTATGTCTACGTTATTTTTTGATTTTTTTAGTTTTATATTTCTAATTTTTTTATTATTATCGAAATTATTTTTTGTTTTATAATATTTTAGTTCTTTTATTATTTTTTTTTTGTTTATTATCGAAATTATTAGTTGTTTTATTATTATCGAAATTATTATTGCTGATTTTTTGGTTTATCAGATTTTCGAAATTATTGGTTTATCATATTTTCGAAATTATTTATAATTTCTGATTTTCGAAATTATTTATAATTTCTGATTTTTGAAATTATTAGTTGTTTTACAATATTTTAGTGTTTTTTGTTTTATTTTTTTTCTGAGTTTTTGGTTTTTTATTATTTTCTATGAAATGTTTTGTGAAATTTAGATGCCTAGAATGAGAAACAACTTAGGACATCGTATTGACCCGCGAACCGGACAACCATACTCCCCCATCAGCTACTCGATCTCAGCCTGAAGCTGAGCCTCATCATATATCGCTCTCTCACCCTTCTCAGGGTTTAGAAGAGCATTTTTTGAGGTCTGATTTTAGGAGGACAGAGGTGGCTGTCACTCCCTCTCCGGTGTCGTCACGTGCTTCGCAACGTGACGCTAGGACTCCGGAAGTTGACACTGCGCAGGGGCCGCCGCAACATACTCTTCCACCCCTACCATGGTTGCCTGCCGAGCGCACGTTTGCCACAAACGGTGGCAGCCAAATATCCACGTCCATCCGTAGGACGTTTTATTGGAACCAGTTTCAAGTAAGGCTATGTACTTCATTTCTTCATTATTTGATTAACTTTTTATTGACTTGCTTTGTTATACTAATACTGATTGTTTTAATCGTTTCAGAAACAATGGGCTTGGGATCCCTCTATCACTTCTCGGGTGCGCGAGGAGTGGGAGAAGAGGGCCAAACTCAGATACAAGGACATTATGCATCATCAAAGAATGTTCTATGAAGAAAATAATGAGTACAAGCCCACCTGGGCGTCGGTGGAGGCTTGGGAGCGATGGGTACTAGCCTGGAAAAGTAAAGAGTTCGAGGCTAGTCGGTCCAGAGGGAGGAGGAACCGTCGTCGGGGCGATGAATTGGGTGTCGTTGAAGTCACCCATACCGGCGGATCTGTGTCTGCGCGTAGGACATTGCGCATCTTGGTATAACCTTAAACTTGTATTGTATTTGGTTTATTATTTTTATACGCATAAATATTTAAACTTAATTTCGTATAACCTTCAACTTTGTTATTGTAGGAACAAGAGCAACAACGCACGCCGCTCTCTTATGTGTTGTTTCTACGCACTCATAAGGTGCGTACAAAGGACGGGTTGCAGTGGGTCAACGAGAAGTCCAAGGCCATAAACGTAAGTGGATTTTCTGATCTATATTACTTATTTTTAGATTAGCTTTTTTTGGTTATCATTTAACCGTAGCTTAGTTAGTTTTTTGGTAGGTTTGCTTGTGATATAAATTAAATTTTTTAGAATATTTCTTAGGTATATTTGATATTGGATTTTGAGGAAATGCTGGTTTGATAGCTGTTTTCGTTGATTTTTTGGTAGATTAGCTTTTGATAAATTAAATGTTTGGTAAAATAAATGTTTTAGAATATTGGATTTTAGAATGTTTTTGAATATTTCAGGGTTTTTTTTTTAAGTTTTGGTTTAGTTAGTTTACAGTCGTTACTCTGCCGGAATTTTTACAAAATATATTGTTTTGTTGTTTAGGACGAATATGTTCGTCTCTCTGCCGATCTTCCAGTCGATGCGCCTGATGAGGAGGTAAACGACGCCTATTTTCAGGCCGTCAAAAATATCGAATCACAGGAGTCGACGAAGAAGAACTCCAAGAGTGTGTTTGGTGTTGTCGATGCGGCACCGGTTTATTACGCCGATGTTGTGGCGCCGCAATCTCAATACCAGGCTGCTCCTTCCCCAACCCAAGTGATGAACGAGAGGTTGGATAGTCTACAGCAGGCTATGACCCGAGTTGAGGAACGCCTCAACTCGCACTTTTCAAGGGAGGAGCATGATGCACTCATGGAGGAGCATCGGCGGTTGAGAGAAGAGGTCAACAATATGTTCCACTTTATGCGCACTGTATTTGTAGAAAGACAACCTCCTCCGCCTCCGCCAAATTAAGTCCTTGTATTTTATGTTTTTATATTAGTATTTTGATGGTTTAAAACATTTGGTTGTATAACATTATTTTAATGTCTATTATATAATATTTTGTTGCGTTTTTCATTTTATTTGATTGATAATTTAGGTTTAATGTTAAAATAAAAAAACTGGTCAAATTGTGGTCAACAACGTTGACCACATTTGACCTGATTTTTTATTTTAATCTTATTTTTTTTCCGACTAAATTCCGACTACAATATAGTAGGAATATAGTCGGTAAGTATGAGAAACACCTACCATCTACCGACTACTTACCTATTAAATAGTAGTCAGTATCCACAGCCGCCAGATTTTGGTCAAGTTTTGGTCAAATTAAGGTTTGACTTTTCCGACTACTTACCTACCAACGTATAGTCGGCAAGTAGTCGGAAAATGAGATTATATTTTTTTTTTGTGAAAAAACTGCCATTTTATTTTCAGAGATGGCAACTACTCTCCGACCAAATGTGTAGTCGGTATTTTGCGACGGCACTCTAGTAGGAAAGTGGTCGGCGTTTTGCTACTACTTTGCGACTAAACTGGGTAGTCGGAATAGCAACCAACCTGCTACCAAAGCCCATATAGTCGGAATTCCGACTATTTTCTTAGACCGACTATTCTGTACCGACTATGCCCTTTTAGTCGGAGGATAGTCGGTATAGGCCTATACCGACCAAGCACCGACTATATTGTCCAGTCGGAAACGTGCGTTTTTTTTTGTAGTGTAGCCAAATATAGACAAGATAAAAAAGTCAAAGAAGCATAATTCACCCCTATGGTATTTCGGACTAAGTCCTAGGGTTGATAAAAGCAACTCGTTTTGCATATGGATTCTAGTCACAACAAAATTTATTTGTACAAAAATAGGTTTAAAGCTCCCTAACTCTACATCCTTCGTCGCATGTTCGATGATCAAAAATTCATCAAAAATTGCACTGGGGAACGTTATTGTTCAACTAGAGTTTAGGCTCCTCATCATGGCTCGTCTTAAAAGGCCACGGCTCAACCCTGTACTTGAAAACAAAGTCGTTTTGAAAAGGCTTCAGGCTATCCTTTAGCTTGTCTACTACTAAAAAACCAGACCGATGCTGAAAGGACACCCAGCCTAACCCTTGAGCTGCCGAACACCTTGTTATCCTAAATATGTACCTAAAAGCCGTAAGTGATGGCTCTACTCCTATAGCTGTACATATCATTATAAACGCAACCCCCAACCATTGCGGTACAACTCGGACACTGTGATATTATAGGCGTTTAAGACTTCAACCGCGAAGGGGTGCAGAGGAAATCTTAAGCCCGTCTCCATAGTGTCTTTATAGATAGCGATGCACCCTTCGGGCGCATCCTTTACACAATCCTTTTTCCTCGGCTTCACCAAGGAATACTCGTCCGGTAGTGCTCAACTCTTTCTTATTAAGGACAAGTCTTTGTCCAGAGATGAGCTCCAAAATGGCCTTATGAAATAGTTCGCCGGCCCTGCACCAGCCTTGTATTTCGGCCCTTGATAATGTGGGTTCTGACCCAAATCTATGGCTTTTCCGGTAGATGTAGGCGCCATTTCTATTGCAGCAGATGGATACGGCCTGTAGGATAGGGGAACAACCGTTATACCATCTAGTCTACACACATCAACATCAAATTTGACGAGGGTAAAGGCAATAGTGGATTCCCAAGGAGGGGGGTGTAAGGTCTCCGGATAGCGTATAGGGGACTCCATACATGACTCATTTACATCATTTTACATCATTTTCAGTTACGTAATTATATTTGGTCAAAAAGTCAATTTCTACATCAAAATCGTCAAAGTTAAAACAAGAAAAAAGTGTAATCGACCATTATTTTTATACAAGGCCGAAGAAAAAGAGTGTACCTGAAGTTTGAGTGACTTGAAAGGACTGGAAAGGAGAAAACCTTTGGAAATGAAGAGAATTCTTGAGAAATCTTGGAAAAGCTCTGAAAAGGAATATGTGTAAGATGAGGCAAATGAATTCTCAAGTCCCATATTTATAACAAATAGGGTGAAACAGTACCATAGCACAATTAGCCAGGCAATATTTGGATTTTCGAGGTAGTGATATGATGTTTTGGATACTCGGCCCCTTCAGGAATGGACTTCCTAGGGGTCCGAACTATATTTCAACTTAGGGCTTAGTAGTCCCTCGACGGTAGCCGGACACCTCAGGAGAAGGGTGACACCACTTATTCGACACCTGCCTTACCTAGCAAGTACGAATGGTATTCGACCCCTTTAAGGATGGACTCCTTAGGGGTCCAAATTATGTTTCAACTTGGGGCTCATCAGCCTAAGGGTCAGCAGGGCCCATTAGCCCCCATATGATAGTCGGACACCTCAAGAGGATGATGGCACCACTTACTGAGCACCTGCCTTACATGGAAAGTACGAATGATATCTGGGCCCTTTAAGGATGGACTCCTTAAGGGTCCGAAATACGTTTCAACTTCGGGCTCATCAGCCTAAGTGTCAACAGGGCCTATTAGCCCCTATTCGGCCTCTTTTTGTATTCGGACACCCCAAGGAAAAGGTGTGCCCCTATTCGGCCTCTTTGGTATTCGGACACCCCAAGGAAAGGGGGTTCCCCTATTCGGCCTCTTTGGTATTCGGACACCACAAGGAAAGGGGGTGCCCCTATTCGGTCTCTTTGGTATTCGGACATCCCAAGGAAAGGGGATGCCCCTATTCGGCCCCTGTAGTATTCGGACACCCCAAGGAAAGGGGGTGCCCCTATTCGGCCTTTTTGGTATTCAGACATCCTATAGAAAGGGGATGCCCCTATTCGGCCAATCAAGTATTCAAATCTCTAAGATGCCCTAGGATCTTTATTCGGCTCCTTATGATATTCAAACACCTAAGTGTTTAATAGGAAAGGCCTTATTCGGCTAGTGAAGTACTCGGACACCCTTCAGTGGAGGTAGTCACTGTTATTTGGCCATACTTATTCGGTCGTTAAGGATTCGGACTCCCAAAGGTCCAGTTGGAAGAACCTATTTGGCTTCTGATCAGTATCCGGACTCTTAGCTCAGAAAAACATCACTCAATTGTTTAACCAATTTGTTAAAAGATCTCCATTCATATTGATCCTTGGTTTCATCCGCACAAAACCCGTCAACGCTTGCGCTTAGGCGCCCGCTGTGCGCGGAGCTAATGTTATTGGGTCAATCAGCCCCAATACTTTGGGCCAAGTCAAAGGGCCCAAGCGACCTAGTCAATACTCTGAGTTGACCTACGTTGGGGCGAAAATACCAAAATGCCCTTGAGGCTGTTTCATTGAATTCTTGTGTCTTATAAATACCCATGTTCACAACCATAAAGAGTATGCTTTGTCTCTCTCTAAGAATTACCAATTTTAGTCATCATTACTTACATTATTAACCGACCACTGACTTGAGGGTCGGAGGGGCTTTCCGAGAAGCAGCCCCCGAACAAGTAACTATGTTCGTTTTGTAGGTATTCTGCCACCAATCCATATTCGGACGTTCCAAGCAGACGTTGACATAGCTCGAGTGGTCACCTTCCGGTTAGGGAGATTCGATTCGATTCGATTTCTACGCGGAAACAATTATGGTGATAATTGAATGAAATCCGATTTTGAATATAAAGATGAGTGTCGGACCGTCGGAGTTAGATTTTAGGAATGTCTTTGTATGTGTTTTTAATCGATTTTCAGGAACAACTTAGGAATGAACCCATACATTGCTGACTTTACTAACATGTAAACTTGCTATAATCTCATATATAAATCATTTATGTTAAATACTTGTGAAGGAACAATGAAAAAACATCAACCTCAATAAAGCAAATCTCTCATAAGGCATGTGCCCTTGCCACTTAGGGCCTGTCTTTTAATCAAGTATTAGAATTATCGAATAGCTATACATGATGTCGTTCAATTCAAGTCTCACTTATTAAAGATTTGTATATGTTATGTGTTTTATAGATTTAAAATTTAAAGAGACTATAAGCACCAAACCGAAATTACAAGTATAAGCAATTTACTTTATAATTTTAGAAGCTGAAATTACAAATGAAATAAAAGACTTAAAGTAAGGTTAAGCATCAAACCGAAGATTCTTAAAGACAATATTGTCTACGGAAAATGTACATCAAACCGAGACACAATTTAGTTTTCCTAAAAATGTTATTCCGCCTTCTTCATGCTTAAGCTTAAGAACTTGGAATATACTTTTGAGATACAATGGTTTGCATTAAATTATAAGCACGTACAATGTGAAGTATAGAGATTATTTTGAGCAAACTTATAATTAAAATGTAAAGAAGTGGCCAATTTTCTTCACTCTTTAGAACTTGTAAAGAATAGAACTTGGGGAAAGCAAATAGAAAAAGATTGTTGAATTTTTGAGTTTTTGGGTGCCCAAAACTTGGCAAGTAACCTCCTTATACACACTCTACTTACCCTATAATACCACTTTCCCAAGTCACCTAATGCCTGATTAGTGAAAGTTACTTTGGGTTAAAATAACCTAATCGTCAACTGCATGATGGAAACTGCAAAAAGGCGCATTCTAGAAGAAAACTACGAGTCGTTACCAAGAAGCAACTATTAAAATAATTTTGGCCCCTTTATTTTTATGGTACTTACCATGAGTTTATACTTATTACACCTTAGTATAATTAATATACATAAACTTATACTTCAAACCTTTTATACTCTAAATTATCCAATAGTATACCTCGTAACTTACATTGCGTAAATTGTTTTCTTTAAATATCTCTTCATAACAATCCATTTGGCTATTGGTACTAAAAAGTGATGATAAAAATGATTTGTAGCGTAAATATATATGAAATGTACCATGTCTTGTCCATAGTAATAAAACGTTGATCAGAAAAAACTTATTTGTACACAATTTTTCATTATCACCTAATATCACATTTTCAATTTGGTATTATATTGAAATGAATTTTCTTCTTATTCTTCTCCATTTCTACAATGGCGTGTTCCGTTTCATGTTCTGAAAAAGACACCGTTAAAGTCAAAATCTTTACTTTTGTTGGCAATTTCCTCTTCTCCTCGACAAGTGTATATGTTATCTTCCTTTGCCAACCCATCATTTGGGTTCTTTTAGCCAAATGAACTTCATGCAGCCCCTCCAATTGGTATCAAGGTCAAAAAACTTACATGTGTTGAACCTCCTTTCAGAATTCTCCTTGGTCGACAAAGATTTCTTTGCAAAAGGAACACCACAACCACATTGATCAATCTTGGATTTTCCTGTTGAAGAAGATGAAGGCATGATAATGGATGTGCAGTTGAGAAATTAGCAGATTGGAGAGTTAGAAAGAAAAAAGGGCACAAATCTACTTCAAAATATGGCAATAATAGTGGTTAATTAATAAAAGAAGAGAAAATAGGATAAAACATGAAAGTTGAAGGAAAATTAAAAATATGGGGGAAGAGTACATTTAGTAACATCACGTGACAACCACTTGTTTGGTCAAATCTCTACTTGACGGTCAATAAACTTTTTGTCACGTTGTACTTTTTTACATACTTTGGGCCATATAAAGTAGCTTTTTGCAAAAAAAATAAATTAGAATGTGTAATTTTTTGTGAAATGTAGACGCTGGTATAGATTAAATAGTTTTTGTTTTATTTTTCCTAAACAAAATTTCCAGTTTAAAGGAGGTTTAACCAATAACGACTATATGTACTTCATGATGACTACTCTTTTATGATAGGATAGTTCTTGTTTTCATAAGAATTTGGCACGATTCGTAAATATGATATCGATTAACAAAAATTACATGTTTCAACCAAAATCAACATTAAGTGGTCATGGTTGATTAGTCTTGAGAGAGATTGATATGTTAGATGCCAAACTAAGGTGAAGAAAAGAACCATATAACAATTGTTTCATCTCTTAAATGGTATTTTTTTCAAGGGGAGGGATTAGAGGTGTTGAACGGGGCGGGTCGATCCAATGGGTTAAGGGTCGGATTACATTTTAACGGGTCATTCGCGGGTCGGATCAATAACGGGGCGGATCATTAGCGGGTCTTGGTATAAAGGGTCGGGCCGGGTCAGGTCGGATAATTATAAGAATTAATTGGGAAAAAAAAATTTGCCACTTTTTTTTATTTTAAATGATATATAAACATAAGTGGATCGACCCAACGGGTCATAAAATATAATAAAAAAATTATTTATATTAACTTTTAAAAAATGGGTCAAAGTGGGTCGGATTTAAATGGGCTTGACCCGGCCCATTTAAATTTTGACCCGCCCCGACCCGCCCCGTTGAACACCTCTAGGAGGGATACAAGAGCGATAGGAGAGGGATAGCGAGAATGAAACTAAGGACATAATTTTTAAAAAGTGATAAATATTCCAACTTAGACAAGATCGGGTTCTTCTCTGAAGCCGCATCTTTGATAATGAATGCACAAGTAATAAAAAGATATATATTTTACAGGAAAGTAAGAAAAATGTGTAAATAAAATTAAAAGGTACGTTAAATTTGTTGATGAAAATCAAAGAAAGAGTGTAGGTTTGATAACTAAATATAAAAATAAGGCAACATGACTAATATAGCAAATAAAAAGATATATATATTTTTTACATGATACATTTTCCCAACTCCTTTTTGTGTTGTATACATAACATAAGCAAAACCTACAAAACAAGCTTAAAAACAGAATTAGGTTTGAATTTAAAGTCTGTTACACCTTATCATCAGAACTTTCCCAATCAATACTTTTTTCCTTCTCCATAATTGGCAGAGGAGGGATGCTCTGCTCATGCCTAAACAAGTTTTCTGGGTCGAATTTCGTCTTAATTTTAACCAACCTATTATAATTATCTTTATAGTACATATTAGCCCAACAACCTGCCTGTATAAAGGTAGCATTATCATCAGTATTCATACCCAAATCCAGATCATTATAATTCACGTAAGCTTCCCTAGGAAACATTGATACATAAGGAGTCATATAGTTATATAGCTTCCTAACCCATTCCATATGCCTATGTTCACTACTTTCCCCATCAACCCATGTTATTACATACTATATCTTGAATTTGATCCCCTTTCGGTGAGGAAATGGGGTGTCTGACTCGGCTATCTTACTCATCATCCCGCCATAAGGGGTAAAGATCATTAGAGCATTTTCATCTTCTGCATACCTTTTCCATATTCCTTCATGTCCGGTTTCTGGTATCGCTACCTTTACATAGTCCGATTTGGCCTTAAAGTAGTTTGTGAATGTTGGCTTGCCTTCTAGTAGGACTTCTGGTTGTGTTCCAGAAGGGTAGTTTGCTATATATAGGACTGCATCTATCCAACTAACTTCAGAAGTGTCCTTCTTTTGCAACCCGAGTTCAGGGAAATCGCGCTGCATAACTTCGAGCAGCTCATCAGCTTGTCCAAGATACAAGGCTTGGAAAAGACCAAGCACAGATTTGTCCCCTTTTGGGGTCTTAATACTTTGTATTATAGCTCTGATGAACAGATTTTCATCTGTATTATCAGCAATTTGTTGCCACTTATATAAAATCTTTGTTAAGTTTTGCTCCAAGGTCTTTGGAACAGTAAAAACGGTTACTTTTCTGGTACAGGGACTAACTTAACTTTCCATGCTAAAATGATCCCAAAATTCTCACCCCCACTTCCTCTAGGAGCCCAAAACAGATCCTCCCCCATCAACTCTCGACCGAGCACCTGACCATTGGCATTGACCATTCGAACATCAAGAACATTGTCGACACCAAGCCCATACTTCCTCATTAAGGGACCATAAGCTCCTCCTGTGATGTGCCCTCCCACACCTAAACTTGTGCACAATCCTGCCGGGTATCCATGAACTCTGCTCTCCACCGATATCCTGTAGTAGAGTTCGCCTATTGTTGCACCCGCTTGCACCCAGGTGCTGCTTTCTTCGATGTCAACTGTTACCATTCGGAGTTTAGCCATGTCAAGGATAACAAAAGGATCATTCATTTCGGATGCATATGAGACTCCTTCATAATCATGCCCCCCATTGGGAACTCTTAGCTGAACACCAACCTTTTTAGCACATACAACAACAGCTTGGATGTGGGATTCATCAGTTGGCATTATAATTATTTCAGGTTTTCTAACAGAAGGCATCAGATACCTAAGGTTTTGTGCTGTGGATTGGAGAATGATTGAGAAGGAAGAGTTTGTTGAGGTGTAACATGATGGGGGAAATGGGCCATTGGAACCTATGTTTTTGTGAAAGCATTGAAGGAAATCCTGTTGGATTGAAGAAGATGATGCCCAAGAAGCATATTTAGTGATCAGAAGTAGAATAAGTGAAAGAAATTTTGAAGGCATTATGAAGTTGGTGTTTTTTGGGTTAAGCATTTTAAGGGAATGGATTATCTATGGATTTTCAATTTGCTACAATGATACTTATAGAAGGTGGAAAAAATGTATTTGACATATTGCATATGACATGCTTATGGTTGAAGCCAAGATTTAGTTTGTCCACATTTGTGAGTATATTTTTTAGGAAAAACTTGTGAGTGAGCGTCACCATCTAAAATAAATTTTAAAATAAAAATAAAAGAGTAAAAAGAATGAGTAGAGTAAAAAAGTAAAGTAGGAAGCAAAAAGTACTGAGAAAACTTTTTTATTTCTCATCGATAGGATAAATTAGATTAGTAAATATTTCTACATAAAAATAAATGTGGTCGAAAGAAAAAGTGCAAAGAGAGATTGGTAAGAAATTTGTTTTTACTCAGCATTGACAGTGCTCTGGTGCTGCTGGCGTATGTTGATCATCCACAAAAAATAAACTCAATAATTATTATCAGCAAATAGAAGTCTTAGCTAGCTGAGATTTCTAAAAATAAATACTATATGAGTTCGTTTTAGTAAGTGTGTTTGTGATATAATTAAATAAACCATTTTTGCTTTTTGTGATGAGATTTTAGAAAATTGTAAATAGATACAAGTTGTATTTTCACTATTGTACGCAGCTTCTATAGTAGAAGCTGATTTTCCACCACTAATTAAGATAAAATTTTCAAATTGCTGCATTACGAGTGATTTAATTGGTTATAGAATATATTCGTATTCCTTGATCATTAAAGGTCTTTATCTCATTTTATTTTGATATTTTAGAGACAACCTCAGTGTTTGTGAACCTTCCACTTCAAACGTGGTGTAAAAAAATACTCCCTCTAATTCTCTACTAATGTCTTATTTACTTTTTAGACACTATTAATCTCTTACTCTTAATTTATATTTTATTATTAATCTATAAGTTAAAATATGCATAGTCAAGTGAAATATTGTTTAATTTGTTTCAATGCACTAATTATTCATATCAACTTTCTATAGTTTTTAATTATGCACGGTTAGAGGTATTGAAGATTGAACAAATGCATTAAATAGAGTGAATAAGAACAAATAGGACATTAATAGTAATTAGAAGAAGTATAATAATAATATCATCCAATATTATCTTATTTTATATATCTTTTAATTTTGAAAATCTCCTTTTAACTAAATTAGTATAGTATATATTCTAGGAAATATTATAATTATCCTATAACTATATATTCTATGAATAATATTACCTCATATTCAACTTATTAGTTCCATTTAATTTTTCGCACTTGCCGAGGTAAGATTTTAACCCTTAATTTCTCTAATTATTCTTAATCAAAAATTATATAAATTTGATATTTATAATCGACCTTGTATAGAGACGAATCAAATAACATCGCACATGATTATGTTTTAACTTATAGATTAAGAATAAAATACAAATTAATAGTGGTAAATAAATAGTGATAAAAAATAAATAATAAGATGATTAAAGATGTGAAGTTTACTGTAAGTGATGCGCCATTGACAGATCAAAGGTAAGAGAGAGAAAGCTGAATTTCATTATTGTGTTTGTTCAACATGCAAAGGGGATGAGTACATGTTTATATACTAAGAGAAATTGTATGCCAGCTGTAATATAAAGCTATTGTACTACTCTTACAATTATATTGAGGGTTTATTATTCTATCAGCCCCCCTCAAACTTGGGGGGTATGAACACACCAAGTTTGGTTAAGAGACTACGAAACTGAGCAGACGGAAGAATTTTGGTGAAGACATCAGAAAGCTGAGATGAGGTAGGCAGATAAGTCAATTGGAGTAAGCCTTCCATGACTTTGTCACGAGTAAAGTGACAATCAATCTCCAAATGCTTTGTGCGTTCATGAAAAACGGGATTACGAGCAATATGAAGAGCCGACATATTATCACAGTGAAGAGTAACAGGCTTTAAGGAAGATAAACCAAGCTCTTCAAGAAGACGGACAACCCAGACAACCTCAGAAGAAGCACTAGCCATGGACCGATATTCGGCCTCAGAAGAAGATCGAGAAACGGTAGCTTGTTTCTTGGATTTCCAGCTGATAGGAGAACGACCAAGAAGTAATATGAAACCAGAAATGGAACGCCGAGAATCAGGACAAGCACCCCAATCCGAGTCAGAATAAGCCTGGAGAACCAAATTATCACAACCAGACAACAAAATGCCTTGCCCTAAAGTATGAGAAAGATACCCAAGAGTATGTTTGAGAGCCTCAAAATGATTAACCGTGGGATTCTGCATGTGTTGGCTAAGCACCTGAACAGAATATGATAAATCCGGACGCGTATGCGTCAAAAAATTAAGCTTCCCCACAAGACTACGATAAAGGGTAGGATTGGAGAATAATGGCGAATCTTGAGCAGCCAGTTTGTGATGTAGAGGAAGGGGAGTAACATAGGCAGAAAGATCAGCAAACCCAGAGTCACGGATCAACTCTTTACTAAATTTTTGTTGCGTGACAATTATACCACTTTGAGAATATGTAACTTCCATCCCAAGAAAAAAACTCAAATTACCAAGATCCTTGATGCTAAACACATCATGAAGATGGGATTTCAATTGAGAGATAACAATGTCATTATTACCGGTAACAACAATATCATCAACATAAACAGCAACTATAGTAATAAGACAACGAGAACGATGAGTAAACATAGAATAATCAAGCTTAGATTGAATAAATCCTTGAGAAATAAGAGCTGCAGTCAACTTGGCAAACCACTGCCGAGAGGCCTGTTTAAGACCATATAACGACTTACGGAGCTTACAAACCATATGGGAGGGAGCCGAAAAACCCTCAGGTAAGGCCATATAAACATCCTCATTTAAGTCCCCATGTAAAAAAGCATTGTTAACATCCAACTGATGCAACGACCATTCTTTAGATGCAGCTAAAGCCAAAATACACCGAATAGTAGTCATACGTACTACAGGGGAAAAAGTATCATGAAAATCAACCCCGTATTCTTGAGTGTACCCTTTAGCAACCAAACGCGCTTTATAACGCTCAACAGACCCATCGGCTTTAAGTTTAATTTTGTAGACCCACTTACACCCAATAGTTTTCTTGCCAGGAGGGAGAGAGACAAGTTCCCAAGTATGATTATTTTGCAAAGCAGCAATTTCAGAATCCATAGCTTTAACCCATAAGGGATCAAGAACAGCCTGTTTGTAAGTCTTAGGCTCATGAAGATGATTTTGGGATGCAATAAAAGACTGATGGGTATGAGGAAGAGAATCAAAACGAACCAAGTGACACCAATGAGCGGTGGAACAAATGAAATCATTTAAATGGGAAGGTGGTTTAGATATACGGGAAGATTTGCGAAGGGGAATGGGAGTGGAATGAGAGGGTGAAGGATGAGTAAGGTCAACAGTTAGTGAAATTTCAGGAAGGGAAGGTGAGATAATGTGGGAATCAGAAGAAGAGTGAGAAGGGGGAGGCGACACAGTAGTAGTTGAGTCATTAGGAGTAGGAGGATATAAAGAGGAAGGGTAAGAAAGTGGAGTAGATGACTCATGATTAGATATGGCAGGAGGAAGTGGCATAGGAAAAGGTGTATGGGGTAGGAATGAGTCATCAAAAGGAGGGAAGGGTGTATTGACAGGAAGGTAAAAAGTAGATAGAGGTGAATTAGGAGGGGTAGGATAGTGAAAAGGAAAATGGGTTTCTTGAAAGTAAACGTCCCTAGAAAAAACAAAGGACTTAGTAGCTAGGTGGTAGGTTTTATAAGATTTTTGAGTATTGGAATATCCAAGAAAGACAGACATATCAGCACGCGAAGAAAACTTTGGGCGATTATGTTTAAGAGTTGATACAAAGCATAAACAACCAAACGCACGCAAATGAGATAAATTGGGAGCTTCACCAAATAATTTTTCATATGGAGAAACATGACCAAGAACGGATAAGGGAAAACGATTAATTAAATAAGTAGCCGTTTTAATGCAATCACCCCAAAAACGTATTGGGAGATTAGATTGAAAAGATAAAGCACGAGCCACCTCTAATAAATGTCGGTGTTTACGTTCTACGACCCCGTTTTGTTGGGGAGTGTCACGGCATGAAGTATGATGAACAATACCATGATTAAGATAAAAGACCTTAGCATCACCATCACAAAACTCCTTTGCGTTATCGGTCCTAATAATTTGTATTTTAGAATGGAATTGAGTCTCAACTTATGCATAAAATTGACGAAGAAAAACAATATATTGATTCTTGGATCGCATGAAATACACCCAAGTCGCTCTAGTATAGTCATCGACAATGGTCAAGACAAAAGTACAATCATCATAAGTACGATGTCGATAAGGTCCCCAAATATCCATGTGTACTAATTGAAAACTCTTAGTGGTCTTAATAGAACTAAGAGGAAACGGACGCCTAGTTTGTTTAGCGGCCGGACAAATAGTACAAAAAACAGTATTGTTGAATTTAGTTACATCAATCTCAGGAATTAACAACTTGAGTTGGGAAATGGGCAAATGTCCTAGGCGAAGATGCCAAAGCTTAACCATAGAAAGAGTACATTTATTGGATGTAGTAGAGGCAGCAGCAAAACAATCTGTTGAAGTAGGTAGAACAGCATAGTAAAGGCCATTGTAGAACTTACCAAGAAGACTTTTCTTTGAAAGGTCCTGAAGCACACACTCATCATTAGTAAATAGAACATTAGCACACGCATCTTGGCAAAGTTTAGCAACGGATATCAAATTAAATTGAAAATCCGGGACATAAAGAACATGTTTAAGAACAAGACCATCCATAAGAGCAACATCACCATGAAATTCGACCATAACCTTACGACCGTCGGGAATAGTAATACTATGCTTAGCTCTATGAATTTTAGAAACAGAAATAAAAGATTCTAAGGAGTTGCACATATGATCGGTAGCTCCACTATCGATAATCCATTTAGAGGTATGAGAGCGAGAAAGAAAGCAGAATTTACCTGCCAAATGCGCTCCACCAGGAATAGACTCAAGATCCATAGAAACAGTGTCTGTGGTAGTCTCCTTATGTTTGTTTAGTAGAGCCATAAGGCTGTCCAGCTGGGAGGAAGATAAGCCGAGACTTTTAATGTCTGTCTTAGCGTCATTTTCGTGGACACAACCACCAAATTTTCGTTGCTTGAAGCCGGGAGGATAGCCGTGAAGTTTAAAACAGCGTTTAATAGAATGTCCAGGAATTTTACAATTATCACAATAATAGAGGGAATGACGCTTTGAACCAGTACTAATTTTAGAACGGTTAAATGTTCCAGAATCAGAATGAGTATTCTTGAATGAACGTGGAGCAGATTTGTCATAATTGGACTTCTTAAGAGCATTGAAAGCCATAGCATTAGAAGACGAAGAACTATGAATACGAGCCAACTCCTTATGTTTTTGCTCCTGGTAAAGCATTCGATAAGCCATAGAAATGTTAGGAAGTTCAGGCAACATAAGGATATTTGTTTTCACCGGACCGTACTGCTCATCAACTTTCATGAGAAAACTCATTAAACGTTGGTCCTGTTGTAACTTCAACACCTTCTTGGTTAGGGCACAACTACATCCATTGCAAACACAAGTTGGAAGAGGACTAAGATTATCAATTTCATCCCATATCGATTTTAATTTTGTATAATATTCTGAAATAGTCATACCAGCTTCTTGTGAAATATTAGAGAGTTCTTCATGAAGTGAATAAATCTGAGCAGAAGTAGAAACACCATACCTTTCCTCCAAATCAGTCCAAATCGCAGAAGCTATCTTATTATATATGACACTTTTGGCCACTGTACGATCAAGAGAAGCTAGTAACCAACCTAACACCATATTGTTACATCTTTCCCAAGCCTTGATATGAGATTCATCGGTGGAAGGTTGAGGTAAACTGCCATCTACGAAGCATAACTTGTTCTTCGCAATGAGTCCAATTATGACCGAGCGTTTCCAATCTCCGTAACCACTTCCGTCAAAAGGAGTGTTGACCAGTTTCATACTCGCATGGTCCGAAGGATGAAGATAGTAAACAGATGAAGGATCTTGAGTCAAGTCACCATGAATGAAATGTGAGGACCGATTAACCGGTGTAACGTGAATAGTAGTTTCCGCCATTAAAATGTATCAAGAATTAAGAAAGAATATCAAGAAAGGAAGAAGACAGAAAAATACAAGACGGAGAAAGAAAAAAAAACAGAGAAAATCAAGAATTAGGTTTACTGTGAAAAATGATGCAGAACCTCAAGAAAGAAGATGAATATTAAG
Source organism: Amaranthus cruentus (assembly GCA_019425755.1). NCBI lineage: Eukaryota > Viridiplantae > Streptophyta > Magnoliopsida > Caryophyllales > Amaranthaceae > Amaranthus > Amaranthus cruentus. The sequence goes on along the minus strand of CM033450.1, from coordinate 10,604,466 downwards.
AAAGAAACAAAAAAAATAGGGACGTAGACCTATTTCGTGGTGCAGGCGTGAACCTGTCTGATACCATGTGAAGTTTACTGTAAGTGATGCGCCATTGACAGATCAAAGGTAAGAGAGAGAAAGCTGAATTTCATTATTGTGTTTGTTCAACATGCAAAGGGGATGAGTACATGTTTATATACTAAGAGAAATTGTATGCCAGCTGTAATATAAAGCTATTGTACTACTCTTACAATTATATTGAGGGTTTATTATTCTATCAAAAGAATATCGGGATGATTAAGTGTTGGTTACTTGATGAGAAATAATTAGCAAAAAGAGTGGGCATAAAGTCACATCAGAATGAGAGATTTACAAATATGTTTCTTTAAGGGTGATTTAGCTGCGAAGAATAAGATGCACCTTCTTACGTAAGCATAGCTTCTATAGTGTTAAGCTCTGTTAAATGTTACTTTGAATGTTATCTATTTATATCTCATACTTGCACACTTGAATATAATCTAAACTTGTAGTCTAAGTAAGGTTTATCTAATTCCATGCTTGACTACCTACTTGCAGTCTTCCAAATACAGTAGAGCTAATGAATATATCATGTATGTACATGGAAAGATATTATGTGTTTCTGCTATGAAACTGTCAAATTCGTAAAGGGGACTTTAAGAAGGAAGTACCCTTGAATTTAAGGAAGTAAGATGATCTGACCGCCGCAAATGGTATACCTGCAACCACAAGGAAAGTCTTAACCGGGGGCTGATGTCCCGGAAAAGTCCTCCGATGCTTCAGTCAGATCAGAAAGGAAGTAGTGTTAATATGTCAGTTTTCAGAGTTGAATTGCGTAATCTGATTTCGGTGGTATACTGTGTTATTTATGAGATAAGTGTCTTGGGAAGTTATAACTACAAGATGGTTACTCCTGGATCATCCATCCTAGGAAACTGAAAAGATGGAAGTGACATAGTGGAGGCAGTTTTCCGGGAGAGTGGGCGGTTATCGATGAAAGTATCATCTGATGGGAAAAAACTGATTAACTGCCATCTAGTTATTCTACCAGATTGACAACTTTTTAATGTAGGCGTTAACTCGTATGTTTGACCTTTGACCCGTTAGCTTAGGAGTTGATCAGTATTTCAAATAGAGGGGATTTATGGTCCTCAACATTGGCCCCACGCATATAGAGCAAGAGAAGAATCCTGACCAAGAAAATCGATCTTGGTTTGTATGCGGAACAAACGATGTTAATGATGCTGATCAATCAACCTTGTGTTTTGAATTTCAATGTCTGGGACTTCTGATGTCTCGGATATTCTAGAGTATACTTTGGTATACTTAGACAAATTTGTCCCCAGCACCTTATAGGGCACAAAAGGGGGTCCGAATCATGGATGTCTCGGACTTTCTAGAGTATACTTTGGTATACTTAGACAAATTTAGTTCTAACACTCTGTAGGGTAAGAGTGGAGTCCGACTTTTAGAAGTCTCGGACTTTCTTGAGTATAAATAGGTATACTTAGCCTGATTTGGCCCCAACACTCTGTAGGGCCAATGGGGGGTCCGACTTATGGAAGTCTCGGACCTTTTAGAGTATACATAGGTATACTTAGCTTGATTTGGCCCCAACACTCTGAAGGACCAATAGAGGGGTCCGACTTATGGATGTCTTGGACCTTTTAGAGTATACACAGGTATACTTAGCTTGATTTGGCCCCAACACTCAGTAGGGCCAATAGGGGTGTCCGACTTATGGAAGTCTCGGACCTTTTTTGACCATTTAGATCACTTGGAACTGTTGCGTTCTCATTTTGAACTGCTGCGTCGCTTGAAACTGTTGCTTTTTCACTTGTGAATGACGATTTCCAAAACGTATTAACGAGGGTAATAAATACACCTATTTCTTTGAACACTATTCCAAAAATTTTCTAGAGAGAGGAGTTTCAAAGCCATTCAACTCAAATTCTAGTGAGAGAAGTTCTGACATTTGGCATTTTCTGACAGCATTCATATTTGGGTATGTAGTCAAACCAGTTATGCCCTACTTTGTATTTTTCTCATGAATTACTTGATTTGATATTGAATAAAACTCCCAAATCTTCATAGATCTTCAAAGTGTTCTTGAAGATCTTCTACCTGTTCTTGAATAAATTGCTTTTGATCTTGTATTTGTATTTTTGTTTATAATTTATTGTTTGTGAAATGGATACCCTATATTTAGAGGACTTGTGTAGAGAAATGCCCCAACTTGATTTAAATAAAGACTCGGAATTTGTGACCCCAAGGACAAAGGTTGGTTCAGATGAGTCGGATGATGGTAGCCCCAGTTACCAAGTGACTCCGCATTACGAACCGATTCCGAATGATGATGAGTCTGATACTTCTCCCTTTTATCCGTCGGAGACCATATTGCCTTACCCTTGGTAGGTGTCTTTAGCATTCGCTCCCGCGTATTTAAGAATTGACCCTAAAATTTTGGAGGTGGTTAATGTAGATATGACGAAGAAGGCGGAAAAAAAGTGTTCGCCTAGCCGGAACCCTGCAGAAAAAATTCCTCATCCCTTTTACATTCCACAAGGGGGACCGCTTAATTATTTTGTGGACAAGAACGCGATGGATCTATTAGACAGCGATATGCGTAGTATGGCTAGGAGATGGGGTTTAATCGACGGGTATGATGTAGTGAAGCCCGGCTTATACGATACTGTCCATTATCCACCAGGTGGTTGTATAGCGGTATATGACAAATCGGTCGAATTGGGATTAACGTTTCCACTGCATCCCTTTGCTCGAGAAGTTCTAGAGTTGTTAAATGTAACCGTTGCCGAATTCTACCCCAACGCTTGGGGTTGTATCACTGCTTTTATTCAGGTAAGTCGGGGATTGGGCATGGACCCGAGCATGACTGCCTTTCATCATATCTATCGGGCTAGATTATGTAGCTCGAAGACTAATGGAGCCGGCTGGGTGACATTATCGCATCGTAGGTCCTTCAAGCTTGTAGGAGAGTTTCCAGATAGCAATACATTTTTTAGGACAAGATTCGACTACTTGTACAGTAGACACGGTTGGGATTTTAAAACAAGCTTCGATATAGATCCTAAGTTAGAGGATTTTATTAACAATGTTCCGGTCTACAACTATGAAGAGGCTATCATAGTTCGGTATGCTTGTATGGCCGTAGAATTGGATTGGAAGCCTGTCTTTGTGCAGAGGAACCGGATACCCAAGTTTGGGGACTTGAAAAAGGAACTTCTTTTGTCCGCATATGATATAAGTTTAAAGGAACTTGAAAAAGGAACCTTCCTCTTTTCCTTTTAATACTGCCTATTTTCTCATTATATTTTTTCCTTACAGGAGTTGCTAGAACCGAGCTACACAACAGATACAAAGTTCTGATGGCGAAGTTTACGGCCATGAAAGCATTTGCTGAAGCATTGAGAACAGCCGACCCTCAGCCACCCGTGCCTCGACCACCGACTGTGAGTGACTGCTTTCTTTACTTTGATTGCAATGACCAATATTAGTCAAACTAACATTTTGTTTTCAGAACTCTGCCACCGCTATGGGTGGAGTAAAGGAGGCACCGAGCCATAAAGAGGCACAGATTCTGTTGGAGAAAAGGAAGGAAATTCCTCCACCGGAGGAACTGGTCGGAAGGGTTGAGCCGGCCAAGGGGAAGAAAAGAAAGAAGAGTTCATCAAAGTCCAAGGCTAAGGCCACCCTACCAACACCGGATCATCCGGTGGTTGTGGAAGATGACGATGATGGCGAATTGTCAGAATCGGTGGAAGAAGTGGTAGAGGATGTCCCTCTAAACATCCGCTTCCCAGGAATCAGCATCAGAGAGCCCGAGGTTGGTGTGCCGGGTTCCTCAAAGAAGAAGGCTTGCTCCTCCAAAGGGAAAGAAATCCTTAAAGAGGAAGAATAAGTTTATACTAGGAACATTAAGGCACATAAGCCTGGTGTTCCTTTTGTAAACCTGGACTCTTCTGGACTGGCTACACGCTTCATCAAAGCTAGCCGTCGTTTGATAACGGGAGATGATATGGATTATTTAGATTCCATAAATCCAGCTGAGAGATTACAAAAGGCGCCGGCTGCCATGGCTGAGGTATGATTGTTCCGTTTCTTGTTTTAAACTCAAGTATCGGCATGTTCTAACTTGTCTGTTTGCAAGGAATGATAAGAATGATCTTTAAGACATCAAAGATTCAACAAAATGAAGTGGATCAAGAGACTATCCGAGCCCTGACATCTCGGATTGACGAGTTAAACGAAAAATCTGCTATCCTTACGGCCAAGTTGGAAAGATGCAGGGGCTTAACCGAGCGTCTTGATCTAGCGGAGCAATGGAGGGCTCGGATGAAAGATGTTCTGGAGGAGACTGGGAAGAAGTTGGAGACTTCCGCCGCCTTAGCTGCGGGCATTGCTACTGGTGTCACGGACGTTCTAAGTGCCTATGATGAGGTATCTGCCCAGGGCATGTATTTTTCAAAGTTCATCCAAGACACGCTGGAAAACGCGGAGCTAGTATCTAAAGCGGCTAAATATTACAAGCTGACTTCAGAAAGGAGGGGTCGCATAGCCAGGGATTGGTTATCTTCTGAGGAATGTGGAGCCTTTATGGCTAAGCTTTCCGGGGAGATGATCAACAACGACATTCAAATGAAGGCCGAGGCATATAAGTTGGCGGCGGAAGAGCTCGGTGTGGACACGGGGAAACTTGCGGCCCTGGCTCAATCTAAGAGGGCGCAAGCTCTTGGAAACTTGGCCGACATATTCGATAAAGAGTCGGCTACTTTGAATGATCCCGCTTGGGATGCGGAGGAAAAGGAAGAATAGACCCGGTTAGTTGGGCCCGAGCTTCAGGAGCGAGTGGTTAACACAGACTGGGGGGCTTTGTCTTTTGATGTTTCGATAATCCGAAATATCCTGAAAAATATTCTTTTTTGTCGCTTGAGTCTAAATTCATGGATTTTTCTGGAAACTTAATGACCGACAAAGAAGCCATTCTTGACTTGGCCCAAGAACTTGAAGCCAAGGAGCCGCTGAGCATTGATATTGAAGAATTGTTGCAGACTGCTCCTCCTTCTCCCCAGCCGAAGTCTCCATCCAATGTCTCGGCTGTAAACGAACATGCTGCATAGTTTTTCTCTTTCTTGGCTTGCATGCCATTTGATCAAACTGTGAAATTGGCCATAGTGTCGGATGAACATTATTTTTGAAGACATATCTATCTTCTTTTATATCTATATGTAACTATTTGGTTTTTTGTTTGATCTTGTTGGTTTTTGTGGTCAATTGGATTTGTATGTTGTTTAGTTTTTCCGAGGTTCCTATATAATGGACCTCAAGAAAGCTTAGGTGTCTTTTGGTGAATAAGAGGGGGTCAGAACCTTTCGAGGTTCGGACCGCCCAAAACAGAACCTAACGTTCTCTAAAGACTTTACGGAGGGGTCCGACTTGTCGAAGTCTAGGACCACTAAAAATGTAAAATAACTTGAGCTTCAGGGAACATAGGTTTTCCATTTATGCTTACAGGTGGGGTCAGACTTATAGGAGATACTGACTTCTTACTGACTTTTTAAATAACTTAGTCTCAAGAGAACATAGGTGCTTTAGAAGACTTACAAGAGGGGTTAGACTCATAGAAGATACTGGCCTTTTACTGACTTTTTTAGATAACTTAGTCTCCAGAGAACATAGGTTCTGTAGAAGACTTACAGGAGGGGTCAAACAAATAGGAAATACTGACCTTTTACTGACTTTTTAATCTCCAGAGAACATAGGTTCATTAGAAGACTTACTGGAGGGATCAGATTCATAGAAGTCTCAGACCTTCTTTTTGACATCGAATAACTTGGTCTCTGGAGAACATATGTTCTCTAAGAGACTTATGGGGGGTAAGACTTATAGAAGTCTCTGACCTCCTTTAGGTGAAAGGCTGCTGTGTACAACTCCTGGCAATCCTTTCCATAGCCGAGTTTTACGTTGATACAATTACTAGAAAAGGGTCAGAACAATGTTTCAAAGCATGCAAATTGAACATACGTTCATTATAAATTGCAAAGGTAGAAATCTCAAAGGTTCATTACAAAAACATCAACAACGTAAGAGTTCTCAACGAAATAGTATAGAAAGTGATAACAATGAAACATAGGTTTCTCCCATTGGCCCCTTGCGAGGGGTTGTTCAGATGTAGTATTTCTTCAGATGATCCCCATTCAAGGGTCTTTTAAGTGTTTTTCCATTAGCATCTTCCAGTTCATAAGTGTCGGGTTTGACGACGCGGATAATTATGAATGGCCCATCCCAGTTGGCTCCAAGCTTTCCTTTCTCAGAGAATTTGTCGGTGGCTTCTATTTTGCGGAGGACATAATCATGTAGCTGCAGTTGTTTGGGTTTTACCATTCTGTTAAATTGTCGGACCATTCTCTATTTTTGTGCCAAAGAACGCAGAAGTGTATTTCCTCGTGTGTCCGGAAGTAGATCAAGGTTAACCCTCTTTTCTGCATCATTCTTTTCATGCGAATAATAAGCAATCCTCGTAGAGGGAATGTTGATTTTCTACTAGTAGCACTACTTCAGAGCCATACACCAGAGAGCCCGTTGCATCCTTGATTGTTGTTCTCAGAGCCAATAAAATACCGGATAATTCTTCATCTCAGGTGCCCCTTGCACCTTCAATCTATTTCTTGATTCCAGAACGAATGGTTTTATTTATGGATTCTACTTGGCCGTTTGTTTGAGGCCTTGACACTGAATTGAATCTTATTTGTATTTTGAATGTGTCACAGTATTCAATAGTGTTTTTACTCATGAATTGACGGCAATTATCAGTTATTATTATTCTAGGGAGGCCATACCTTGTAATGATATTGCAGCAAATAAATTGACATACCTATTTATCAGTTATGGAACTCTGTGGTTCTGCTTCCACATATTTTGAGAAATAATCCACAGCTACAATAATGAACTTCATATGGCCTTTAGCTGGAAGAAAGGGCCCTAGGAGATCAAGACCCCATTTATCAAATGGCAGCACAACTTATATTGTTGTAAGATCATTGGAAGGTTTTCTAGGAATCTCGGCCTTGATGGATACCACACCCTCCTTCATAAATTTCTCGGAGGATATAGTTACCATCGTCAGGGGTTACACACTTGAGTAAGGGGTGTGTATAACTCTTTTTGTAGAGGGTATCTTCAAAGAATTCGAACCATTTTTTATGAATAGAGGAAGTTGTGCCGGATCTTCGGGAAGGGTTTCAATTTTGAAGTATTGGATGAAAGGATCCATCCATGTATCCAACCAGTCCACCATTGTGATTGCCTGATTGATGCTGCGGGCAGGAAGAACTTCCCATATGATGTTGTGGGCTTTGGGTCCATCTGCTGAACTAGCTAACTTGGCTAATAAATCTGCCTTTGCATTTGCGGATCTGGGAATGTGTGTAATGCTGAATTGTATTGGCTCAATTAAGGACTTTACCCGCTTCAGATACATCTTCATGCCATCATCCTTAGCTTCGTATTCACCAGTAACTTGTCCCACGATCAATTGTGAGTCTAAGTATGCAGAGATCATTTTGGCTCCTGAATTGCGGCATATGTTGATTCCCAGTATCAATGCTTCATATTCAGCTTCATTGTTTGAGGCTGCAAATTCGAAGTGCACTGCATGTTCCATCTTTACTCCTGTAGATGAGATAATAATGATGTCGGCCCTACTAGAAGTTCTGGTGGAGGAGCCGTCAACATAGAGTTTTCACTCTTGGTTTGTATTATTTTTCGTGGATCCGGTGGTCTCAGCTATGAAGTCAGCAAGTGCTTGTGCCTTAATCGTCGTACGGGGTTCGATCTTAATGCCGAAATCTGCTAATTGATTGGACCAATCAGCCACTCTGGAAGACTGATTCTTCCCTTCTAAGATCTTCTTCAATGGTTGGCTTGTTCTAATCCGGACATGGTGTGATTGGAAATAGGGTTTCAACTTCCGGCTCGCCATTACTACTGCGTATATGATTTTCTCGATTTCACTGTAATTAGCTTCTGATCCCCGGTATGCATGACTTATGTAGTATATTGGAAGTTGCTTCCCTTGCCTCTCAGCCACAAGTACCGCACTAAGGGAATAGTCGAAGACTGCTACATAGAGGAAGAGCACTTCACCAGCCAGGGGAGAAACAAGTTTAGGGAGATTGGTCAAATATCTCTTCAGCCCTTGGAAGGCTTCCTCTGCTTCTTGGCTCCATTCGAATGTTTGTTTCTTAAGAGTTTTGAAAAAAGGGGAGCACTTATCTGCGGACTTGGACATGAACCTTCCAAGTGCTGCTATACATCCAGTGAGTTTCTGAACTTCTTTGACGGACTTTGGTGACTGCAAATGGAGAATAGCTTTAATTTTGTCCGGGTTAGCCTCTATGCCTCTTTCATCTACGAGGAATCCTACAAATTTACCCTAGTCACCCCAAAAACACATTTTTCAGGGTTTGAACGCATGACATGGTTTCTGAGGGTTAAGAATGTCTCTTGTAGATCTGCAGCATGATCATTTGCTTCTTTACTCTTGGTGATCATATTTGTAACACCCCAAGATTTTGGAGTAAGCTTTATGATTTAGGTTACCATAAAATGATATTTCTTATTAAACATCAATTACTTTTATCTAAAAATATTATTTTAAGGTGGGTATATATATAATAGTTTCGTATAGTTAACGAGCTAACGAAATTTATTATTAATAAACAATATATAACTAATCAACTAGAGTGGGTTTTGAATAGTAAATATATAGTACGTTGGTACATGCATTGAAGTATCAAGTATAATTAATAATAATTATTTAGCGTAATATCAAAATAAAGACTATTAATCAATTTACAAGAACGTATCAAAATAACATAAGTAAATACATAATAAAAAAAATACAAAGTTTCTAATTAAATAGGTGAAGGTAGTTGTATGGTTATCAAAGAGGGACAAGGTATAGTTAAGAGATAGACTTGAAGAGTTTAATTACAAATTTGATAATGACTTCTTAATTTCTATTAAATTCCATCCTTTGATATTCTTTCTCTTAAACTAAGTACTCCTAAACAAAGCATATAAATGGGAATGGATGAATGGTTAATTATTTTGCATATTTTTGTTTGGGAATGCTCAGGGTTCTTCCAAGTTATCACAAATATTTATCTAATTAATTTAATTTTTTTTCTATTTTCTTTATTCGTTTTTACTACAATAGTTTATAAAATAAGTGTTCTTCAATCATTAATCTTATATCAAGCAAAGACAAGTTAAGGTTGGAAAAAAAAAATTTTGGGGTTTTATACTTGGGTTGAAGAAATTATTTATGTACAAGGAATTTTGGAGAGTTATTATTTTTTTTCTAAGGCTATTATGTAATTCTCTATATCTTTTCTAATTGTCCAAATAAAGGTAACTAGTTTATCCTCTCCTTTCTTAATTCACTTATAATGTTATTTTAATTTATGTGATATATTTGGGCATGTAAAAGAAAAAAAAATATTAGTTATAATTATTTTAGGGATCAATATTTTCCTTGTTAAACTCGTCTTAATTAAATATACAAAGGAGGTTCATGGCTAAGGGTAAAGATGTTCGAGTAAAAGTGATTTTGGAATGTACTGGTTGTGTTCGAAAGAGTGTTAATAAGGGATCAAGGGGCGTTTCCAGATATATTACTCAAAAGAATCGACACAATACGCCTAGTCGGTTGGAATTGCGAAAACTCTGTCCCTATTGTTACAAACATACAATTCATGGAGAGATAAAGAAATAGATCGAGCGGAACGTCTATCTATTATCCTTTCAAGAAAGGAGACAAAACATTTTTCATCTATATCATTTACTTTTTTTATAAATAGAAAATGGATTTCTAATATATTTCTTATTTCTATTAATTCTTTTTGATTTAGTGTGTGAATTAAATATATGATGTAATTTGAAATTTTGATGGATTATCTACTAGTTGATTTGAGGTTTAGGGGTGATTAAATATAATTTTATTATTATCTTAGTTAATTAAATTGTTGATCAGCCAATTAGATAAATTAAAGCAATTTAGATGAAATATTCGATTGTAGGTGTACAAATTGGCAAGATGTTGATGACTTTCTATATGATGTCTTAACATAGTGCATTGGAAGTATTTAACAATTGTAAAAAAAAAAGATATTAATTAGTTAAGGTATAATTAGGGGCAAAATAAAGTAAGTTATAAAGACAAAAAAAACAACAATGCTATAAACCAAAACAATAGGATTAAGAATTAATTTAGCTAAGCTTTAGTGGTAAAATGAGAATAAATTAGTATGAGATTTTTTTTCTATACGAAGTAAAACTCGGTATTTTTACCTTATCATTAGTTAATGTTATAATAGGATCAAACTTTTACTTTTTATTTCTTTCTTTATTTGTTTATTCATTTATTTCTTTATTTATTATGTTATATAATGTGTCGGTTTAGTTGGAGGTAATTGAATTTATTTTTGAGTTTCGGTTGATTATACTTTAGACCAAACATGAGTATTATTATTGTATTTATTTTGAGACTTGATAAATTTTTGAGTATATTGTTACTTATCGAGTTGTTAAGAGTGTTGTTGACATGATTGTACTTTTCAATAGAATAACACTATTATTAGTACATCTTTACCAAGAGTTAGTAATAGGGTTGACTTTTATTGACTAGGTCAAATTTAGAGTTAACTTTATTCCCAAACTCAGACATTACTCATAACATTAGTTTTGGTATTTTTTTTTTATAAAAATTGGAATTTATTGGTTGAAAATATTATATTTTAAAAATAAATTTTATTGGATAAAGTTTATTTGAGTAAAGTATTTTGATATTGAATTTGAGTGTAAGGCCTATTTTGGCATCTCATAAATATTTTGGATGATGATTTTACATCTAAAGTTTTGAGATATATAGATTTTGTGAGAGTAAGGAGTCATAAATTTGAGTGTAAGGCCTGTTTGGCATCTCGAAATGGTTAGAACATGCCACTTATGATACATAAATATGCCTGGGTTAATTGTTGTCGTCCCAGTACCCAGTGGTGTAAGGCAAAGGAGGCATCCACTGCTAGGGGAGAATTGGCCATTCTTAGACAGGTCTATTTTATATAGACTGGGGTTCGCCCGACAAACCTAGGAGGTGTTAGTGTAAGGCCATCTTGTGGGCATCTAACACCGGCGTTCATTCCTTCTCCACTTGTTAATTATGTTTTGGAATTTTTGAAACCATATATACTTATTCAAGTTACTAAGTTATTTAAATTTATTTATGAAAGTTATGTTTTTCGAAAGCTTTAGTTATTTTAAATTAGTTTTTAATGCAAAAACTGGTTTTAAAATGGAATAATTTATTTATATAACTAATTGATAATTGTTTAAACTTGTAAATGGAAATGATATTGTTATGTGTTTTACGATTCGAAAGGGCAGCTAGTTACTCCCCACTGATTGTGGTTTTATATTTTCATACAGATGGTGAATGATTACATGGTCACTATCGTGTGGGCTGGAAGTGTGAGAGTGGACTCTAGGACTTTCTCTGCCACATGGTTTCTTGTTAGGTTTATAAAATTAATATTGTTCTTATTTATTTAAGAGTAAGTGACAACCGTCTAAAAGCTTTTTCCGCAAACGTTTCTTGTTTTAAAAAGACGGGTTGTTACAATATCATCAACATAAACGTCCAAATTTCTTCCGATTTGTACATTAAAAACTTTGTTGACCATCCTCTGGTACGTGGCTACGACATTTTTGAGCCCAAAGGCAATGACTTTGTAGCAATAGACACCAGAATTTGTGATGAAGGCTGTGTGTCGCTGATCTTTCTCTGCCAAGGGGATCTGATGGTATCCCGCATTGGCATCCATGAAACTCAGAAGTGCATGTCCGGCTGTAGAATCGACTAGGCGATCTATTTTTTGCAGCAGGTAGTCATCTTTAGGGCATGCCTTGTTCAGATCCGTGAAGTCGACGCACATTCTCCATTTCCGTTGGGTTTCTTTACCAGAACCACATTTGAGAGCCAGTCAAAGTATTGGCACTCACGGCTAAAATTGGCCTTGAGTAGCTTTTGAACTTCAGCTTTGGCTGCTTCTATTCTCTCTTTGCCTTGATGTCTCAGCTTTTGCTTCACAGGCTTGTGCTCGGATTGGATGTCAAGTTTGTGACACATGACGTCTTTTGGGATTCCGGGCATTTCTGAGACTTTAAAGGCAAAGATATCTCGGAATTCAGTGATAACGTTCAGCAACCCTTGTCTGATATCTGCGTCCAGGTTGGTCCCAATCTTTATCATCTCTCCCTTCCCCCATACATCAACATCTTCATGTTTGTCAGAGGGTTCTGGCCTTCGGGAAGGAACTTGGATGTTCAGGATGGAAGCTTCTTCTAACTTTCTCTTATGCCCGCATTCTCGAGCCGGTTCATCGTGTTTCAGGGAATTAATGAGACATTCTCGAGCAGATTTTTGATCGCCTCTCTAAATTCCTACTGAAGCGTCATCTTTCTCATATTGTAAGAGCAGTTAATAGGTAGATATCACTGCCTTGATCTTGTTGATCAAAGGGAGTCCTATAATGGCGTTATAGGAAAATTTGACGTCCACCACCGTGAATCGGACTGCTAAGGTTCGGCCTTGGTTTTTCTCGCCTACTCTGACAGGAAGGACTATTGTTCCAAGGGGGATGTCTCTTCCACCTCCGAACCCGATTAAGGGTCTGTCCATGGGTTGCAGATGCTTTTCTTCATACTTCATTTGGCGCAAGCATTCCATGGTGATCAAGTCAGTGGTGCTTCCAGTATCTACCAAGACACGGCGAACTTTCATCTGGTCGATCTTTAGAGTGACAACCACCGGATCAGAATGTGGTTGTTGCAGGCGAACGCTTAGTTTCTCATCAAACTTCATCTCAGGGCAAGATGCTTGTTCCTTTGGAGGGCCCTTAACAAGGGTGTGAATGTTGTCCCGTGCCGACCTCATTGTAGGGAATTCTTCTTAGTAATCCCCTCGATCATGTTTATCACTTCATTGGTAGCGTTGGAATGTTCCTTCGTCTCGGATTTCTTCCCTGGTTTAGACTTTTTATACTCTCTGTTGTCTGGGCCATATCTCCTTCTTGTAGAATCACGGTGAAGGAAGCGGTTTAGCTTTCCTTCATCAGCATACCGGTCAAGAATTCTTTTAAGTTCACGGCCATATGGGAGAGTATGGTCATCTTCTTTATAATATTCACACCACAAATCCATGTTTCTACGGTATTGTGATGTAGGGATTGCAGCAGGAGTGGGTAGCTCATCTCTGATGGCGTAGAAGATGTCTCTTCTATTATGGTTGAACCTTGCCTCAAAGCCGTCATCTTTTAGTTCTCGTGGAGGATATTTCCTTTCTCCTTCAGGTCGGATGGGTCCTCTTCTTGGAATTGTACTCTGATTTGAAGTTCTTTCTCTAGTTTCGGCAATTTTTTCACTCTTCCGCTTCTTGGAAGTGGGATCTAATTGATGGCATATATCAGAGGCAGTGACAAAGCTCCTAGCCTGTTTCATTGCTTCGGCATAGGTTTTCACTTGATTTTCTAGAAGTTGGGCAGTGGCATTGCGCAATTGTTCAGCAAATGTGTGTGAGAGGTTGTTGGCAAGGGTTTCGAGATCTTGCCTTGTTACAGCCTGACCTTCACGGTGAGAAGTGGAAGTATTAGTGGTTCTTGCCATTGATGCTTCTTTTGTGTTAGTTTTGCGGGGTGCCATTACAATTTTCAGGGCTGAGTTTCGGGTGTTTTGGATGATTAGTACATCTCGTCCCCACAGACGACGCCAAACTGTTTCTGCTATGAATCTGTCAAATTTGTAAAGGGGACTTTAAGAAGGAAGTACCTTTGAATTTAAGGAAGTAAGATGATCTGACCGCCGCGAATGGTGGTGTAACACCCCACCATTTTATGACGTCATTATTTTATTATTACAATAGTTTTTGGAGATTTTAGAATTTAATTAAATTATTTTCGAATTAGTTTTAATAGATTCGTGTCTCACACGAATATTAAATATTAACATATTTGTTTTGAAAATAGAGATGTGATTATTTAAAATAAAGAGATTCGAATTATAATTAATATTTTTTTTATTTAAATTATGAGCACATGATAGTGGGTTGTCTTAATAAGGCTTTATTAGAAGATTCACCTTATAAAGAGATGGGCTAGGGTTTAAAGTGAGCCTTGGCAAACAAAAAAAAAATAACGGCACATCTCCCCTTCCCTTTCTCCCTTCTCCCTCGCGGCAGCACACCACACCACCAGCAGGCCGCCGGTCTGTGCCTCCCCACCGTGAGCAGCTGCACCAGACCAGCCACGCGTGGATTGCTGCTGCACACACCTCCACCAGCGGCTGCACAGTCGCCCAACAACAGCCCCAACCACGGTTTTTGCGTGCCACCACCACCACACCAAACACCTCTTGCCTCTTCTCCAATTTTTCTTAGTCTACCTTTGTAAGGCATCTCTTCTATTCTCTAATTAATTCTCTAGTTTAAATTGAGATTTTATTTAAGTTTATTAGTTTGGTGTTGGTTTTGTGTTACTTTCATTGAATCTTGATGTGGGTAATTGAAATCAAGTGTAGTTGAATATTAACTTTATTATACATAAATTGGTTAATTAGTTCAAGTATTGAAGCTAGATTCATTTGGGTTATTTTTAATTTCTAATTCATGTGGTAGTATTTGATTAGTTATTACAATTTGGGGTTTTAATTCACCTTCAAAGTTTAAAAGCAAAGTTTTGGAAAGCAAAAAAAAATTCAGATTCTGTTCTTCCTGTTCTTGGGTGATTTCGAGCCTCTTCAGGGCATTTTTAGGTTCTAGTTTCTCATAAGATTTGTAGAGCTCGAAGTCGCGGTCACGTGGGCACTTTAATCGCCCCAAAATGATTTCGTATGAGAGAGTTATGCCCAAAATACTAGCAGATTGTCATGAAAATCGAAAATAGTCAATTATGAGTTTAATTGTTCAAATGGGGATTTCAATTGGCTATTCCTTCAATCAAGTATTTACGATTATTTTATGTTTCTTTCTTCGGTTATTATGGATGGTATGAATTGTTGGGTATTATTGATGGTGATGATTGTAGAGACTATGAAAGTGATTTTTGGTCTAAATGGAGAATAATAGTTGCTAGTTGTTTTGGGCTGATTGTTGTAAATTACAAATACCCTTATTAGGATGTTATTCAAGTCATAATGCATGATGTTAGAGAGCTAAGAGCATGATGTCTACTCTTCGTCGATGGTTGCTTAAGTTACTTGACTTGTTTCGATTATAATTCTATCTAGGCTTGTAGAATGTAACAAATGATATCGCGATTCGATAATCTAAGAATTGGCTTATCGTTGTATAAGTGTTGTGTTAAAAATTATAAGGCTTAGTTGTGATTGGTTATTTTTGGGTAACACGAGCCGATATGTACAAAATTGGTTAATGTAAAGAAACGATTCACATATACTTTTACTTTTAAATTGAGAAGGACTTATGTTGTGTTGAGTTAATGATTTTGACTTGTACTGAATGTGTTATGTGCGTGCTAGAGTGATCGAAAACTCATGTTGAATGGGTGATAGCGGTTACTTTGGTATTTAGTTGGTATGACAAAGTAGTTAAGGAGACTTATTAGTTTCATTCATAACTCTATAGGTGCCCATTTCATAAGAGGAAGTTAGAACTTTAATTGGATGATTTTTGTGACTTTTAGTCGTGCAGTGACGCTTACAGGTACGTACACGCAGTAACTATCCTTATATGCAATTGTTTTAAGACTTTATTATTATTTTGATAATATGCACTGTATCGAAACTATGAGGTACTAGTGAATACATTTTATATGAAGAGCTATCGCTTATGAAATTCTTGCGCTTAGTATAGTTTAGTGAATGAGAGTGTTGGTAGAAGGCGGGGACCATCCCCCTTATTTATTTGAGAATTGGGTTATTGCCTTACTCGGAGTTAGATTGACTCCTTTATAGGTGAATTTCATATTTTATTTGAGTTGCTCGATGGGTTTAGGTGTTCTGCTATCCCAGGGCATTCATTAATAGTCAAAAGCGGGAGTTATTCTCCTTTGATAAAGTACTAAATTATGATTAGTTGGCGTGACCCAACTGGATTATATCCGGTTGATTTAGTAGTCCCCTAGGTGAGATTCGACGGGACCACCGTAAGGGGGGTATGAGCATACTTTGTCATTGGGCGCCGGGTGGCCGATAACGCCCCTTGACCGAGGTGTCACCATGCGGGCCTTGCAAACCCCAATATGGTTGCCTCTCCACTGGATTGGTACCCCAGTGTTAGTTTCCCGAAGGTAGGACCCGAGAGGGTCAGTTGGAGGGGGTGTGAGCTCATACTTTACCATGGCCGCCGGGTGGCCGATAATGCCCATGGCCGTGTCATTATGCCATAAAGTGAAGAAAAGATTTACTGATAGAATGCTACTCATTGATAAAAAGCTCGTTCATTCATAGAAAGCTTACACATTAATAGAACGTTTACTCATTGATTATTCAATGATAGAGTAGTTTATGCTAGTGAGAAGCGCGCCTAAGCTAACTTACCTCAAAGGAGTTACCAGTCGCAAAGATGGGCTATGAATATATTTACTCTAAGATAGAAAAGCTCTATAGGGTCACGTGTTACATAGTTTGTTAATGCCTTGGTTGAGTTGATACTACGCGTGTTCTACAAGAGTTTATGTTTTGAGAAGAGAAATGTGAAGACCTACATTCTATCCAAGAAGCATAGGTGGACGGTAAACGATTACTATTTGTGCTTGTGTCCTATGAAATCATCTTATGTTGTTGTATAACATAATGTTATCTATTAGTTGGTCTTATTATATTTGATGCTAGTTACTGACGTGTACGTGTTTGTGTTTATGTTTGATTGTTTGATGACTTTCTATGATTGTCCTACTATGACACATTGGCCTTGGTCTAATGTCGAGCAGCAGGAGGATCATGGACAGTCGTAGCAGGTATTGGAGCTTCTTTTTGCATTGAATTGCATTGGGGGAGAGTGATAAGGGCAAAGAATAATCTGTGTCATATCGTTATCCTTTGATTTTGTAGTTATTTATCTTTTGCGAACTTTGGCTGTATATGTTTGTTATGAGGCCTTGTGTCCTCCTTTGTATATTTGTATTTTCGTTGTGTAGTTTATAACGTTGTATGGTTCTAAAGTGTTAAGTCATCTTAAAAACGCACGCGTTGACGTTGGAACCACGATCCACTCTTGGCATATCGATTTGAGAAGTCGGCGATAAAATATTCCGCCGTGGCGTGAGATTTTAAAGGCAATGATGCCTTAGATTAGTTTAATGTTTTATTATGCTAATTGCTCTACCACATATGTACGAGTTTAGTAGAGGTGCTACCGAATTTTCCCCTCACCTTTTCAAAGTTAATCTTTTGAGGTTTATTTAAATTCTTTTCCTTTTCTTTTATGTAACCCCCGAATTTCCTTCCGTCCTTCACGATTTTGGTTTCGTTTAAGGGGTCAGAAATTCAGGGGTGTTACAAGTGGACCTGCAACCACAAGGAAAGTCTAAACCGGGGGCTGATGTCCCGGAAAAGCCCTCCGATGCTTCAGTCAGATCAGAAATAAAGTAGTGTTAATATGTCAGTTTTCAGAGTAGAATTGCGTAACCTGATTTCGGTGGTATAGTGTGGCATTTATGATAAGTGTCGTGGGAAGTTATAACTGCAAGATGGTTACGCCTGGATCATCCATCCTTGGAAACTGAAAAGATAGAAGTGACATAGTGGAGGCAGTTTTCCGGGAGTGTGGGCAATTATCAATGGAAGTATCTTCTGATGGGAAAAAACTGATTAACTGCCATCTAGTTATTCTACCAGATTAACAACTTTTAAATGTAGGTGTTGACTCGTATGTTTGACCTTTGACCCGTTGACTAAGGAGCTGATCAGTATTTCAAATAGAGGGGATTTATGGTCCTCAACATTATGTATTGAATATGTAGTGTCTAATAACCCTACGTTTATAATCATCAAGTATTACAAAAATAGTTCAACAAAGTGTATGAAAATACAAGGTCTAAAAGAGGTTCAAAGAAAAGGACAAAAGAACAATTAGAAAACTGAGTCAGCAAGAAAAGCCGACTCAGCTTTAGGTACTGGAAAAGTCATTTTGTCCAGCTGGAAAAGCAGAGTCGGCTTTCCTGGTTTTGGAGCAAAAGCTGACTCGGCTTTTTCCTCTGATATGATCGTTGAGTCTTTACACATTCTTTGAGTTAATTGCATTGGATCCTTTCACTTATTTTATATCTTTTCTGATGTTACAAAGGAATAATGGTGGAGAATAATGCTCTTGAATGACATGGTTTAATAGTATTGATTGAAGGCCATCAATATAGTTCATCAATGGTGATTATTCACTAGTGGAAAAATCCTCATTTACTGCGGTGTTTTGCCCACTATATGTTGCGGTTTTGACCCAAAGCATTAGTCATAGCAGCATAAGGACTTCTTTTAAATGCTGCAGTTATAAACCGTAGCACATAAAATATTATATGTTGCGGTTTTTGGGGTGAACCGCAACATATATTACTAATGTATTTTTTGATGTTTCAAAAAATGCACTATATGCTACGATTTTATGAAAGCCCGCATCATATAGTGTATTATTTTGAAAAATCAAAAATATAATATATGTTGCGGTCTTCCATAAAACTGCAGCATATAGCATTTTTTCTTGAATTTTTTCGTTTTATAAATAATTACCAATGAAAATGTGATCTAATTAAACCCGTGTCTTAACAATGATATGACAAACTCTAGGGTGTCAGGCGTCAGGCGTCAGGCGTAATAACAATGATATGACATTGAGTCATCGGCATAATTGAATGTGATCTAATTAATCTCAAGCTTCCGCTCTATTGATTAACATCGATTTAAGACCAACTAGTATTAATCCTCAAACTTCCGTTATATTGGTTAAACTAGAAGTAATTTAACTTAACTATATCTCAATCCTAAATTAATATGAATCTCAAACTTCCGTTTTATTGAAAATGTTAATAGGAAAAATTCCCGTGAATAATACAACCTTTTGTTAATTTTCCTACAATAATACCAACTATTGATTAACAATGAATAATACCAACTTAGAGGGGTATTTTCTTACAATAATACCAACTTTAGCTTATTAACTAATTTACCAATTTTATTTGTCTTATAATCACCTATAGTTTGATTTTTAACATGTTAGGGATTTTCTAGGAAAACACCCCCTTAAGTTGATATTATTCGTGGTTAATCAATAGTTGGTATTATTTTAGGGAAATTAACCACAGATTGTATTATTCACGGTAATTTTTCAATGTTAATAAAGATGTTTAAATCGAGATTCATTAAGCGTAGGTTCAATTATAGACTCAAACCGTACACAATCAATCGATAAAATATCAATCAATGCTTCGAATTAGAGATTATGCCCTAATCCTAGATAAGAAAACTACTCACTAAACGTAACGATCAAATACATGCGATAAATAATGAACATAAATATGAGAACTTACTAATTGGATGAACGGAAATGTAAATTGCAATAATCCAAACGTGGCAAATGATTTCAACAATGGAAGCTTCAAAGGAAAACTACTAAGGTTCAAAGGAAATATTATAAGAAATTAAAAACTAAAACTGAATAATACATAAAATGTAACCGCTATTATAAGTAGTGGCTCCAAAAACTGATGAAAAACCACCTCCAGGACTCACAGCGAGTCGGCGGTGGAGGGGCTCAGGGGTGTAGTTGAGTTGGCTGTAAACGAAGCCAACAATGCGTTTTTTCAAAAGATAAAGTCGACTCGGTGGTGGGGTTCATGGCTGGTGAAGCCGAGTCATCTCTTTCCTCTACCTTGAATGATCAATTCTTCACTTAACAGCCAGCTCGACTGTTGCTTGTGCACATTGAAAGCCGAGTAGGGTTTATTTCTGCCTCAAATCCTTGCTTTAGACTTTGTTTGTGGCTCGGGGGCTTGCACTTGGGGTCGCTTTGTGGCTCCTCTTGATTATAACATAACTTACAAACATATCGATTTCTTTCATGTACTACATACCCTACAATATGTAAAAGTCGAAATCTTTGCACAAACACGCCCAAAAACCATCAAAATTGTTCCAATCACTCCTAAATGATCAAGCTAATATAAACCAGAGCAAATGGACCAAAAATCATCTTAAATCACCACTAAACTTCAATAAAGGAGCGTAAAAATAGGCACAATAAGTGCAAATAATTGCACTTATCAAACTCCACCATGCTTAACCTTTGCTCATTCTCGAGAAAATCGAGGTGAAAATAAATGTAAATCGAGGTTAAGACACAATCTTCAAAGCCTATACTACTTCTTATGCCTCCCTTCCTAACCGCATCTAATTCCAGGTGTTCGCCAAGGTTCTAAACATACATATCTCTTATTCCCCTTCACTTGGCTAACACAACACACGCAACATAAATAAAAGATAAGACATGAAGGATCAAAAACATCAATACATCAAAAATCCCTACTCTTCAACCTCCTTATAACTCCCAAAAGATGTGAGAAATGAAGAAAAATGAAAAATCTACAACTTATCCCTCCAATTGTGGCCTACCCAAATACCTTCCTTATGTCTCCCACTTCATATGTCGTCACACCAAAACAAAATGAAAAATAGGTAAACATTGTATCTCTCTTTTTCTCTCATTTTGCCTAGGGGCTCAATTTTGGGTTTTTTCGCCTTAGCCACTCATTTACTTTTTCAAATCTCACTTGCTCACCCACTCATGCCGCTCTTTTGCCAAGGTCGCCCTTTTGGGTTTTCAACCTAGCCGGGCCTTTCTCTTATTAAGCAAGTTTTTCTTTACCTTTTTTAATAAACAACAAATTACAGATTCAACTAAAAAATTAAAATTACAATGCACAATCAAGCTAAATCTATACAACACATGAAGGATTGAAAGCATGAATAGGCAAGCAATAGGATCCCCCATGCTTGCCTTTCATAGTGGGTAGCAGTAGGGTGTTTAGTAACCCTTAAAGATTAGGGTCTTTAGTAACCCTAGATATGACAATAAAGCACAAAATATGAGAATGCAGTCTACCGAATAAGCTCCAATGTTGAACTGAGAAGGCATCGGCCTGTGCATTTTCTGATCTGGGGATATGGCTTAAGACCACCGAGTCGAACTTGGTCACAGCCTCCTTTACCTTGGTGAGGTACATTTTCATGCTCTCGTCTTTGGCTTCGTATTCCCCATTTACCTGGTCGGTTATTAATCGCGAATTTGTGTGTGCGACAACTTTTTTAGCCCCCGAGGCCAAGCATATTCCCAATCCAAGTAGTAATGCTTCGTACTCGGCTTCGTTATTGGTAGCTGCAAAGCTAAATCTGATGGCATGTTCAAGTGGGGCTCCGTTAGGTGATATTATCAGCAGTTCCGCACCAGAGCAACTGCGGGTTGAAGACCCGTCGACGTACAACTTCCAATTTTCTTCTGTAGGAACTTCCTCCAATGAACCAGTCATCTTAGAGATGAAGTCTACAAGGGCTTGGGCCTTGATAGTCGTTCTTGGTTCAAATTTGATGCCATAATCGGCCAATATGTTTGCCCAATCTGCTACCCTTGATGATTGATTTCTGCTTTCCAAAACTTTCTTCATGGGCTGTGATGTCCGAACTACAATGGAGTGGGATTGAAAGTAAGGTTTCAACTTTCGACTTGCCATCACCAGCGCGAAGACAGACTTTTCCATAGCCGAATACCGGACCTCGAAGCCGCGGAACGCATGGATGATATAGTATACGGGCAATTGCTATTTTTCCCGTTCTGCTACCAGTACTGCACTTATGGAGTAATCGCAAACGGACACATACAAATACAACTTTTCACCCGGCAAGGGTGACACCAACTTCGGCATTGCCAAATAACTCTTTAGGTTGAGGAAGGCTTCCTCAGCTTCCTCACTCCATGCAAACTTTTGTTAATTGATGACTTTAAAGAAAAGAGAACACCTATCGGCGGAGTTGGACATGAAGCGGCTCAAGGCGGTGACACAGCCGGTTAGGCATTGTAACTCCTTGACCGTTTTAGGCAACTTCATTGACAAGAGTGCTTGAATTTTTTCAGGGTTGGCCTCTATCCCCCTCTCATCAACTAAGAAGCCGAGGCATTTTCTCCTGGTCACGCCGAATACGCACTTTTCAAGGTTAAGGCGCATTTGGTTAAGGCGCGGAGTCTCGATCGTCTCTCTCAGATGTGCGGCATGATCTTCGGCGCTTTTACTCTTTGTTATCATATTGTCTACGTATACTTCCAGGTTTCGGCCAATTTGATCCTTGAAAACCTTGTTGATCATACGTTGGTAGGTAGCCCCAGCGTTCTTTAACCCAAAAGGCATCACCATATAACAATACACCCCGGTAGGTGATAAAAGCGGTGTGAGGTCTATCTTCCACGGCTAGTGGAATCTGGTGATACCCGGTGTTGGCATCCATAAAGCTTAGCAATGCATGCCCTGCGGTAGAGTCCACCAACTTTTCTATTTTTGGCAGGGGATAGTCGTCCTTGGGGCAAGCCTTGTTGAGATCCGTGAAGTCCACACACATGCGCCACTTCCCTGATGGTTTTTTCACAAGGACGACATTAGTAAGCCAGTCAGAATACTTGCACTCCCTTATCAATAATTCTTTAAGGAGCCGATCAACTTCTACCTTCGCTGCCTTCGCCCTTTCGGCGCTTGATGTCTTAGTTTTTACTTTACCGATTTGTGGTCAGGTTTGATGTCTAAATGATGTGAAGCGACCTCGGCTGGTATGCCGGGCATTTCTTCAACATTATAAGCAAACACTTCTCTGTACTGCCGAATGACCTCGAGGATGTTCTCCCTCAGAGGTCCGGCTAAATTACTTCCCAGAAGAATATTTTCTTAGCCCCAAAGGACGACTTCTTCATAGCCTTCTAGAGGCTGAGGTTAAGATGTTTTCTCTAGTATCGTCGTCGGTCACATGCAAGACCGACTCCACCTCTATTGCTTTTCTTTTCTTGTTTCCCTGGTATGTGCTACTTCCAGCTCCCATCTTGAGCGTGTTCACTTGGCATTCTCTTGCACTCTTTTGACGTCCGTACAAAGTTTCAACCTTACCGTCATCTTTCTCGTACTGAATGAGTAGTTGATGGGTCGATATGACGGCTTTGATTTTGTTTATCAGGGGCAAGCCCATGATTATGTTGTACGGGAACTGTATATCAACGACTGTAAAACGAACCGGCAAGGTTCGTCCGTTCCCCTTCTCCCCGAGGCGAACTGGCAAAGACTATCGTCCCCGAGGGACAAACTCGACTCCCCCCGAATCCTACCAGGGGCTGGTCAAGCTTTTCCAAATGCTCTGGGACATACTTCAATTGTTTCAAACAGTCCATTGTGATCAGATCGGCTATACTGCCGGTGTCAACTAAAATTCTTCTGATTCATAAGACCTACTTTGAGAGTGAAGACGACGGGATCCGAGTGCGGATGTTGTATTGCTTGGCCTCCTTCCCCGAATATCATCCTCGGTCCGTCTACAGTTTTCTTGGCTTCTACGGTCATTGCGTTCAACGTGTGAATGCTGTCTTTAACAGATCTAGTACTTGGGTAAAACTCCGAATACCCTCTCGAAATCATGTGGATAATCCCTTGTGTGGCCTCGAATTGTTGGTTCGCATCCGAGCGCCTTTCATTTCTTTGTCGATTGTTATGCCTTCGACCCCTGGGTCGGTTATCATTACGTATCAAAAACCTATCTAACTGGCCTTCATCGGCCAACTTGTCTAACATTTTCTTCAACTCACGGCATTGAGACATTGTATGGTCGTGTTCCTTGTGGTACTCACACCAATAGTCCATATTTCTTCTATTTTGCGACGTCGATATTCTAGAAGGGATCGGCAGCTGATCTCTAACAGAGTAAAAAATGTCCTTCTGACTTCGATTAAAACGGGACTCGACATCCTTCACATCAAGCGCTAGGTAGGCTTGTGCTTGTCTCCGGCCTTCCTCTCTGGGAGGCCCCATGGGTGAACGGAATCTCTCCCTCCTGAAGGTGTCCGAGTTGCGCCGGTTAGGCGTTGCTTCTTGTGATCTACTGGCCTTCTCTTTCTTCTTCCTAGAGTCCAAAGGCGTACATATGTCAGAGGCCCGAATGAATTTCTGTACGATGTCCATGGCCTCCGAATATGTTGTGATGTTGTGCTCCAGCAGCTTCCACTTCAATTTTGGTGTTCTCACACCATTAATGATGGCAGGGACCATAGTGGCATCATTTGCCACCGGTATAGAAAGGACTTCCTCGTAGAATCTATGAATGTAGGAGGTCACAGACTCTTCCTCCTTCTGGATGATGGACATCAAGTGTAAATTTGATTTCTTTTGCCTCTTGGAGGCGACGAAGTGATATAAGAATAAAGCCTCGAGGACGGCGAAACTATCTACACTCCCAGGTGGTAAGGACGTGTACCAGTTGAGCGCCAGCCTCGATAAAGTAGTAGGAAAGAACTTGCATAGCATGGCCTCACATGTGGTGCTCACTGCCATGTGGGCGTGGTAGGATGCAAGATGTTCGACGGGATCTTCTGATCCGTTGAATGGTTTTACAACGGGTACCTTTACTTTGTTCCGGTTAGAAACGGATAGTATTCGATCTGACAGGGGTGTCTTGAAGATGATAGGGGCCGAATCAGAACCATCCCCGACATAGTCTTCCCTTGTATAATCATTCCTTTCGTACCTTTCCTGGTACATAGGACTGTGGTAAGATTCATCCACTGGATTCTTCCCTTCTCTTTTGGAATTCAGGTAAGTCCTAACGTCCTGCTCTTTCTTCCTCCTATTGATGATATGTCGGACGTCAAACCTTGAGCTCCTTGACTGTTCAGGCATCCGGCTAGGAGCCTGTCGGCTACGGCCATGGGGTATTTGGTTATGGCGCAAAGCAGAATTCGGCATCCCTAAGATATGTTGGAGTACTTGGTTGTGAGCCTGATTTTGATGTAAAGGTGATTTCGGACTCTCCGCGATGTCTTCTACCCAAAAGTCAGGGGCCTCCCTCTGATGCGTAGGGATTTGTTATGTCTAGCGACGGGCAGAATGTTGTTGTTGGGGTTTCAGGATGGATCGCAGAGTCCTAACTGCCTGTTGAATTGACTCTGGAAAATGAGTAGTGATTGTTGCGGCACAGGCATCTAAGTCCTGCCTTGTAATGAAGTTGGGTGGCTGAACACTAGCATTCGGATCCCGGTCGTAAACAGAATTGGCCGAATGGTGTTCGGATTGCCTAGTGTTAGCTCTTGTGTTTCTTTTGGAGTTCATCACTTTTTGGCTGTCACGAAAAGCTAAGTGAAAGGGAAGGTGCTTGTCTCTGCGTAGAAATCGAATCGAATCTCCCTGACCGAAATGTGACCACTCGAGGTATGTCAACACTAGCATACTCTTTATGGTTGTGAACATGGGTATTTATAGGACACAAGAATTCAATGAAACAGCCTCAGGGGTATTTTGGTATTTTCGCCCCAACGTAGGTCAACTCTGAGTATTTACTAGGTCGATTGGGCCCTTTGACTTGGCCCAAAGTATTGGGGCTGATGACCCAATAATAATAATATTTGCTTTAGATCAAGTTGAATTTTTAATCTATTTTCATCCCTAATTTGGACTATTCTACCTTTGTCCAAAATCCAAACTTATGATAATAATATGTGACCAAATTGAAGACACCAAAAATGCTCTATTGAAACCTCAGAATCCAAAAATAAGTATCTATTTCAATCTGTGATAGAAATCTTTTTTTTTTTAAAGGAACATTTGAGTTCATTGATAAAAATGTTATACGACATATTTAATCAAATACATAACAATTTTAATCAAATAAAATTAGGTAAAAGTCATGATTATTATAAAGGAGATCCAACACTGAAGTAGTCCCTCTATCACATCGATATTCGATACAGCCTCCTCTAAAGGAGTCTTTGATCTGGTGTGGCTTTAGATAGAGATAAGTTGATACTATTGATTGTATTAGCACAAATAACGCCCGTGATGACATCATATTCGTTTCTACCATCAAATTGATAACAAGACTCCAAATTCTCACCATGAGAAACCCGATATATGGATAGATCAAATCCAATAGATGGATAGAATAACTCTGATATAGAGAAATAAAATTTATTTGTAACTAAAAACAAAATAAGCAAAAATAGACATTAGTCTATGTTATAGAGAAAATGAAATTATTTGTAACTAAAAACAAAAAAAAATGCAAAAATAGACATTAGCAAAGTGGATATTAATGTACTTCCTCCTTTCCTAATTACTTACCAGGTTTGCTTATTCATTCACGTAGTCCAATGCACTAAAATTCTTAATATGTTTAATTGTGCATTGAAACAAATCACACAAGATTTCATTTCACTATGTTCAAACTTATATATTAAAAATTAATTACGAATTAAGAGTGATGAGTGAATAGTGCAAATATTGCTATTGTTGCATGTAATTTGGAATGGAGTAAGAGCAAGCTACTTCCCTTGAAATTTGTCCCACTTTTTCTCATTCATTAAATGTATCTCATTTCTATTTTTAGTTGTCATATGTACCTTTTCCTTCAATTTTCATCCACGGCTCCACGCAATCAACTTAAGTTTTTTATCTCATTTATACGTTTTGCAAACTTTCCCATAAAATACAATTTTTTTTTTATTTTCTAGTCAAAAAATATATATGCGACAAATTTGATAATATAGAGCGAGTATTAATCCCTCTATCCCTCTCAGTTTGCAAATATTTTATATCAGTTTGTTCTACATATTTTTAATCCTTTCCTTGTTCACTAAAGATTGCACACTCTTGTTATATTATTCACTAATTTATTATCTCTCAACCCTAAGTAATTATTTCAATCATTACCTTGTTTTGTAATTTTATTTTCCAACTTAATTCTTCATTTTATAAATTTTATCCAAAAAATTTTAGGTGCATTATCATAGAAACGTAGGGAATACATAACTACAAAAAATATGACTATGAGTTGCACATTAGTCAACTCAAGCCTTTAGGTGTTTTTTTAAAAAAAATTAGCAAGTCTTGTATGTAACCTTCTCACCGTGGGACGAGCCTATACAAGCAGCGCATTAGTAACAAACATTAAAAACAATGAAATTTAAATTAACACTTGTACAAGAACCAATTTTTTTTAATAGTTTTGTATGACCCTATTGAGGTCGTCTCACGATGAGGTGATATCAATATAGAAGTTGTACTATAATAGATGAATCCGCTATTTATTAACAGCATACACATTACTTTAGAGTATATGTAACTTTTTTCTCTAGTTGTGCGTCTACTTGTCATTTGCTGAAATAAAAAAAATCAATTATTAATTTAACAAACGAAATTTTGTCCATTAGTTGGTTCCCCTGGGACTTCGAACCCTGAATACGCCACTGGACAGCAAGAGCACAAACAAGCATAACGTTCATTCACATCATAATTGAAAACACACCAATTACATTAGAAAAATTTAAATATACCTACAATAATCCAATGTTTTCATGATTTTCCTATATTAATCTCATCTGTTAATTAACCATAAATAATCCCAACTTTAAGGGTATTTGCCTATAGTAAACTTGATAACTCGATGACATGCTATAGTAATTAATTCACCAAAAAAGTAAACCGAATATTAATGCAAAACTAGAGAAAATTTTTGAAAATTTATATAAAAGATTTTGAATAATAAAAAAATCATAAATATTGTTTAAGAGTTTTTAATATTTTTCTGACAATTTATTTTAATTTATCTTTTTTAAAAAATAAAACTTATATAACAAGACATCTGATTACTAAGCATACTCTGAATATACCTTCAAATTTAGGATTTTTCATGGTTCATTACTACATAAAATTATTATAGAAAATCATAGAAAAATACTTTATTGTATATAATTTTTCCAAAAAATTGAGTGGAATCTCCTTTCAAAAAAAATATTTTATAATCACTTAACCTCATGATTTATGAATATGGTCAATTATCCCACTACCATGCTTTTTTTAAAATAACATCCCACTATAGCCAACTTGTGCTCTATCAATATTTCAATCCATTATCATTCCAAAAAAAATATTTCTACACTTTATGCATAAATTTGTGCATTCTATATACATAAATTGACTACTTTCTTCACCCCATTAATTTGTTTCATTTGGGTGTAACAAAAAAAATTCATGCCGAAAAGACAAAATATATGTAAAATTGATAGGGACAGCTAGAAATACTAAAACTACAAGATTAACAATAGGAATTTGAAGACGAGCATCTAAAAAAAGCTTGCTAAACCCAACCTTGCTTGTATTTGCGAAAGAGATCTTCAGTTTGTGCATTCCTGAATGCACTGCAAGCTACCACATAAACAAATATGAGCACAACCACTGTAATGATGAGGATGATGTTGGCTTTCCTCCATTCATTCCTCAAGTTTCCGAGAAGTCCAGCTTTACAAGAATTGCAGTTGTAGCATAGTTTGCTTTGGTCGGGGCTCCATAATGAGCAATCCGGGTCTGCTGTTGGGTTTGTTGGATTAGTCCACATTGTTGGGTTCACATATTGGTATCCACATACATCTGGAGGTTTACAGCATCCCGACTGCAACAAAAGAATGATAATATTTAACGGTCAGTTTACTAGTTGGCATTAAATTGAGAGAACGAGAATAAGCAATGTTAGATAGTAAGCAATGAAAAACTGGGAACAAACTTTTTTATGATCAAAGTTGTATTACCATGAGAATGACATGGTGTATTTCATACAAATTTACACTATAAGTCATTCTCATTACCAATAACCAAATAGATCGTTGAGTTTTTTTTTACTCAACCCCAAAATGTCATGGATTCAACTCAACCAAAAGCTTTAATTTATAGTTAAAGTCATATGATATGTTATATACTCTAACACGCCTCCTTACACGAGAGCCCTTCGGGCTTGAATTGTGGATTGAGTACAAGTCATACTCATACCTACGCTAAATATTTAACCTTAAATGAGGGATGGTTGAGGTTCGAACCCGTAATCTCTTGCTACATTGGCTACTTGGCTCTGAAACCATGTTAAAGAACCTCAACTAAAAAATTAAATTTATGGTTGACGCCCTAGGATAAATTATATGCCAACACAAATTACTTTAATGCAATATAAAATTGAATTAACCTGCTTGAAAAATACAAGAAAAATTAAAGATCTCAATAAGGCAAAGAGGGTGCTTCGCACATTAAATTATTCTATAATTTAAGCTTATTTAGATTCAATTAGATAGTTGGATATTCAAATCATCTAATAATATTTGGTAAACTAGCTATTAATGAAGTACTACTCCCTCCGTTCCTTTTAATTTGTAGCTGTTAGGATTATTGGTGACTTGTGTTACCAAGTAATTATAACATGATTAAGGTAATTAATCATTTTAGTTAGTGAAGATTAGAAGAGGATAATGTATCATATGTTTGTGATTTGATTGTATGGGAATCAAAGAGTACATGATATTATGGAAGAGTATTTTTGACATGTGTATAATTACCAATTAGAGTGAAAAAATCAGTCCAAGAATAAATGTGTATAAGCATGGGAGACCGTGAGTATGAACGAAAGAGGAAAAACCAGCTGCAGAAGCCACTGACCACATGGCTCGACCAGCCACTTGACCGAGTCCATGGTCGAGCGACCCAAACTGCTGCTTCTGACCTCTTGTACTTTTTCCATTGTTGCTGCTTCTGTTTGAGGATTAAAGCTGCCCCATTTGTTGACTACCTATTTCCTTATATATACCCACGTGGTCACATATACTCCATGAAATAATTGTGCCAAAGGTCTCATCTAAGAGCACTACCTCTTCCTCATGTACTACTCCCTATTTTTGCTCCTCTTAGTCCTTACATTTTATCTCTATTGTAATTTCTTCAAGTTTCTATTTTATCCTTTAAACATAATAATATAAATCTTAGGCTAGATGGTGAATGTAGCCTAAGATTGGTAAACCATCACAAATTTTTGTCAAGATTATTTATTATTATTGTCATTCATCACATATATACATATTTGGTTCATATACTTGACATAACACTAACATCCATTTAAACCTTTATTTTGTGATCCTTGAGTGAGATATTACCTCCCCTTTCAGCAGCATTTTCCATTTTGATCCTTTTTACCTTCTTTGCATCATTTATATTTTTGGACTATGACCCATCACTTTCTTTTAGTTTCATCCATACATTTTAACTATTTTTTAATTTCAACACCACTTTCCCTTCATTTATTACTATTAACTACCTTTTATTTAAAAAACAATAACTTTCTGTTTACTTTAAATTCTATGGAACAGACTAGTAATTGAGAAAGTTATAAGGAACAATAAGGTCATTCGCATGGTCATTCAGAATATTTTGAAAACTCAAAAGTTGACCATACCAATAATGTAACCCATCAACCACTCGAGCTAGGTAGGTAGAAAACATTGTACTTACACTATGAAATGTCTAGATCCAACGAAAAACAACTCCTTGTTTGGCTCCATTTAATTTGAATCACTTCTAGTTCGCCCCACTTTATTTGCATCATTTCTACTTTTGGACAATGACTCACTATTTCTTTTTAATCTTATCCATATATTTTAACCATCTTTAGTAATTTCATTTATACAATTCATTCTCTATTCATTCATTACCATTATCCACTTTTGTTTTCAAAAATACTCCCTCCGTTCCCTATTGGGAAGTATTTTTTTACCATAAAACAATTAGGTTGCCTTATCACACTCAAATAATCGATATAGCGGTCAATGTGGAGGATGTTGATGATATTTCAGCTCATCTATTATCAAACATAATAAGTTCAGAAAAAATAAAACAATATGTCGATCGGCCTTCTTTTTCACTATGCTATGAATAAATTCCATATCAACAAATTAGATTTCTACTTACTAACTAATCAACGGAAATCTGGATCTGAAGTCAAAAGAAGTGGAAAAAAAATAAAAAAAAAATTAAAATCAGTGTTCACAAGATGACATGCCTCAGCTGGCAAACAATAAATTGCTTTCCTACCTGCTACAACGAAGACAATATATATGTTTCCTTTTATTCTATTGAATGATTCCCCCACATACTCACATTATACTTATCAAATTTAATTAAATTTTTCTCAAACAAAATCTCAAATTTAATTACTCCTTTTGTTCCTTTTTGTTTATTAACTTTAAGTTTTTCCACTTTAGAAAATAAAAATTTAAATTAGATTTATAAAGTATATATTGAAAATAAATTATATTCACATATAATATTGTTAAATTCGTCTTGATATAAAAATTATTAATGCTTAATTTTTACAATTTTTTTAATGCGCAGATCTCTTATTTTATAAATTCTCTTAATACCGATAATAATTAACAATCCATTACAATTGCAGTAATTTCTTATATAGATAGAAGACACTAATGTGGCAAAAACATTATAGCAGAACGTTCTTCTACTACTTCCTTTTCAAAATACTTGCATTGTAATATTTGATTTTTTACGCAGTCCAGTATACTAATTCAATTTTTAATATCTCTAATTACGTAAAGTAAAAATTGTAGAAATTTGATATATATTAATAATCTTTACAGTGAGCCCAATCAAATTAATCATATTTAATTATATTTAAACTTATAAATTTTAAAAATTAATCACTGAATAAGGATAATGAATAGATAGTGTAAAACTATTTATCGCAAATACTCACCCAATTCATTTCAGTTATCGTATTTCTTTTTATGGGCAATTCACTTCAGTTGTTTTATTCCTTTTTTGTCAATGAGTCTTTTACCTAAATACCCCATGTTCACATAAGTAATGATCAATATGCCCCCAGTTTTACTAATTATAATAGTCCAACTACCACCTTTATAATTAATTTAATTAATTAAATTACTCCAACTAGCACCTTTTTGGTAAATCCAATTCCACTCTTAATTTTTGTGCCCAACTCACTAACTCAAATGTAATTAAAATTTAACGATAGAGCAGTAGTGGACACTATAGCTTAGGCGAGATAAGGAAAATTGGACGGCGGAGAAGTTTAGATACGAATAATTATTGACCTGGAAATGAGTTACCATGTTGAAGCATGTGACCATGTGGCTCCAAGAAACTTCTAGTGTAAGTAAAAGTTTTATCCACTGCTCCTAGATTGTACTTCCTGTTAGTACATTTATGCTTCTCAAAACTAGAATACACAGCATCTAGAGGGTGTGTCAGAACAGCGGCTCATGAAAATACCATGCCACCAACCCAAACTATAGTGTCCACTACTGCGCTATCGTTAAATTTTAATTAATATTTCTAAATTAATATTTGTATTTTCCCTAAATTAATACTCGATCCGTTTCTTTTTTATTGTCCACTTTCCTTATTTGGTCAGTTCACTCTAATTGTCCACTGTCTATTTTTAGCAAAGATCTTTTATCGAATTACCCTCAACTACCTCAACTTATATTATTTAAAATACCCCACCTACCACCTTTTTAATTGTTATAATCACTTAAATACTCCAACTACCACTTTTACAATTATTATAATCACTTAAAATACCCCATAATCATTTTTCTTAATTTACGTGCCCACAAGTAAGTGGACAATAAGAAAGGGTGGGGGAGTATTTAATATTTCTAAATAAGATGTACGTAAAACTATAACAAATTGATGTGATCAGTTAAATAATAATTCATATAATTATTTTATTTAAAACTTCAAACATAAATTAATAGAAAGTAATATATATATATTGCTTCAAAATGCAAATAAAGCTATAATTTTGAAATCAAAAGAGTACTTTCTCACTTGAATTTATTGTTACTTCGTTGTTTTCAAGGCTTTATATTTATAAATTTTTATTTTTAAAAATTATATTTTACATTCAAATTGTAACATAGGAATTTAATAAGATATCACAATCTTAAGTTTAATGTTTTTTTGTTTCTTTAATTATATAACTCGAAATTTACTTCATTAATTTATGTTATATACTTTTAATCATAATCTTATTTAGCAACTAACACCCATTCATATATAAAAATTTACAAACCGACATTATAGTAACAATCAGTAAAAAAAAATTATCTTGATTACATAGAAATCAGTAAAATAAATGAGATTAGAGATAAGTTAGCAGTTACCTGGAGAGGCGAAATATGAGCAACAAAGAAATCAGGAGCACCGACAAATTGAGAATTAAGTTTAGCACAAAAATTTGTATCAATCAAACAATTCCGGATCTTAAACCAATTATCATCATTTGTTACATGGTTTCTCAACCAATTAGAGAATCCTTCAAGTCGGTATTCCTTATACCCACGACCCGGTACCATAACAGACCCATCGGGTCGGGTTACCACAAAGGCAAAGACAAGAAGAACAAGGAGTAAAGTGATGAGAATAGCCATACAACACAAGTACAGAGCTAAAAGGCCTTCTTTATACCAGTAAGCACCCACAAAGCCGATTAAGGAGATGACTAAGATGCTGAAACCAAGGATTACGACGGGCCAACGGAAGAGATGGACACATTCATTGTCGGGCTTGGAAGCGAGCCAAAGGCCCGAAGCAATGATTGGGATAGAACAGAGGAGAGCAATGAAGTTAAGGATAGCTGTGATGTTGTTGCTTAATCCCATGTTAATGGTTAAGTGGAGTGAGAGTGATTAGGGTTTGTTGAGTGGTTGATTTATGGTGGGGAAAGATAGATTAGAAACAATAGAAAATCAAAGACAAAGATGGAGGATTTTTTCTACTTTACTAAAGAACTAAGGAAGAGAGGAATGATGTATTGATGTGTAAACTTTGTAAAAAGAGACGCGTACGTGTTGGGCCTTGGATCCCTTTCACTGTGAAAAAAACCCGGTTCAAAAGCCTCTCTTACTCGGTGTTTGTATTGACAAGTCCAAACACCCACTTATGCCAACTTTTATTTGAACCCAAACTCTACAACTAGTTTCTTGAAAGACCGTTTCTTTAAGAAACGTATCTCAAGCCCAACCCATTAAGGATTAATGTCTATTTATCGTAATCTTAACGCGTACTTACATTATCCTTAATGTTTTCTTACCGTATTCTTAATGCATACTTTCAGTATCAGTTACAAATGATGAAATAACAATTGCTTCATTAAAGAACATCGATTGAAGAAACAAGAGCAAATGAGATGAAAAAAAATATACTATTTGATATTCATCATTATTACAAAATGAGGAGCTAGCACCTCATTTATCTATAATCTATCTATTAACTATTACTAAAACAAAACAAACTTACATCATCATCTTTCAAAATTGCTTACGTGTCGGTTCCTCATAAAAAATTTTCCCTCCTAAATTAAATGATAATGTCATTGTTATTATGATCTTTGACTTTCTACTTTCTTATTTTGAGTATATATATTATTTTTCTTATTAATTGTTTTTTTAGGTCAAATCATATTTAATGTATTAGAAAACTATATATTATATTTCATTTATTTTAATTATTTATAAAATGTTTTAAATTTTATTTGTTAAATGAATATTATTTAGTGTATTGGATATTTTGAGATAGTTAAAACGTAATATACTTTTATTAGGATTTTTTTTTTGTTATTTATACTCTTGGCTCCTTAAATGCAATGATTAATTATAATATGATCTTGGTTATGACTATCTTTATATATTTTTATGGGAAAAAAATTATCTTTGTCATTATTAATATTTGTATGTATTAATCATTATTACAAAATGAGGAGCTAACACCTCATTATATACTAAAACTATATGCAATACAAAGGGATGATCTATACAAATGAGTTATTTCTTACAAGAACCGTATATATCAACACCCCCCGTAAGCTTGGGGTTGGAACAACTCCAAGCTTGGACAAAAATATGATCTACATATTACAACCATGGAAGCAAATCTTCGGCTTGTTTGATCAAAGCATCTTTGTGTGAACAATCAATTCTCCCAATTCGGGCGCCGACAACAAAAAATTGCAAAACGCAATCAAGATTCATGAAAAACAAGGTAGTACAATGACTACACTTCAACAAAGAGAAATCACTTTAATTTCTCAATCAAATGGGTTATACCCTCAAAACTTGAACAATCAATCAATAGCAAATTATAATTGCTTCTTCAAAATTGTGTGAATCTGTAGCCACACAACAACAAAGTGTGAATCTGTAGTCACACCAACATCAACAATGTGTGAATCTGTAGTCACACAAACAATTCATCAAGCACTTTGTGTGCATGAATGAAAAAATGGGTAAAAACCCTAAAAATTAAAATAATTCAATTTGGATTGGAAATGACAGCAATTAGTAGGAAAAATATTTTACTTAATTGCAGTAACAAAGAACAAAAAAAAATTCGATTAGACTCATAAGAAAATTGAGGTAAAACCCCCAATTCTTGTGAAGAAACCCTTAAAATGAAATTCAACAATTTGAGTTAAAATCTATATCAAAGAATAGAAAAGATGATAAAAATTAATGTGTATTGAAGAATGAAATCATATTTGTGAAACAAAAAACAACTAATCGAATTTTTTAAAATATATTTATGAAATATGAATAGAGAAAATTAAATTGAAAAAAATAATAAAAGATAACAGATCAATGGCGATACTTCAATGCACTTCCAACTAGGCCATACTTCACTACTTCCCTAGCAATTCTCAGAATGGGGCCATAAACATGATCAATAGTGATGAAGGAATCAATATCTTCAATCATCAGACCAAGAAGCTAAGGTAACAGATTACGGCACTTAGTGAATTCGGTATAACTTTTAAGAAATGCAAATTTGTTGCACCAAAAACTTATCCAACCTTTGCCATTACTTTTGTTTGTTTAATTGTTCATGGGATATTTGGAAAAATTGGTGATGGAGGTTCAAGGTTTGGTTAAAATTCTTGACAGAAATAAAATTGGTGAGAAAAAAATGTTGAGAGGATCTTAATCCCGCTCTGATACCATGTTACAAATGATGAAATAACAATTTCTTCATTAAAGAACATAGATTGACGAAACAAGAGCAAATGAGAAGAAAGAAAATATTATTTGATATTCATCATTATTACAAAATGAGGAGCTAACACCTCATTATTTACTAATATTGTAAAAAAATTATATAATGAGTCTGCCTAATTAAAGATCGTCTCTCAAAGAGAGCGTATCTCTCACAAGAATTTGTGATTCTCAAAGGAATATTCTTGTTGAGAGATGTGTCTTTTTAGGTCAGCCTGAACATTTTATTAAAAAAAATGAAATGTATTACTGAAAAATAACACACATCTTTCTTATTACCATCTTTTTCTTCGGCAAACATCAAAGGTGATCATTCTTTTTTCTTTTTTTTTTTTTGAAAGTAGCTGGTCAATCTTCTTCATCAACTAATTTAAGTAGCCATTTAAACTAGTTATAGTAGACATTTAAAATAGACCACTAATTATAGAAGGCATTATAAACTAGTTTAAGTATGTGTTTGTACATACTATAGTCATTTGAACAAGTTATAGTGCCTATTTGAAATAGTTATAGTTGGTGTTTTTGCGTATTGAGGTGAGTGTTAATTGTTTTCTAATGAAGTAGACATTTGGAAAATAGTTCTGTTTAGGTAGTCATTTTAAACTAGTTATAATAGGTATTTGAAGTAAACATATTTTATTGTTATAGTAAGTGTTTTTATATATCGAAGTAAACTTTTTTCGTATAGCATGAAAGGTATTTTTACATACTAAAGTAGGTACTTTTTCATATAAAAATCGACATTTTATATAGGTTATGTACGCATTTAAAATATTTATAGTAGGTGTTTTGCGTATTAAACTAGATGGGTTTGCATATAAAATGAAATATTTAAGTATGATTTCAATTATTAATGAAATTACATACAAAAATAAACCATTGGTTGAAGTCAATTATGACTTCATGAGTTAAACGTTTAAAAGCGCCTTAAAAAGGCTTAAGAATTTCAAAATGAGTTTGTTTGAACAAAAGTTTTAGTCACAGATTTAATACGCAGTATTGTGAAGTACTCAGCGTTGCTGATACTATATTATTGTGTGTTTTTTAATGGGTTTGTATTAGAATGTTTCCCCATGTCACCTTGAAGGAGGATTAGAGGAGTATTCAGGAGTGGATTTGTGTAGCACAAATCCATTATCCTTATTATGTTTTTAAGCTAGCTCTTTATGTATTTAACATACTTTTTTTAATGACTTCATTAATAATTTTGGAGATCATAAAAGTGGTAATTGGAGCTATCGAATTTATTTCAGTTTGATTGTTATCGACAATTAATAATGTTGTTGTAATTATTACTAGCATAATACATTCCATTGGTTTAGTCTAACATTTTACTTGCGCATTCAATTTCTTTAAGTGACTCCTTATTGCGTTGGTACAAATTGTGCTTCGGGGCTTCCTCATGAGGACTTTAAAAACTAATCTGAATTGTTTTTTATATTTTGTGTATATCTTTAATCATCATCATACCAAGTGTATTCCACCCATAGCAAACTATGGAGAGGGAAAGAAGGCAGAAATTCATACCCATAAACGAGGACACAATCAACAAATCCCTCGACTCAAAAGATCAAGAGATGTTCCTGCACTGCAAAGGATTAGGTGAAGCTGAGGCTAGCTCCGCAAGCCTGTATCTTATTAAACAAGATTAACCCTTGAACATAAAATAAAAATAAAGGGAGCATATAAATAAAATAAATATAAAAAGCTACTGATAATAATAGTAGTAAAAACGAGTAAAAGCCAACGAATAAAAACACCAACGGGTAAACGAAATAGAATCATAACTCTAAGATATAAATAAGGCGCCTCCAACTACCCCTATCCCTGGTCAGGTTCTTAGAGAGGTTTAACTCGTGCAAGTCAATTTTTAGTTGTTCCTCCCAAGTTCTTCTAGGTCTTCCTCGACACCCTCTACTATGATGCTTTCTACCCTCCTCACGGGAGCGTGAAAGGTCTTCCACTACACATGTTCAAACCATCTTAATCTATTTAAGCGCATCTTTGCAGAAATATTAGCAACCCCTAGTTTTTCTCTAAGCTCATGGTTCCTAATTTTATCCCTCAAAGTGTGGCCACACATCCACCTCAGCATGTGCATTTTTCTAACTTTCATCTTATGTTCAAATATTTTTTACGGGCCAATATTCTGTCCCATACATCAAAGCAGGTCTGATTGGCACTCAGTAAAATTTACCTTTCAACTTACTTGGGAACTTCTTATCGTATAGCACCCCTGTGGTTGCTCGCCACTTGAGCCAACCCACTTATATTCGATGAGTAACATCTTCATCAATATCCTCATTACTCTGAATAATTGATCCCAAATACCTGTACTTGGTCGTCCTTGTAACAACTTTTTCACCAATGGACACCTTTGTCTCCCCAATCGGCATTGTCCCACTAAAGTTGCATTGCAAATATTTAGTCTTCGAACGACTTTTGCGCAACCCTTTACCTTTTAAAACTTCCCTCCATTCTTCCAATTTATTATTAACTTCCTTTTTACTTTCTGCTACCAACACGATATTCAGCAAATAACATGCACCACGCATATATATTTAGAATTATCTTTCATAATGACCGTAAAAATGAAAGGGCTTAATGTCGATCCCTAATGTAGTTCTACTTTAACTTGGAAAGGCTTTATCACCCCTACTGGTGTCTGAATATTAGTCGATGTTCTGTCATACATATCTCGTATAGCCTCAATGTAACTTTATGAAATACCTCTAGTATTGAGACTGTCCCAAATGATGCGTCATGGTATGCTATCATACGCTTTCTTCAAGTTAATGAAAACCATATGCAAATCCTTCTTCCGTGGTTGGCCTTTCTTGCATGAAACCAAATTGGCTCTCTCTGATCACCATCTTTTATCTAATTCTCCTCTTTATCACTCTTTCCCACAATTTTATTGTGTGGACTAGAAGTTTGATTCCTCTATAGTTCCCGCATACTTGCGTGTCGCCTTTGTTTTAAAAAAGTGGTATAAGTGTACTGTTCCTCCATTCTTCTGGCATTGTATGTGTCCTCAAGATAGTATTAAAGAGGTTAGTCAGCCAGCAAATTCCCTCAACTCCTAAACCTCTCCACACTAAAATCGGGGTTTTATCAGGTCCAACTGCATTTGATCTCCCAATATTTTATAGAGCTTCTTCTACTTCCTTTGTGGTTATATCACTCGTTGACCCAAACTCTTGTGGTCTTTGGACGTCAGAGGTTTGCCAATTCTCCTCCTTTGCCTCCCTAGTTTCATTGAGCAGTTGAGAGAAATACTGACGCCATCTCATTTTGATATCCACTTGTCTCAGGATAACTCGTCCACCCTCATCTTTGATGTATTAGACTGCCTGTAAGTCTTGCTGTTGCCTAGACTTAGTCATTCCCAACTTAAAAATATACCTCTCCCCCTTTCTGATATCAATTTTTCGATAAAAGTCCTCTGATAAGTGCAATTATTAACACTTATTTATATCATTCTATGCTCCTTAATGATGGTCGTTATTAATAATTTTGTGCTTATTTTGAAGATTTATGATACTTTACTCTTTTTGGTTATTCATGTTGATTTTGAGTCGTTTTGATTGTTTTAAGTATAATTCTTATGGTTTTAATGATTACGAAATTTACTAAGGGGAATTCAGCTCGATTGAATGTTCTACAAAGAAAATGAGCAAAAGGGTAGAAGAGTGTTTATAATGCAAGAGTTTTGAGATGAAATTTGATACACGTCTACTCTTTTTGCCATAACTTTTGATAGTAAGATAACATTAATACAAGGTTTGCAGCATTGGAAACTAGACTTCAAGAGCTTTCAAAAGGTATATTATACGTGTGATTTCGACAACCGAGCAAGAAATGACGACCGTTTGAACTTTCTGTACTTTTCCAGTACAAAATGCCGACTCGGCGTTACTGTCCTGTTATGGTGCAGCCGACTCAGCTGTGGCTACTGTTTTGACACTAGACTTTCAATACTTTAATCTTTTAATTAGATTTGAGGGTTAAGTCCTTATTAGTATAAATAAGCCCTAAAAATTATATTAGGGTTTCTGCTTCCCTGCTTCCTCTTAACTCCTCTCCTCTTCCATCTCCTTTAGACTAAGTTACTAGTTTTTGCTCTTTAATTCTTCAGTTAGTTTTAGCTTTTTCATGAAGTTTGCCATTAATCTTCCTTCAAGAATTGTAAGTTTCTTTTAGTCTTTTAATTTTATTTGCATTTAATTCCTTGTACTAGTTTTAATCTTCCATTACTAAACATTTGTTATTGTTATTAATCTTCCTTTAATAAAAGTTTAGTTTGTTCTTCATTATTTTTATTTTGATTAATTGTAGTGATATTTGGTATTTAATCATTGGTTTTCTTAATTTGTCATTTAATTCATTATCATTCATGTCTAGTAACATCTTGGGGCTTATTTTCATTGCATTCACCATGATTAATGAGTAGAACCATTTTCTTGGGTTAGGGATTGAACCTAATAGTTGAGTATGATTTGATTCTTGGATGTGTCTATGAAATTAAGGATTAAAGTGGTTAAATTGTGCGAAATAACCCTAAATTAAATGTGCTTTGTCGGACTAAACAATAGAACTAGCGTGTGAGATTGGGATCGACTTTGCTTTAGGGTAAATTTCAGTTGAATTCTTATTAATTCGTTTAATAAAACTAGCGTGTGAGAATTGAATTATTAGGGTCTAAATATAATTGTTAATCAACAGAGCGAAAGTTTGAGATTAACAAGATCAAGTTTAACCACATAATTAATCCCAATACTCATAGACACTAATGAGAATTTGATCATACAAGACATTTAGGGGATTCTCGACACCCTAGATCCTTTCATCATATAGCTTAATCCCATTTGTATTATTGCAATTGTAGTTATTAGTAACAATTAACCAATCAAACCTTTTTCTCCTTAAGCAATATAATTAGTAGAGATTAGCAAGTCTCTTGTCCTAGCTTCTTTGTGTTCGACCCGCGACTACACGTACGCAGTGCGCTTGCGGTTAAAATAAATTTGCTCATCAAGTTTTTGGCGTCGTTGCCGAGGAAGTGACAGATAATTAATTTGTTAATTTTTATAACATATATTGCTTTCTTTTGTATATTTTTTTATTATGTTCTACATCTATATCCATGGCTATATTCTCTTTTTCCCAATATGAAGGTGAGAAATTCCACGCATATTTCTTTAGATTTCAAGATTATGTGGAATAGTTGGCCTCTTGTGGTTGCACATTTTACTATGAGAATTTAGGCCATATGATATATTGGAGGGGTTGAACCCCGAGTCTTGGAATCTAGCCAACTATATGGGTGATGGTCAAATACTTGACATGGATGACAGTTGTCTTTGGGATTTTTTTGCAATATGTCTGCTCAGTGTTTGCAGGATGAACAACATCAAGGATCTCTTTCTAGACAATTATCAACCATGATCGAGGAATTATCAATTTGGAACGAACAATTGGCTGAGCGATCAGCTAATCTTGCTCGTAATCAAGCAATTATCGATCAGATGGTAATAGACAATGAGAAAACCGATGGTGCAACAATTGAGCTTGATGATTCCCCTTCTTCAAAGGGTAATGAGTGTGAGTTACACTTTTCAATGGAACTTTGTGATAACCTTAATAACTCTTACTTGCTTATCGATTTATCTTATGATAGCTCATTTATTGATGATGAGGAAGTAAGGTCTTTAGTGTCTAATGCAATTGAGTCATATGATATTACGTCTTATGATTGTGTCTCCCCATCTCCCCTCATTCATTCACCACCCATTGAGCGTGAGTCTACCATTGACCATCCCAACTTTATTAATGAGAAATGTCATTCCAAGTCTATTTGGGAACATAAACTAGATGCACTTGAGATTAGGGCTGAACAAAGTTTGGTCTAAACCGTAAACCAAACCGGACCAAACCGGAATTTTAGTATTTAGTCTGGTCTACGGTTTAAATGGTCTGGTCTAGTTTTTTTCAAATCAAATTACGGTTTACGGTCTAGTCTCGGTTTTTTAATTTTCCAGACCAGACCGGACCGCAAACCGTACTATGGTCGAAAATCATAATTTTGTATTTAAAAAATTAAGTTGCTACCTAGATATTTTAAGATGTAGTTATTTTTATATAGCAATACATACTTGAAT
Organism: Amaranthus cruentus; assembly: GCA_019425755.1. Taxonomy (NCBI): domain Eukaryota; kingdom Viridiplantae; phylum Streptophyta; class Magnoliopsida; order Caryophyllales; family Amaranthaceae; genus Amaranthus; species Amaranthus cruentus. The sequence goes on along the minus strand of CM033450.1, from coordinate 10,562,094 downwards.
GATGTTAATATTATCAACTGATTACAACTTATTATATTTATTAGTTTTAACTGTGAAATATTTGCATAAATATATGTATTAATTTGGATAAAAATATAAAAATGACAAACCGTAGATCAGACCAGACCGGACCGGTGTAAAACGGTTTGGTCCGGTCCAGTCTGGTGATTTAAACGGTCCGATCCGGTCTGGAAAATTTTCAGACCGGAATTTCTGGTTTGGTCTGATTTTAGTGTCAGACCAGACCAAACTGGATCGTGTTCACCCCTACTTGAGATAATGTTAAAGGGTAACGAAGTCTATAATGAAGAAACATTAGAAGTGGTTAACTCTTTTTGATATTGAGTTTTTTCATGTCTCGAATTGTTTTTGGCTGAGGAAGAAAAGTCCCTTATAGTTGCATCTCCACCTTTAGTTCATAAGAGTACTATAGAGTTTGTTGATACTGATTTTATTCCTAATAAATATGTTATTGACAAATTCTCCAGTTATAGTCTCTTTAACCAAGATCTATATGTGCTAAATTGTATTAGTGTGCATTCTTTTCCTGAATGTGCCGTTAGCCTGTTTGACAAGTTGAAAAGGGCTTTCACCTTTATTTTTCTAGTTGTTTTTCTATCGAACTACCTCTATTGTGTTGGTTTAAGTTTTTCACAGGAGTTCGATAAGAAGCTAAGAGCTTTTTCAATGTCCAATCTTGAGCACAATAGTCGAGTTACAGACGTTAACATAGCGCTTGCGGGAGGCTATCCGTACTTTTAGTTACATTTTATTTTTGTTTTAGTTCTTTTTACATTAGACTTTTCCTATCCGGGTGCTTTTATTTTTCATATCTTTGTTCCTTTGCTACTTTTTTAAGCATTGAGGACAAAGCTTTTGATAAGCATGGGGGGAGTCTACGCCTGTTAGTTGCTTTTCTAGTTTAGTTTTTATGCTTTCTTAGATTAGGACTTTAACACTTTTGTCATTGTTATTTTTTTTAATCTTTTGGTTTACTCTTACCCGAAAAAAAGAAAAAAAGTGAAAAAAAATTTGAGAGGGATAGCCAATAACCTATGAAGGAGGTCTAGGCAAAACGAGAGTGAGTGTTAATCAGCTGCAAACAATCTTCATCCTTTGCCACGGCATTCGCAGGTATACTTCTATTCCTATCTTCATCTTCTCTATAATTCTAGCTCCACTAAACTGTCACACCTTAACCCACATAGCCATCTTCACTTAGATTCTCGCATATCACCTTTATCAACCATTGCATGTAATTTGAGCTACAAATTTTTAACCAACAAAGCCCCCATCCTCTTTTGTCTTAAATAGTTCTTGGATTGCGAGATCCAAGAGCTCCATTATTTGAGCCATATTGTTTGGAGTTTAGGTGCCTTGTTTGGTTTCATTTTGTTGTGGTTGTGGTGATGTTGTGTTGGGTTGGGTATGAGGTTGACAAGGGGTTTGGAATTTTCATAGGCTTAAGTGAGATAATTTTTTGAGAGACAAGCAGATTAAGATAGGAAGCCTCTTTCTTTTTTTGGGGAGCCATAACGAGAGTTGGTGTTTCATGTCTAGAGGTAATGGTGTAACTGATGGTGCTATCCCAGTTCATCATTCGAGTATTTTAGTTAGCTATACATTCTATTTCTGTGCTTTGATTGGTTTTATCCAGGGTTACAGAAGACCCTATTGCTACCCATGTTCTCTATGTTGATCATTTTTTGTACAATCTTAGCATTATGTTTATATTATATCTTTATTTTTCATAGCTAAGTTTGTACATTTTATCCATTGGAAAAAGGGAAACATGCTTGATAAGACAAAAGCCCAGCTAGGTTAAAAATTCGAAAGAGCGACCTAGGCAAAAGAGCGGCATGAGTGGGTGAGCAAGTGAGACTTGGAAAAAATGAAAAAGTGGCTAGGACAAAAACCCAAAAATGAGTTTCTAGGCAAAAAGAGATATAGAGAGACTTGGAAAAATTGAAAGAGTGGCTCGGACGAAAACCCAAATATGTTGGCTATTGGCTGTATATCCAACAAGATTGTCAATTTGAAGGATAGTTAGAGCAAGTCCTTTGCTATGTAGGATCTTGGCCCTACAAATCAAATTCTAAGCATGCGTATTTCTCATGATAGGAAAAATATGAAATTGTGGATATCGCAAGTGAAGTACATTGAGAAAGTGTTGCAAAAGTTCCACATGAACAATGCTAAGTCTGTGACTTCTCCACTAACAGTGCATATGAAATGGAGTTTCGAACAATGTTCTAGAATAGATTAAGATAAGAAGACATTGCAAAAATATGCCTTATTCATTTACAATAGGTAGCTTTATGTATACCATGGTATGTACTAGAGCTGTTCATGGGCGGGTTTGGGCGGGCAGCGGACCGGGTAGCACCTAAAAATTCTACCCGCAGGCTCAAATATTCAGACGCCCCCCCGCATTTGCGGACATATTTTTTTGTCGCTACCCGCCCATTTTTAAAGCGGGCGGGACTCGCGGGTAGGCGGGTATTTTTATATTAAAATTAAAAACATAAATCATATTATAAAGTTAAGTTTTTATAAGAACAAACAAAATATAATACATTATTTAAAATACTCTAAATATATATATAAAGTCTCAAAATACTCAAAATACATGAATATTGAATATAGACGGTGGAGTCGTCTACTTGTTCGAACTTTGATAGTCAACTGCTTGAGTGCTTTGAGGGTTAAAAATATCGAATGTAGATAGTAGAATTAGAAACTTTATTAAAGTTCAAAAAAAGTAAACCTTAAGGCAAGTAGAAGAGTAATAAACTAAAGTTGAGTATGGGTCATGTAGTAGTATAGTTTAATAATTAATAGAATTAATTATTTAATAAATAATATATTAAACTAAGCGGGCGGACGGGTATACCCGCGGATATTTTTTTGGTGTCGCTACCAGCCCGTTTATCTTGGCGGGCGGGTATTACCCGTCCAAACTTTAAATTATTTTGAAAAACGTTGTCCATGCCCGCCCGTTTTTCGAGCCGGATGGGTCGGTCCTGGCGGGTAGCCCGCCCATGAACAACTCTAGTATGTACTAGGCCGAATATAGCTCATCTTGTTGAGGTAGTTAGCAAGTTCATGTCTAATTTTGATAAAGAGGATGGGGCAACAATTAAATGGATTCTAAGATATCTTAGGAGCATTTCTAGTTAGTTTATATTTTGGTCCTGGTAAACTTATGTTAGATGGTTACACAGATGCTGATATGCCAGGAAATATTGTGTCTAGTAAGTCTAATTCAGGTTACTTGATGACGTTTGCACGGGGAGCTGTTTATTGGCAATCAAAACTGCAAAAAATGTGTTGCTCTAGTGACTACTGAGTTGGTTAAGAGTTAGTGTGGATGAAGGTTATTCTCTCAGATTTGGGCTTGGTGTAAGACAAATATTTGTTACATTGTGTTTGTCAGAGTCCCAGTCACTAAGCTAAGAATGCTACCTTTCATGATCAAACCAAACATATACAGAGGAGGTATCATTAAATTCGAGATTAGATAAAAGAAAAATCCTTTAAGCTTGTGAAAATTAGTGCTCATGAAAATGGAGTAGATATGTAGACTAAGATCCTACCAAGAGATATGTTTGTTTGAGGTGGAGATTTGTTGGGTTATATGCCCTCCCACTTAGAGAAAGAGCCAAATTAGTATTTTTACTGTGGACTTTGAAATTAGTTGGGATAATATATTAATATTAATAATTAAATAAAAGAAAGAAACAAGTAATGTATTAACATTTGGGATTTTGTTACACGCACACAATAGAGAAACAAAATTAGAGTGATGTAGAAACTTAGAGATAAAAGGAGAAAGCACACAACATTGTTCCTACCGGATCGAAGACCATTTGTGGTCCGTTTTCATCAAATTTTGACACGAATGTTTCTGTCTACCCGACATGTATATCTAACGGTTTGATTTTCCTCTTGTGCATTGTAAGTGCATAATTAGTATTTTACCATACTTTCCCCAATTATTATTTCTCTATTCACTCTTAAATGATCGATGTTTTAAGGCTGTTTGGTGTTTGTGTTGCCTCTAGTATTAGTTAGAGTAAATTTTGATTGTACCCATTAATTTGTTAGTGATTACTAAAAGAGTTTGGTACCAATTACGATCTCATGGCTTTTTCCCTTATTGAGTTTCCACGTAAAAATATTTTGTCCTTTAGTTTTCGTATTTTTACTTTATTATGTTTAATTGTGGGATATTATTGTTTGGTTGATTGAAATGGTTTATTTTGCTCGAACATAAAAGCACAGTGTATATTTTATAGTACCATTTTTCTCAACAAAATCTTCATAAAAAAATGCTTTTACCTATTTGAATTGTTATATGAAGAATATATTTTTCTCGAACAAAGCCAGCCATATAAGGTTCAATACTTATCTAAAAATGATCAAATTAATTTACATTAGCTATAAAAAAAACGCTTTCTTAGGTGCTCAATTCCTAATCCTATTATATTGCTCAGTGGTCTCTTTGTATTACTTTGAACAAATATATATTTTATCAGAAAAAAATAAAAAATCAACAATCAACGGCGGATTTTGAACAACTTTTTAAAATGGCGACTAATTTAAAATTCAACTAATTATATTGTTTAAAATATTAGACAGTCCGAATAAAATATTAAATATTAAAAAATTTGAGCCACTTTTGGGAGGGACTGTACAACACAATGATAATTGATTTTTATATTATTTAACTGATCATAATTGATTCTTTTAAGGTTTCAGTTGATAATTTTTAGATCAAAATTGAAATTTTTTATAACAAAGCATTCATCAGTCATGAACTCTTGATCTTTTCCAAGAGCATTCTTTAAATCAATTGGCAAACATAATTCGAGATCAAAACACTTCCTCCACCTTTACATCCAGGATAAGTAAACATTATACCTACAACTTTATTTCCAAGTCCATCGTAAATAGAAAATTGTTGGGAGTAGGGATGGCAACGGGTCGGATCTGGACCGGGTCTGGGTGGACCCGGATCCAGATCCGTTTTTAAGAAGAGGGTCCAGATTCGCGGGTCCAGTTTTTGAAGACCCATATCCGGATCCGTGGATACTGCGGGTCCAGTACCGGATCCGGGTCCAAAACGGATCTTGCTTGTTTTTGCTTTTTTTTTTTTTGTATTTTCGAATCGTTTTGAGATTGCCATGATGCTATTTTATAGACTAATGATAATAAAATATATAATTTCACAATCGATCACTTTAAAAAAACATTATACAACTAAAAATTGTCTTCAAAATATCCAACGAACATATTAAAATTGTTTATATTACATAAATAAACATAGCCGATACATAATCTTTGATTTTTGATTTTTGAAATAAAAGTAAGAGTGGAATTTGGGATTGGGAGTTGGGAGTTACTGCTAAACTAATGGGATGGATTGGAGTCTGGGAGTCACGTCATCACGTGGGTGCCTGGGTGGGTAATGATGGGTATATTTATTATACAAATTCTATTTTATATATTTATTATATTTTTAAAAAACGGGTTCTAAGATCCGCGGAACCGGGTCTGGGTAGTTTACTTAGATCCGAATCCGGATCCGTGACTGTTTATTTAGACCCGGACCCGACAGGTTTATTTTTTTAAGACTTAGATCCGTGAAAACGAATACTGATCCACGGATCCGGGTCGAGTCCAATATCCATTGCCATCCCTAGTTGGGAGCAGAATAACAACACTGTTATTGATCGATGATTATAGAGTACAAGTACTCTTATATATGTTCCATTATTCTATTAGAACTATTATGTTGCATCGAATAAGAGTACTTGTAATATCTAAGTTTTTAACACTATTATTGATAGTGTTGTTCACCATTCATTTGATGTTTAAAATTAAACCATAGAATAATGCCATTTCACTACCTCTATTTTGAAATTGTGAAAACAAAGCATATTTTTGTAGAAATGGATCAGTTTAATGTCAAGATTGATCACTTTCAAGTCAAAAATAAAATTTTATTTTAATTGATTTACTTTACGTTGAAATTAATACTAATTAATTTATTTAAGTTTAAAATTGAACTTTTTATCTTCAACTTTTGTAAGCCATTTTCACTTTTCAATTTTTGGCTTTTGGGACATCTCTTATTGACCGTCTCATATTGAGAGGGTTGGGTCCTAAGTTTTTGTGAAAAAAATTATTAGGAGATTCAGGTCATGGTGGGCCATAGCTAAGGTCCGTCTTTTATACGTAGTAGATTCGGATACTAGATAATAACTGTAAAACGTACTCTATGCCACATTACCAATGTGAACATTTCATACATTTTTCTTTGTCTTTCGTATACTTTTTTATATGATCACACATGAAAGAATGAACCTAATGAATGCTTTGAATGCCTTTCTTACACTCATAAATCCGTCTACAGTTTGTGTACTAATGCAAAACAATCGGCTAGCATATGAATTGCTCAAAAAAAGTCCAAATTTAGTTGGGATCAATAATGTGACTTCTTGCTACTTTGCCTGTTTCCAATTATGAAGCTAGCTCTCAACTGTCTCATTAGTTATCCCAAAAGGTAGGTCTTCATCATCTCATATTCGTTTGTTCTTTTTTTTTCCAAAAAATTATGGATTACCGAAAATGTTGCGTTAATTTACGGATATTCGTTAGGTTTGTATTGGGTGCAATTCGGCCGAAACTCATATTTTTTCCAAAGTTGATGCTAACAAATTCAAATATATATAGTATCGCACCTATAATATCTAAAATTTTTAACCCTAGAGACTTATTAGGGCTTATGAATTTGTTATTTGATACAGATTCTAACTGAATGTTTACCATAAGTTCCTAGTTTATCATTTTTAAAATATATAAGTGTAATTTCTAATTAGGTCTAAAAGTAAACTTTTGTATAAGATTGTCTCACCGTGATATCAATTAATACACATTATTAGGATATAGACTTCTTATTTTGATATTGCCTTATTGAAAAAGGGTTTGTTATAAAAGTAACTTTGTTTTTAAATAAAAAATGTAAGTTAAAAGGTCAAAATTGGTTATCGTACTCCATGCAACAAGAATAAAGCGAGTATAAGATAGGTTTGAATCAAGTTTAAAATTAAAAATACTAGATTTTTAATCCAAACACTTTAATCTTTTATTAGTTAGATTCAAATCCGATATAGTAGACATATTGATTAGATTTTAACATTTATTTTAGAATAAAAATCAAAATCTCAAAATTCCCCCTATATTTCTCTATCAAGCAATTCCCTCTATTACATTTTAAGTAATGGAGAGGATCCTAAATCGTCTATTTTTTTTTATTTTTATACTATCTCCTATTCATCACAACGGTTCCATTTGCTTTTTGGACACTATTAGTATTCATCTTTTACTCTTAAATTACATTTTATTATTAATTTATAAATTAAAACATAGTCAAGTGAGATTTTATTCACTACAAAAAAGTTGCATCCCCCCACGCTTAGAAATGTTATTGCCCACGCTTATAAGTGAGGCTAAAGTAATTCCCCACGCTTAAATAAGTGTGGGGAAAGTTTCTGTGGGGAAATTTTGCCCACGTTTATTAAGCGTGGGGAAATATGCATTCAGCCACGCTTATAAGCGTGGGGAAACATACTTTCAGCCACATATATAAGCGTGGGGACATTCCACTCACTTATAAGCGTGGGGAAATTACATAGAAGCCTATTGCTATATGCCTTGTTTTTCACACATATAAGCATGGGTAATGAATATGTTAATTACTTTTTTGAACGAAATTTAATATTATTATTAGATTAATATTAACTTTTCTAATTTTTCTATTATGATTATTTTTCTATAATAATTGTAATAATTTTAATATTTAAAAATAATATTAATTGGTAGTTTAATAATAATAATAATAATAATAATAATAATAATAATAATAATAATAATTAATAATAATAAAGATAATTACTTTATTATCTTTTTTGGTAAAGTAAATTTCATAAAATGCCAAGAAAAATCAAAGCTTTGCATCATTGTATCAAGACATAGACACCATCACCTTTCGAAGCTCCAAAGGGCCATGAACAAGCCCTTTGTCATGCGCTAGGAGATAACATCTTACACAAATTCAGTTACAAAAAGACATCTAGATCAAAGATTATAGTGCATAGTATAGCAGAAACTAGTAATAGAGCTTGACCCATCAGCATCGCCATGATACCAAAACAAATTAGCACCAACAAGCATGATTCGAGCATATTAAGAAAATTAAGAATCTGTTACTATGAAATTAGTTATATACTTGAATATTCATGATTCAATTTGACTTCCTGTACCAATAATTTAGAATTCTGCAACAAAATTAAAAATCTGTTTTTCCAAGTACATCATGTGTACATTTGGTTTGCTGTAAATGTATATAAGTGGCCACCTCAAACAACACATGTTTTAGATTCAACATGTTCCCGTGAAGCTAATTTTTTATTAGATTGTGTGAAGCCATGTCACAAATCACAATACTAATGAACCTTTAAACTTTATCTTATAAAGTTTACCGAACTTATCATCTAGTAAGTAGGCATTGTTATGTAGGTTCAATGTGGCATTTGTTCTACTTTTACCTTTCAGTTTCCTTTGGGTTGTTGACATGGCAGAGCGTCACCAGCCGCAAACCACCTCCGATTTTAGATACAGAGAGAATGGATATAGATCAGCCCATGGTTATTCCGCACACTCCTAATAGGATTTCTGAAGAAGCAAGAAATACTTCTAGCACCAATAATTTTCCCAATTCTAGTTCCAGAAATTCTGGGTCGATAAATAGGGTCATTAAGGGTAGAAAGATTCAGCTTTTAGGTGATCCATCGTCCCAAATCCCAATCAATCCAAGGGATAATCTTGGTGATCTTATCCATATTCTAAAGCTCCTTACTCTAGTTTTACTAGAACATTATCATCTCACCAGGAGCCAATTATGAATGAAAATGGTGGAATTGTAAAGTTATCTTCTAAATCTACAAGAGATGATTTAAGGACTCGAAAGATAGAAATGGAGTTTTAGCTTCCCAATCTACATGCTGATGGCACTTCTAAATCTACTAGAAATGACTATAGGGGAAAGGTGAAGGTTGATCTTGTGAGCCCTGTTTGTTGTAATGCACCTTCTGTTTAAGGGATTGCTAGTGTCTCCCTAATTACTTCAGATCATGATCCTGGAATGGGCTCTTCTATGCCATTTCATTCTTCTAAAGTATCCCATAAATAAAATCAATGTAGCATTTTAGAGGGAGTTATACTTTGGTCAGAAAGGAACTTGACTGGTTATTAGAACAACAAATACTTTGGTCATAACTCATAGGTCAAATATGACAGCAACTACAACAGCACATTCAACAACTACAACACAATCAAATACAACAATACAACGCAACAAATCAGCAATAGATAATCAACTACATCAACAACAAGCAATACAACAATATAAGTAAGGAAAAATTACCTACAATAATCCAAACAATTCATGATTTTCCTACAATAATCCCACTTATTTATTAACCATGAATAATCCCAACTTTGAGGGGTATTTTCCTTGAGTAAACTTGACTAACCCGATGACCTACTATAGTAGGTAATTCACCAAAAAAATAAATTAAATATTAATTTAAAATTAGAAAATATTTTTGAAAATTTACATAAAAAATTTTAAATAATAAAAAAAATCATAAATTTTTTATGAATATTTTTTTAACATTTTTTTCGAAATTTTATTTTAATTTATCTTTTTTTTAAAAAAAATAAAACTTGCTATCCGGTCACCGGATTTACTCTAGGAAAATATCCTTCAAAGTTGGGATTATTCATGGTTAATCAATTGGTGGAATTATTGTAGGAAAATCATGAATAGTTTGGATTATTCTAGGTAATTTTTTCTATAAGTAATACATCAACTACAAAAATTCAACAACTACTACGATACAAGCATAAATGTAATTCAAGCATCTAAAATCAACGAAAATCATCAATAAGCAGAAAAAATAAATTTAAACAAAAGAAAATCATCTAAACTAAAAGAAAATTAAAAAAAAAAAACAAAATTCAAAGAAAAAGAAAATAAAATCAAAGAAAACATAAAAACCATCTGACAAATTTGAGTATGAAAACAAAAACGATCAAAGAAAAGAAAATTAAAAATCAAAGACAACAAAAGACAAACCTGGGTATGTATTAGGAAAGTAAAAGATTGAAAACCAAAATCAAAGAAACAAAAGTTAAAAAGAACGAAAATCATAGAAAATGAAAATGGAAAAGAAATATAGTATAAAACTATCGAATTACCTTAAATTAGAAGTTTTGGATAAAAGATGAAGGATTCTGCAGAGGAAGGTGAAGAATTCTTAATGGCTGGCGTGAAACCCTAATGAAGACGGGTATGAACTAATTCAATAAGTTTATGCCATGTTTGAGAATAAGGATTTCATTTTAAAATTTGGAAGTGAATTTATTGTTTGGCAAGTTAAAAATTTTGAAATTTGGATTTGAGTCAAATCCATTATGGTTATAAAAGTGGTTAAAAATGAGAATTTGAGAATGACTTCTCAAACCTTGTCATTCTCAAATTCTTAATTAATGAATCCATAATTAAAATCTACAATTCAAAATAAACTGGACGTTCCCAAACGCAACCTTAAGAAATTTGGAAAATGAAGCGTCTCGGTCCCGCGCGTGTTTTTTAAAATTATTTTAATAAGGCTAATACCCACGCTTATAAGCATGAATAAATTTATTTATAACCACGCTTATAAGTGTGGTTAATTTATAACCTAATTTTGATATATTTTTCTAAGGCATGCTTTCCCTACACTTATAAGTGAGGTTAAAATTCCCACACTTAATAAATGTGGCTAATTGTAAATATCTAACCACACTTAATTAAGCGTGGGTAAATAAGTGTAGGCATATGCAATGTTTTTTGTAGTGATTTGATTCGTCTCAATGCAATGATTATTTATATCAATTTTCCATAATTTTTATTTATGCACAATTAGAGAAGTTAAGAATCAAATAAGTGCATTGGATAAAGTGAATAAAGCAAATTGGACACTTGTGGTGAATATGAGAAAATATATATCATTGCTTTGAACATCATTTATCTAGGTCGGTGATTAAGCATGGTACGGCATTTCTAAACATACCATATTTTTCAATTCTACTAGAAAATGGATAGTGTCTTTATTAAATACGATTGGATACGCTTGAAAGCAAGAAATATTACTAAAAAAGAAATTTACATTAATATAAAAATAATGTTATGTTTAGATACGATAATTCTATCTGGAAATCATACAATACTATAAAAGTCTTGTAAAATTCCAAGTGTTATCATTTAAAGAAGCATGACAATATTTATCAAATTTAGAATCTTATATTTTTTGTTTAAGTTTGAAGCTAAATTAGGTAAAATATTTATATGATATACTACAGTAATTCTATTTTGTTAACTTAGAATTTACTATGTTCAATTGAACGAGAAAAAGTTATGTATCAAGTAAATAATTAAAATAAATGTCAATAATTATGTTTTGATTTAAAAAATCATGTATTTGGTAAATTTAATAGCGATAGTATATATTACTTACATTATTATTTGAAACTGTTGTTATATATATTTCGCACTAACAAATTCGTGTATTGTACGAGTTTCTATACTAGTTTACAATAATAGTGTAATTTTATTGCTCTAGGATTTCTTCTAATCAAAATACACTCTTATCGTTAATAAGAATAATCAAGGAATAAATTAATCATACAATTTAGAAGATGACTTAAATTTAATGTTTGATAAATCAATATAATGTAATTTTGGATTTAAGTAAATTCCACTATAATTTTAAAAGTTTTTAAAGTAGTTAAATTTTATCGAGTTGCAAGTCGACCTATTTTGTTGTATGGGACATAATGTTGGCCAATAAAGAAGACTTTTGAACATAAGATAGGAGTTACAGAAAAGCGTATGCTGAGGTGGATGTGCGGCAACACAATGATAGATAGAATAGGAACCAGGAGTTTAGAGAAAAAAACTAGTGGTTATCTCTATTTCTGCAAATATACGTGAGAATAAATTAAGATAGTTTGGGCTAACGTTTGACGCCCTCGTGGAGGATCAAAAGCATCATAGTGGAAGATGTTGTGGATGTGACTTGAGTGCACATGTGTGTATGAGTGCATTCATGGGTAGGATGGAATCCTATGATAGAGTTAATGGGTGTATTAAGAAGGAGTCTTAATATGTGTGATTGAATGTAGAGATTAAGTGTAGTTTAATTGGTGATTAAATGGAACACTTAATTGTTGGTTTATGATGAGTGTTGATGAAAAGAAAAGATGCTCTTCTATGTGGGAAGTCGAGCAAACTACCAGAAGCTAACCTGATGCCCGCTCGATCCCCACTCGACCGAGCAAGCTCCTCTGCTTGGTCGAGCAGCAAGCTAAGTCAGAATGGTTCCAGTAGCTACTGATCTCTCGCTCGACCCCCCTAGCTCGCTCGACCGGTCGAGCAATTCTTATGACAGTATTGGATGCTGTTTTTGACGGATCAAATGCTTTGGGGAAGTTACAACTCATTCAATACAGTTGGTCAATGGTGTTTATTATGTTATTTACTCACAATAATAATCATTTGTAACTCCTAGAGTATCTAGCACTATAAATAGATACATTGTGTGATCATTCAAACATCATCAAACACAAACCCCTTAGCCTAAACACATAGCCTTTTGTTTATCTCTTACTCAATTGTAATATTTCATTGTAAGAGTGTTTTCTCATTGAAAGAATACAAGCAAGCAACTACATACCACGGAGGACGTAGCCGTCATTGGGTGAACCTTTTTAAATCATTGTGTCACTTTTGCACTTTTTTTCGTTCTTACATTTGTAATTAATTCATTGCATTCTCTTTATTTCATCAAAGTTCTTTAGCATCGTATCGATCCTAGCAATTATTTCAGAAGGTAAGAGAAGTCGAGGAAGACCTAGGAGAACGTGAGAAGAACAAATAAAAAATGACTTGCGTAACCTACACCTCTCTAAGAACCTAACCACGGATAGGGGTAGTTGGAGGCACCTAATTCATGGCTTAAACTACTAATACTCTTGCGCTTACCAATTAGTGATCCTGTTTATGCTTTTGCCTTTGAGATATCATTCTTCTAATCATTGTTTTACCTAGTATTTATTTATCAATATTTATGTATATTTCATTCATTTTTATGTTTTTTAAAACTGTGGTTTTTTTATAAAGTTTCCATCAGTGGATCTGTCTCAAGCCGATGGACTCTTTGGTCACACTCTCCTATATGGGTATGAGTTATCGTCTTTCTTCTCTCTCCAAACCCTAATCATAGTTCCTATATGAGCGGGATACACTGGATATGATGATGATGACGACGATGATGATGAAATTATAGTTGAGAATTTGAAAATGACTTTCCAAATCTTATCATTTGCAAATTTTTCCTTTCTATATGATTTCATAATTATTAAAATCTAAAATTTAAAATGAATTATTTGTTACAAACTTAAGTGATATTGAAGTACTTTATTAGTACTATACAAATTTTCCTTTCAGTGCAAATGTTTATTATGATAATAATCATTACATATGGTTGTTTTCTTTACATAGCATCAAAATCTTGGGTTACCGTTGGAATTATTTTATGCACCCTTCTTTCAAGTAGAATTATTAGGGTTGAATTATTTTATGCACCCTTCTTTGAAGTAGAATCATTTTAAATGAGAATATGTGCAAAGTTTAATAAAATGTTGCTAATATTGATATAAATTAGAAATCAAGTAATGTAAGAGACTAGTATTGCTAGTTTATCTGAGTCCGAGATTCTAAATTTTGTTGCAATTCAAATAAATTAAAACAAATTTTATCACACATTTGTTCTGCTCTTGTTTTTGAATCTTTGATCTACTGTCCATAGTCGATACTGATATATATTGTTCTTGAAAATGGTTATCAAGTTAAGAAGTTTTGTCACCTTAGCAAATTCTATTATAGTGTACACTTCAAGTTTCACATTGAAAAAGTAAAACAATGTTGAGAATCATATAAGTTATTTATCTTTAAATTAGTATAAGACATTTTAATAAGTGTTCAATAATAACTCCCTAACTTAGTCCAAGAGGAAAAGTATCATATTAACGCGAATTGTTTACAGAGGATGAATCCAATATATATGCTGTACAAGTATTTTCATATTAGACATATTGGGCATGGAAATGAGTATTCACTATGGTAAAATATACTCCCTCCAAATCATTTTAGTTGTCCCATTTGAGATTTCACGGATTTTAATACTTGAAAAGAGTTGAGTGGGGTCCATTAAAAAGGTGGTAGTTAGGTATTTTAATTGATTAAATTAATTGTAAAGGTGGTAGTTGAGTATTGGGAATTGAAAAAGTGGGGGTATTTAGGTAAAAAAAAAATAGCCAAAAAAGAAAATGAGACAACTAAAATGATTCGGAGGGAGTATTGTTTTTAAATTTGAATTGTCTTTATTATAAGAAGAGATGTCATGGATTGAGATGCAATCTATGGTTGCTGTTTTTCCAGCAAATTAAAAAAGAGCTAACAAGCTTATCAGTAAACTCACATAGATTCAAGATAAATTATAAATTTTATTTTCACCCAAATTTTCACTTTACTAACAAGTAGGACCGGCCATAGATATTTTAGAGTCCTGGGCAAAATGACGCATTGGGGTTATTTTCTTTTACAATTTATAACCTATATAGACCTTCTAGAATCATTAATTTTGTTATTTTGACGTGGACCCTGGGCGATGGCCCGTCTTATCCACCCTCAGGGCCGACCCTGGTAACAAGCATGTAATAAAAAACCTCACAAGTCACGATCACCCGCGGGCATGCAATGGCCTTAACTTTTAAGCCCTGTGACCAATGTCAACAAAAGCACCACAATTAAGAGTCCAAATTTATGAGTTGAGACCGTACCATTCTCAAATTTAATATTTGTTATTTGTTATACTTAACATTTTTGCAATTTAATTTGTTATTTTGGTGATTTATATATTAAATTATATACATCTAAATATTATAAAATTTTAATATTATGAAAGTATGCAATTAGACGATTCAAATAAGATTTCAATTGTCTATATTTTTCACACATTAACTGCAATATATAAAATAAACTTGATCGATAAATAGTGTTAAAAATTATTGTGTAACAAGTATATTAGAACAGTAACAAGTATTTTAGAACAGGAGAAGTACTATGCTGCAAATTAAACACTACAATGTGAACGTTTGATACTCTGACCTGCAATTTTTCAACTATCTCATTTATTAAAACAGTTGAAGGTTGGTACTCTATCTTACTTATGTACTATTTAATATCTTCATGTGATGTTTACACATATAAAAAGAGCACTAAACCTTTTCTTAACTTCATACTACAATTTAGGAATTTTCCTTTTTAAATTTGTTCAAATATTATTTGTACCAATCCTCAGAATAATTACAGAATAGATTATATTAACAATGAAGGTGTTTTTATTCCTGTTGCTTGTTTTTATCTTTGTTAGTGTGGATTTTAATGTTGTCCAAGGTGGAACAATGGTAACTGGTGCAGTTTTCTGCGACCAATGTAAAGACGGCCATGTGTCCATATTTGATTTTCCTCTCTCCGGTAAGATTCATTCATCCATTTTAATATCTACTTTTAATACTAGGACAACAACAATGACAATAACGGTCCGTTTGGTTAGTGGTACTAAATGGTGGTAATGGGAATGAATTATAGTGTAAAATTTCATCAAAACTTTCATGTCATTCCTATGGTAATTAAACTTTGATCACAAAAAAAATTTTTGTTTACAAATTTCCATTACCACTTAATACCATCTCTCCCATTGGTAATGCATTAGAATGAATTTTATGAAGCAAATGAGATGATTGAATATTGTCAAGCATGGTCATCAAGATAGCAAAGAGATTTTTCAACCAAAATTACATTAGTTTTTCATTCCCATTACCGCGGTTTATTACCACCTACCAAACAGGCCGTTAGTACAATTCATTATCTCAATTTCATTAAGTGATGAGGAGTTGAACTTAGGCAATATTATCCTTTTTATTGATAAGGTTTCAAAATTGTTGTTTCTGATTGATCATTAGTAACAAAAGTTACGTGCTAACGATTCATGTAAATGTGAAATTTTTCGTCTTTTAATTTATTGTTCCATTATTAAAAAATAATTAAGTTAGCTACAATAATTAAATTTAGTTGTCACTTGCATTATTATATCAAAGTCGAATTTATCGGAGTATATGTCAAATAAGAAATGATTAGTTTTTAATAATGTTATTACATTGTGGCCGGGTTATTACTATAAGATCATACAAAGTTATATTATTTGTATAGCTTTTCATGCAGAAGTGTAAACATCTAATAAAATTTTGATTTTTTTTTTCTACATTCTCACCAACAAATAAAATTTAAAATCATTAGTAAATAGGGGAATTCTCTACAACTTTTACCATCATAAAATTTCTTGAAAATCAATAATTCATTAATGATTAAGGAACATATATTAAATTGATAACCTTTCTAATTTAAACTTTTTCATTATAAATCAATTCAAAACAAAGGTTGGTATAATTCAGTTTAATTTTAACTAGATAAATATTCGAAATTGGCAAAAACATATTCCATTAGTACAAATGATTATAATTGACTAAAAAGTTAATTATTATTAGTATTTAATGCATGGATGTAAACACTTGCACAAAATGGGTATCAGTGTTCATTTTTCTATAATGTTTTCTCTATTTGTTTCAAAATAGGTGCAATTTGATATAGACATGCATCGTTTATGTTGAGAAAGTCTTATATGATAGAATTTGGTAAGGTGAGAGTTTTGTGAGGTTTACAGATGACTCATGTAGTAGGATTTGATAGGGTGAGAGTTTTGTTATTTTAATTTATCTTTTTTAATTTTGTTCTTATTCTTTTTGTCTTTTTATGATAATTTACAAATTACGGTGATTGATTAAAAACTTTTACTTTATCTTAGCTGGGAGAAGTAAATAATACAATAATTAATAAAACTATAAAATCTTGTTAGAGTTTAAAAAAACAATAATGAATAATGTGGCAGTAAGTTTAATTTAAAATGTAAGAAAACATAAAAATTTTGGAGAAAGTCTAAGATTTGAACATTTTGTTTTGATATTATGTAATAATAAAAAAATTCATTCAATTATATTTTTAATTTGAATGATTTTTCCTTTAAAGGTATATCATATACATTTAACTTGTCAAACTAGTCAAAGGTAGAGCCAATGTGAAAAATCAATCAATATCAATTATTTTCTATTAAAAGGGTAGTATTGCGTACATCTGACTCCAAATCACAATTACACGTGAGCCATTTTTATGGCGTTGCAGTTGACCATATATCAAGTCAAGGCTATAGAATGTTGATGTATAGCAATACGGTGATGACGTGTAATTATATAATTTCAGGGATGAAGGTGAGTATGGTATGTCCAGGAAGTGATGGCAAAATGACAACAGTTGGGGAAGACACCACAAATAGATTAGGCAACTATGGTATAACATTTGATGGAACCCCTGATTTGAGTGCCTGTTTTACTCAGATTTCACCCAATTCTAATGTGGACCCCAACAATAAGTGTGGGGCTATTTTAGGCTCACCTAAACCAGTTAAACTAATGTTTAGCATGTTTGATATGGCAATGTATACTGTTGATCCTCTAATTTCTCAGCCTGCTCAACCTATGTCTTCTTGTAATTCAACCCCTTCATCACCTCCTACTTCTGCTAGTCCTGTCACCTTACCACCTCCTACTAGCTCGAATCCACCACCGACGGGACCCATTGTTCCACTCACTCCATCGGCTCCGCCCAAAGCTCCGGCACCGGCTTTTCAGGTCCCACCTATGATTCCCATGCCACCAGCACCGTTCTTGAGAAGTTCGGCATGCTCATATGAGTAAGTTTATTCCTTTCCATTCTATTTCTTTTGGTCATGACATGACTTATGAAAACATCACCACACTAATAAGTAATTTACAAATAATTAATGTTGAAAATAATGCATAGACCATGGGGTTGGTTTAATGGTTGAAGACTTTTATGATGGTTTAACTTACACTATCTACAAAAAATATTAATTTATATTTCTTATTATTTATAGAAGATTCTCTAACCTTATCCCGATAAAAAAGACATGTAATTAATTAAATAAAAAAAATAATTGATTTATGATCGTCACTTATTCAAAAATTATAGATAAGTTGACTAACATATAAACTTGATAGATATTTACTCATCTTATTATGACCAATTAGTTTTAGTATTGTGAATCAGAAAATTAACTGACTAATATCAGAGAAATGTTATTTTCAAAAAAAGATTTTGCGAATTAGAGATTCTCTAACCTTAGCCGATAAACATACATGTAATTAAGTTCTATCCAACATTTAATTTTTGATACTTTTTTTGGAAGCAATAATACTTATAATTTAGTTTAATTAGAGAGTTATTGATGAATGACTTTTGATTTTATTTTTGGGCTTTTTAAAGTCAAAAAACTTGTTTACTAAATGGCTTTTTAGCGGTTTTAAGCCAAAATGAACAAATTATATTGTTGTCTTTTTTACTGGCTCATTGCTAATGAGCTACTTTAATGAGAAACTGTCTATCAGTGAGATGATCTCAACTCAAGAAGGTCATTTGCTAATAATTCATACACAAAATTCTTACTTGAGACCGCCTTTTGTAAAGATGCTCTCAAAAGTTTAGTCTAATTCTCAATATATATTGTTACAACATTAAATATAGATTTGGGCTAGACTTTTTAGAGTCGTCTTTACAAAAGACGGTTTCTTAAGAGAGCACCTATAATTCATATTAGTTGAGCTACTCAACCCATGTATGAAGCGTGTCTCATAAGGAAACCATTTAATACAAGAATTTATAATTGCTAATTAGCTTCCTTTTTAAGAAAAGAAAAACATTTCCAATTAAACAAACTAATAATGCCAAAAATGTGAATTAGACTTTAAGCACGAAGACTTTTAGGTGGTGATTTTGGCCCATGGACCATGGCCTGTTTAAAGAAATTAAATTAGCCTTAGCTTTCTGTTCAAGGAACAAAATACATTTTAGCCATTTCAGGATATATTGAAAATGAACTATTCTTGGATCCTGATTATGATGTTTAGCAATAATTCACTACAATCCTTTTTTGATAATTTTGTTAGAACAAGAAACAAAAGTAATTAAAATCAGGTTTTATTTAAAATTGAAATATATACCTTTTTTTTTAAATAAAGTTTTTAGTTTGATTCTTATTGTCTCTATCTCTTTTCCTTTTATGCCGAAGGAAAGGGGATAGAGACAGTAAGAATCAAACAAACAACAATCAATTTGACTATAATAACCCTACAATTAAATATTTCCTCCATTTGAAATTAGTCGCAACATTAGCAATATCTGCACTATTTACTCATCATGTTTGATTTGTGATTAATTCTTAATATATTTTACATATTCAATTGAAATCTTGTTTGATTTGTCTCGATGCAAAGATTATTAATAATTGAATTAGTATATTGAAGTACGTGAAAAAAAAATAAATATTGCAAATAATTTGAAACGGAGGAAGTATGTTTTAATAAACCGCATACTATTATCTTATCAAGTATACATATTTATACAAGAGCAAAAAGAATATAATAATAACAATGTACAAATTTATACCTTAATTAGTTTCATTTTAAAGTACTATTAACAATACTTTAAGAGACAAATTCATAAAAAACTAGACTTAACACCATAATTTGCATCATTTTTCATTTTAGTTCGTCTCACTTAATATGCAGCATTTTTATTTTTGGACAATGGTCCACCATTTTCTTTTAACCTCATCCATACTTTTAAATGTTTTTCAATTTCAACCACACATTTCATTCTCTCTCTCCATTTATTACCGCTTTCTTAAAAATTAACCTATTTCTCTTTGATTGAAATCTATAGGAACAAATGAGTATCCGATTCTAATTCTTGTTGACATGAAATCTTCTTCTTTATCCCCAACAAAAGAAAACAATGATCATCGACGAAAATTTTTTTTGCATTATTTAACGATCATCAAGATATCGGTTACCTTCTAATTATAATAAGTATTGAAATAGCGTCGGGAAAAAGCGAGCGATTGGATTGAATCCATCCCCAGTGGCGACCGGAGATTTGGACGCCATATAAGTCAATGGTCAAAATTTTTATTTTTTGAAAATGGCGAAGGGAACTGTGGTAGCCATCTGGTCGCCCATTTAATGATATTCTATAATGCAAGTATTAAAAGCTAATGAATAAAAAACAAAATGATGCAGTTATTGGATGAAGTCGGAGTACAAATGCTACTGGAGAGCAGTAAAGCCAGAAACATCAGTAGCAGAAGTATTTGGTCCATTAGCAGCCCAAAAATACGGGAGTGACGTGACATTATATGGAAGCCTACAAGGTAAGGGTGACCCTTACAAAACCCTTTTAAGGGAATCTGTAACTGCACTTCTCAACTCTTGGAACAGCATGCGTTTTCCTTACTTTGCACCACAAGTTCTTCACCACTTCAATAAGGCTTTAATGTCTGATTCTACTTCTAATGTGCTTCAAACTGCTTTGAAATTCAGAAGGGCTAATACTGGATCTCCTTGCAAATTTGAAACTTGCAAATCATGATTTATTTATCATATCATACACTTTTATTTATATAATGTAGTGGAGTATTTTTATTTTAATATTGGTATTGGTATGTACTTTTATATATATATATATATATATATATATATATATATATATATATATATAGTTCTGTTACACTATATATATATATATATTTCTGTTTTAAAAAATTACTTAATATTTCTATGCTGAGTTTTTATATTATAAAAATAGCTCATAACGTTATCAACTTACAAATTTTAAAACAAATTGCATTCAATCATTAATCACAATTGAAATATTAAATTAGTTATAAATTATATATTACTAAATTTTAAAAAAGTAGTCTCATTCCCAAAGACTAGATCATAATACAAGTTTGCACATAGATGAGAATGACAGCTTAAATGAAGCTAAAGAAGGAATTTACTTAATCTGATACATTGTAATAAATCAAAATTCACAAACAAGAAAATATGAATGAAAAACACTAGTTTACCAATTTGATCAAAAACTCTAGTTTACCAATTTGATCAAAGTTCATATCAATGGTTTCAACAAAATAGATTTTATTCTAGAAAAGATTAAATTATTCTCATCATGAATTATTTGAGTAGACAATCTATATGAAGAAAGTCAAAAATTCATCAAACAACATGAACCCAATTGAGCTTTCAACATTTAAGATAATACCATTTAGACATCAAATTAAATCAAACAAAAGCCCTAAATTTTGAAAAAAACCCTAACCTATGCAATTATCAGTTCAATTTAATGAAAAGTATAGATATTCAAAATAACCACGTAAATTCTGTGTGTTTAGGTTTTTTGTCAATCTTTATGCTGTCTTTCTTGCATCAGCTATAACACTATATGATAAGTTTTTCCAACTGATGAGGGAAGGTTTACCAGAAGAAAACAGAATGAGAAATAGTTATTATGATAACAACTTTTTCAATAACGTTTTCTACATATTGTTGTGTGTATCTAGAAAAACAAACACGATCCCTAAGGCTTACCGTATTGGTGAAAAAATATCATCTGTCATAATTTGGATGTTATGCACATAGAGAAGAACCTTTTCGATAACATTTTCAATACGTTGATGTGCATATCATGATAAGTAAAGGATCATGTAAAGGCATGTCAAGATTTAGTCGACCTAGGCATACGACATAATTATATCTAGTGATTTTGTTGATCCCTAAGGCATCACACTCACTTAATGGGCAACAAATAGTCATCTTGTTAGAGTGACTAAAGGCTATAAGATTTCCTAATGAATATATGTCTCAATTAGCAAGGAATATAAACATAGTTAAATATTATACTTTTGGGATGAAGAGTCGAAACCATCATGTGTACATGGTGCGAGTAATTCTTACAACATTTTGTGAATTGCTACCAACCAACATATGGGAACTTGTACTAGAAGTTAGTTTGTTCTTTAAAAGTTTGACATCACCAAAACTAAGTGCTATTGATATGGGGAGGTTGGATGAGGAAATACCAATGGTATTATGTAATCTAAAGACTGTATTTCCTCCAACATTCTTTGATGTCATTGAACATCTCCCCGTTCATATAGCTTTTTATGCAATGATAGCTGATCTGCTACATTATATAGGTAGATGTATCCATTTGAGAGATAAAGTTTTTATATAAAATGTTAATTATTTGGATTAGCAATCCTTAAATATTATTGCACGTTTAGTTATCTAAATTGCATGTATTTTGACATTTAAAATGTAATGGGAAGAACAAGGCGTATGTTCAAGCTTCATTAGTTTGACTTTATTTCCCCCCTTAAATGTTTACAGTCAATTCAAGCATGCTCTAAGAATAAAATAGAAATAAAAAATTAATAGTGAACGCGTAAAAGTTTCAAATTACACAGGTACGGAGCAAAAAATTATACTACCTCCGAATCATTTTAAATGTCCCATTTGGGTTTTCACGGTTATTAAGGGTGGTGTGGGGTCCATTAAAAAGGTGATAGTTGGGTATTTTAATTGATTAAATTAATTGTACAGGTGGTAGTTGGAGTATTGGGAATTGGAAAAGTGGGGTAAAGGTGGTAGTTGGGTATTGGGAGTAGTAAAAGTGGGGTATTTAGGTAACAAAAGTTAAACAAAAAAGAAAATGAGACAATTGATATGAATTTGCCAAATAAGGAAATGAGACATCTAAAATGATTCGGAGGGAGTATATTCTTTGAAGGTCTTGTGCAATTTCATAAATTATGATATTTTTCTAACAATTTTATATCTATAAACACTTAACATATACTAAATAATTTAATATTGAGGCTCCTAATTTTTCGGAGTCCTGTGCGGTCATATTGAACATGCTCAGAACCTCCGATGAAATTACACAATGCCGCTTATGTTGGCAGATAATTAAGAAACACAAAAAAATAAATGATTATTAAATAATCATGCATTACCATTGAAAATTAATGGTGTTTCCAAATATAGGAAAAAAAATAACTAATGGTTATTTGAATATTGTAGGCTAAATTTTAAATGGCTTAGGTTGCTTTAGGAAAACTATAAATTCAGCATTTCATTCATTTGTATGTAGTAATTCAGAGAAAATCTAGAGAAGAAAAATAACTCGAGAAAAGAGGGGTTGTGTTTTTGTTATTGTAATTTGGTATAAATAGTCATTTTGTTTATATTATTATTTCTCCCTCAAATTTGATTCAATAGAAAATTTGCATTATTTTCTTAACAACTGGTATCAGAGCCAGGTTGACAATTAGTTCACATTACGATTAAAAAAAAAAAAACGATCGTAAAAAGAAAAGGTCAAATTTGAGTGGGAGAAATGGCGGCGGACAAAGGAGAAGTTAAACTTGAAAAATTCGATGGTAAAGATTTCGGATTTTGGAAAATGCAGATTGAAGATTATTTATACCAGAAAAAACTCTATCAACCTCTGGAAGAGAAAAAGCCAGAGGGCATGCAAGAAGCAGAATGGAAGCTTTTAGATAGACAAGCTCTTGGAGTTATTCGATTGACGTTATCGCGCAATGTGGCGTTTAACATTGCAAAGGAAACCACAACGGCAGGTCTCATGAAAGCTCTTTCTAATATGTATGAGAAGCCATCAGCCTCCAACAAAGTTCATTTGATGAGGCGGTTATTTAGTTTGAGGATGTCGGAAGGTGGATCGGTAGCTCAGCACCTTAATGAACTCAATTCTGTCACAACCCAGTTGAGTTCTGTTGAAATCACTTTTGATGATGAAGTATTAGCATTAATACTTTTATCTTCCCTGCGAGATAGTTGGAATGCTCTACACGTGGAGTAGCTCATCGGGAAGTAACAAGTTGAAGTTTGATGATGTTCGTGATCTGGTTCTTAGTGAGGAGATTCGACGAAGAGAATCGGGTGAATCTGCATCCTCTTCAGTATTGCATACAGAGTTAAGAGGAAGAACTTTAATCAGAAGGAATGAACGTGGAAGATCAAACTATCGAGGACAATCCAGAGATAGGAGGTCAAAATCTAGGAATCCAAATAATTTCCAAAACTCAAAGACTATTGAGTGTTGGAATTGGAAAGATTGGGCACTATAAAAATCAGTGCAAGGGAGCACCAAAAGGCAAAGAAGTGAAGGCAGAGGCAAATGTCACTTCTACCGGAGAAGGTGATGATGCGTTGATATGCTCATTGGAGAGCAAAGAAGAGTCTTGGGTATTAGACTCTGGAGCATCGTTCCATGCTACTTCTAATAAAAACTTTTTTGAGAAGTATGTTAATCGAAACCTTGGACAGGTATACCTTGGTGATGACCAACCTTGTGATATTGTTGGTCAAGTTAGACTCTGGCATGTTCCCACCTAAGGAAAAACTTGATCTCAGTAGGGCGTTGGCTCGTGAAGGTTACACTATAATCTTTCAAGGTGATAATTGGAAGATTTCAAAGGATCAATGAGGTTGCTCATGGTAAAAAGAATGGTACTCTCTATCTGACAGCTGGAACGTGTTATTCGATTGCAGTTGCTACAGAGAATGAAAACTCCAAGTTATGGCACCAAAGACTTGGCCACATGAGTGAGAAAGGAATGAAGATCATGCATTCAATTGGGAAACTCCCTTGTCTAAAATCTGTTAATTTAGACATGTGTGAAGAATGCATTCTTGAAAGCGTAAAAGGGTAAGCTTTCGATATATGGAAGAACTCCAATGAAAGAAAAATTAGAGCTTGTTCATTCTGATGTGTGGGGACCAACAACCACCCAGTCTATAGGTGGAAAACAATACTTTGTGACTTTTATTGATGATCACTCTAGGAAAGTATGGGTTTACTTTCTAAAATACAAGTCCGAAGTGTTTGAAGCTTTCAGGATATGGAAAGCTAGGGTTGAAAATGAAACAGGTCTGAAGATTAAAAGGCTCAGGTCCGACAATGGTGGAGAATATGAAGACACCAAATTCAAGAGGTTTTGCTACGAGCATGGTATCAAGATGGAAAGAACTGTGCCAGGTACGCCTCAGCATAATGGCATAGCTGAGCGAATGAATCGTACATTGACAGAAAGAGCCAGAAGCATTCGTATACAGTCAGGTCTACCAAAACAATTCTGGGCAGAAGCAGTCAATACAGCAACTTACTTGATCAATCGAGGACCATCAACCCCATTAGAATACAAATTACCAGAGGAGGTATGGAGCGGCAAAGAGATCAAATTGTCGCACTTAAAGGTATTTGGTTGTGTAGCTTATGTGCACATTAGTGATCAAGGCAGAAATAAGCTTGATCCTAAATCAAAAGTTTGCACTTTCATCGGTTATGGCGAAGATGAGTTCGGATACCGTATTTGGGATGATGAAAGCAAAAAGATTATTCGTTCAAGAGATGTAATTTTCAATGAGAGAGTCATGTACAAAGATAGGCATAAAATTGAGAGTTATGACACAAATCAAAAAGAATCTACATTCATTGATGAAGATTATGTCCCAGACAATACGATGCAAGAGTATACTATCATAAGTACTCCGCAACAAGAAGAACAGACTGTACAGGGCTGTACATCGCAATCAAATGACATACAACAACCTTCTTGTCCAACTCCTACACTAAGGAGTACTCGACCACATGTGCCTAATAGAAAATATATGAATTATTTGTTATTAACTGATGATGGGGAACCAGAAGATTATTATGAAGCATCCCAGACCAGAGATGCTAGCAAGTGGGAGCTTGCAATGAAAGATGAAATGCAATCCCTGATTTCAAACCAAACATGGGAACTAACTGAGTTACCCATAGGTAAGAAGGCCCTGCATAACAAATGGATATATCGAGTAAAAAAGGAGCACGATGATTCCAAGAGGTATAAGGCTCGGCTAGTTGTCAAAGGTTTTCAACAGAAAGAAGGAGTTGATTATAATGAGATATTTGCTCCTGTTGTGAAACTCAATACCATTAGAACAGTTTTGAGTATTGTTGCAATTGAAGATCTTTATCTCGAGCAGTTAGATGTGAAGACTGCATTTCTTCATGGAGATCTTGATGAAGAAATATACATGCATCAACCAGAAGGTTTTATAGAAAGTGGGAAAGAAAAGATGGTATGCAAACTTAAGAAAAGTTTGTACGGGCTAAAACAAGCCCCAAGACAGTGGTACAAAAAGTTTGATAACTTCATGCATAAGGAAGATTTCCAGAAGTGCAACGCTGACCACTGTTGCTACTTCAAGAAATATCAATCCAGTTATATCATCCTATTACTTTATGTTGATGATATGTTAATAGCAGGTTCTCATATGAATGAAATTATTAAGCTGAAGCATCAATTGTCAAGGGAATTTGACATGAAGGACTTAGGTCCAGCAAAGAAGATTTTAGGAATGCAAATCACAAGAGATAAGCAGAGCGGCACTTTGCAGTTATCACAATCCGAGTATATCAAACGTGTTCTCCAGAGATTTAATATGGGTGATACTAAGCCTGTTAGTACACCGTTGGCAAGTCATTTTCGTCTATCAAAGGATCAGTCCCCTCAGATAGAAGAAGATAAAGAATATATGGCCAAGGTTCCTTATGCCTCGGCTATTGGAAGTTTGATGTATGCAATGGTTTGCACAAGACCAGATATTGGACATGCAGTGGGAGTTGTAAGCAGATATATGTCCAATCCAGGAAAAGTCCATTGGGAAGCTGTTAAATGGATTTTGAGGTATTTACGAGGTACAATTAATAAATGTTTGTACTTTGGTAAAGGTGAATTGAAAATACAAGGTTACGTTGATGCAGACTTTGGCGGTGAAGTCGATAATAGAAAGAGCACAACGGGTTATGTATTTACAGTTGGAAATACAGCCGTAAGTTGGATGTCCCAACTACAAAAGATTGTTGCTTTGTCCACTACAGAGGCTGAGTATGTGGCAGTGACCGAAGCTAGTAAAGAGATGATATGGCTTCAAGGTTTGTTAGATGAGCTGGGGTTCAAACAAGAGAATAATATTTTGTATAGTGATAGTCAGAGTGCTATACATTTAGCAAAGAATTCGGCGTTTCACTCAAGAACAAAGCACATTGGTGTTCGTTATCACTTTATCAGGTCTCTTTTAGAAGATGAAGTGTTAACTCTCAGAAAAATTCTTGGTAGTAAGAATCCAGCAGACATGTTAACGAAAACAGTGACGATCGACAAATTGAAATTGTGCGCAACATCAATTGGTCTTAAAATGACAGAAGACTAGT
Source organism: Amaranthus cruentus (assembly GCA_019425755.1). Taxonomy (NCBI): domain Eukaryota; kingdom Viridiplantae; phylum Streptophyta; class Magnoliopsida; order Caryophyllales; family Amaranthaceae; genus Amaranthus; species Amaranthus cruentus. The sequence goes on along the minus strand of CM033450.1, from coordinate 10,534,604 downwards.
TGAGGTTCTACTCCTTGGTGTGAAGACAGATTGAAATCAGTCTTCAAGTGGGAGATTGTTGGCAGATAATTAAGAAACACAAAAAAAATAAATGATTATTAAATAATCATGCATTACCATTGAAAATTAATGGTGTTTCCAAATATAGGAAAAAAAATAACTAATGGTTATTTGAATATTGTAGGCTAAATTTTAAATGGCTTAGGTTGCTTTAGGAAAACTATAAATTCAGCATTTCATTCATTTGTATGTAGTAATTCAGAGAAAATCTAGAGAAGAAAAATAACTCGAGAAAAGAGGGGTTGTGTTTTTGTTATTGTAATTTGGTATAAATAGTCATTTTGTTTATATTATTATTTCTCCCTCAAATTTGATTCAATAGAAAATTTGCATTATTTTCTTAACAGCTTACACGGAGCTATGTATATAACATGGACTTAATATTTATAAGTGTAAATTAATCAATTATGGAGCATAACATTATGATTTCGATCTAAATGATATCACGATCTATATTATTTTATCATCATGACCTAAAAATAATTTTAAGAACATGGAGAGATTAGAATCATAGAAAACGTGAGTAGAGTAGAACTATTTTCATGGGATTGGAAACATAGTATAGTTATTAATCATCAATAACACAAGTTTAAGTTTTGAAAAACGAAATAAGTGATAAAATTTATAAAATAGATTTGAGCAATCTAAATAAGAAAAAGAAATGGTATATATACAAACTTATAAAATTGTTCATTACAAAAACCAATCGGTAATATTTCTTTCTTTGGAATCGAGACAACTTGCAGCTAACAAGCATTTCGAAAATTAGTAAGAATGAAAATAGTGATACGTAGTTCCTTGCATTTCATGTGCATGCCATAAGCAAATTGAAAGTAATGTTTAACTCTCTATAAAGGATCGATTCTGAACTGTAATAACTTAAATACCCTATATGCAATAATTATCATAATGAATGTAAATGTATCATATATAGAGGTGTACAACGGGTCGGGCTCTCATTCTGAGCCCCTATCTGGCCCATTTTTTATAAGGGTTTTATATGGATCGGGCTTAAAACGAGCTCTAATACAATAAAATGAGTGGGCTATAAAAATGGTCTTATAAGGACAGAAAATGAGCCTTTATAAATAGAAAAAAAGGCTCTACTACAATTATTATAAATGAAAATACTAATAGTGATAATTAATATTTCTATATTTTAATTACTATAAACAATAAAATAATTATTATAAATTGATCAATGGAAATAATGATAATTTCTATTTATGAAAATAGGCTAGACTAGATTGATAAAAACACTAATAATAAACTGCAAAATTTAAGTCTCTATATTATTAACCAAAATTTAAGTTTCTAGAGTCGTAAACACAGTCTACGTACTGAAGAAACGAAAATAAAGAGGATACGTACACTACGTGTTTGAACACTATCTACTTGTACATACTTTAACTTGAATTAAGAACATTAATGTCGGTTGTATATGTGAATTTTGGACTCGTAGAGAATATTGTAGTAAAATTTCTATGCTTAAATTATCATTTATACTTTATTCCTTCGCATATGCCATTAATTAATTGCAAAAACATGGCCGAGACAGTTCAATTCGTGTGTGTAGCGTTGTCTCACATGTTACATTTATAAATTTTGACCTTAAAGGTATCAGTTTCAACTTAAAGAAGACCTTAAACAGATCAATAAAATAAAATATTTTAATTTTGACCTATAAGTGATCAATTTTAACATTAACCTGATCAATTTCTACCTAAAATGTGGTTCTGTTTTGACAATTTTAGAACGAAGTTAATAAAATTGTATTATTCTATTATCCTATGGATGAATTTCAAACAACAAATGAAGGGTTAATAGCACTATCAATAATAGTGTTTAACATTGCACAATACAAGTACTCTTATCTATCAATAATAGTGATATTGCTCTTTCCTCAATAGTTTCTGTTCATATTGGATTTGGAAATAAAGTTATAGGTGTAGTGTTTGCTTACCGTTGATGTGAAGGTGGAGGAAGTGTTGATTTTGAGTTATGTTTTGCCAAATGATTCGATGAATGCTCTTAGAAATGATTAAGAGTTCAAGGCTGCTTTGTTATAAAAATTTCAATTTTGATCTAAAAATGCAATTCAGACCTTAAAACGATTCATTCAATGAATGTTTTTTGGAAATGATCAATACTTCGTTAGAAATAATAATTTCAATCTAAAAATGATCAACTCAGACTTTAAAATGATTAATTGAAAAATTAATTTTAACCTTAACGATATCAATTCTAACCTTAATCGATCAACAACTAAGCGCATATTGAGAAAAATTATGATTCATGCATAATCGACAAGGAACCCAAGGATGATTGGGTTCCTCATTCTAACAATTAGTTGGTTTTGTAGGTTCTAGTGAGGGGGAACAACTCATGGTATCTCGACAGTGGCTGTTCCAAGCACATGACAGATGATAAATCAAAATATCTTTAACTAGAAGCCTATGATGGAGGAAGTGTGACCTTTGGAGACAATATGAAAGGCGAAATCATTGCTAAAGGAAAAATAGGAAGGTCAAGTTCCAATGCAATTGACAATGTATTATTATTAGTCGAGAATTTAAAATATAATTTACTATGTATCTCTCAATTTTGCGACAAAGGTAACTCTGTAAACTTTACTTCTGAAAAGTGCATTATTTCTAAGAATGACACAGGAGACACTGTTCTGGAAGGAATCCGTAAAGAGAACACTTATGTTGTGGACCTCCACACTGTTTCCAAAACCAGTCTAACTTGTCTCAGTGTTATAGAAGATGACCCTCTTCTTTGGCATAAACATTTAGGTCATGCTAGTTTTTCTTTGCTTAATACTTTACGATCTAAAGACGTAGTAAGAGGATTGTTGTCCCTCAAATTCAAAAAAGATGAAGTTTGTGATCCTTGTGCCAAAGGAAAACATGTTAGGTCATCCTTTAAACCTAAGAATGTTATGACCACCTCAAAGCCACTTGAATTAATTCATATGGATCTTTGTGGACCTATGAGAATCCAAAGTCGTAGTGGTAAGCAGTATGTATTTGTTATAGTTGACGATTACAGTTGATTTACTTGGACCTTATTCTTAGTTAGCAAAGATGAAACTTTTAATGAGTTTGTTTCTTTTGCAAATAAAATTCAAAAATTTAGTAATAATCAACTTGTCCACATAAGATCAGATCATGCTAAATAATTTGTAAATCAAGGTTTATGGATTATTGTAATGAGCATGGTATAAGTCACCGCACCTAGGACAACACAACAAAATGGTGTGGTAGAATGTACAAATAAAACATTAGAGGAAATAGCTAGAACCATGTTAATTGCTAGTGGTCTCCCTAGAAATTTTTGGGCTGAAGCTGTTAATACTACATGTTATATTTTGAATCGTGTGTTGATTAGACCTATCACTTCTAAGACCCCCTATGAACTATTTAAATGTGTTAAACCAAATATTTCCTATTTTCGTGTGTTTGGATGTCGATGCTTCATTCATGTAAATGGAAAACGAAATATAGGAAAGTTTGATGAAAGAAGTGATGAAGCAGTATTCTTGGCTATTCATCTTATAGTAAAGCTTATAGCGTTTATAATAAAAGAACTACGTGTTGAAGAATCTGTTCACATTATTTTTGATGAAACTAACTTTATGACAAGTGAACAACAAACATATGATTTTCAGATAGGTCTTGCTGATTTGGAAGATGATAAAAATATACATAAAGAGCAAGATCAAAGAGTAATTGAAGAACAACATGTTCAAAATGAAACAGTAGAACCTAATCAAGAGCAGGACCAACATGGAAATCAGGACCAGCAAGGTGTTCCTAATCCAGCTGTTCCCGGCGAAGAATAAAATGAGCAACATGAAGCTGAGCAAAATGTCAATCAAGATAGATAGCCTATTTCCACAACTGTCCCTACAAGAGAATTTGTGCCTAAGCCATGGAAACATCAAAAGTCACATCCACTTGACTTGATCATAAGTGACATAAACAAAGGCATACGGACCAGATCCCAGATAAGAAACTTTTGTGCACACTTTGCATTTCTCTCAACATTGGAACCCAAGAATCACGAGGAAGCGTTACAAGATTCAGATTGGGTAGTTGCAATGCAAGATGAATTGAATGAATTCGAAAGAAATAAAGTGTGGCACTTAGAACCAAAACCCAAGAACAAAACGATAATTGGTCTAAAGTGGGTTTTTAGGAACAAGTTGGACGAGCATGGAACCATAGTAAGAAACAAAGCAAGGCTCGTGGTTAAAGGATAAAATCAACAAGAAGGGATTGATTATACAGAGACATTTGCTCCCGTAGCAAGGTTAGAGGCTATTAGAATTCTAATTTCCTTTGCTTCTTTTATGAATTTTAAGTTATACCAAATGGATGTGAAATGTGTTTTCTTGAATGGTTTTCGAGATGAAGAAGTCTTTGTGGAAGAGCCACCTGGCTTCAAAAATCCATCTTCTCTAGATCATTTCTATACGCTTGATAAAGCTCTATATGGGCTCAAACAAGCTCCTAGACAATGGTATGAAAGATTGTCTAAGTTTTTGATTGAAAATGATTTTATTAGAGGTAAACTTGATAAAACCTTATTCTTTAAGAATATAGGTTCTGATATTTTAGTTATGCAAATTTATGTTGATGATATTATTTTTGGAGCCACTAACGTATCACTATGTAAAGAATTTGCTAACCTTATGAGTGCTGAATTTGAAATGAGTATGATGGGAGAATTAAATTTCTTCCTTGGTTTGCAAATTAAACAAACGCCTAATCGTATTTTTATCCATCAACAAATATTAAAGAACTTCCAAAGAAATATGGTTTAGATAATGCTAAAACAAACCACACACCTATAGCTACTAATGTTCGACTAGATGAAGATTCGAATGGTATTAATGTTGACCAAACCATGTAAAGAGGTATGATAAGATCTTTATTATATTTAACTGCTAGTAGGCCATATATTTTGTTTAGTGTTGGTTTGTGTGCTAGATTTCAATCAAATCCCAAGGAATCACATCACACAGCAGTGAAAATAATTCCGAGATACTTAAAGGGAACAGATGACTTGTCCCTATTCTATCCTAAAAGTGATGTCTACGATTTGAAAGGTTATAGTGATGCAGATTATGCAGGAGATCTTGTTAACAGGAAAAGTACTTCAGGTACGGTACAATTTCTTGGCTCATGTTTAGTATCTTGGTGTTCCAAGAAACAGAACATCGTTGCTCTATCCACCGCTGAAGCAAAATATATGGCAGCAACAACTTGTTGTTCCCAAATGCTTTGGATAAAACAACAACTAAGGATTTTGGTATTAAATTTGAATGTGTTCCTATTTATTGTGATAATACTAGTGCCATATGCATATAAAAGGATCTCGTGCATCATTCTAGGGTTAAGCATATACATATACGACATCATTCTCTTAAGGATAATGTTGGGCATAAAAATATAATTGTTAAACATGTCAATACAAATGAGCAAGTTGCAGATATTATGATTAAACCACTTCCTAGAGAACAATATGAGAAGTTTAGGTTGGAACTTGGTATTATAAAGCTCCACTAAAGTTTAATGCAAGCATTCCCCCTCGAAGCAACATGAAATTGGAAGGGATTAATCATTCACAAAACCTTGATTGAGAAATCAATCATTGCAAGGTGCATGTATGCAACTATCTAAGGTACGTGCCATGAAAATCTTCTTGATTGCATGTTTAGCTTGATTAGACCAAAGCAGCATGTGTTTCGTTTTATGTGTTATTGTCCTCATATTGAAAACGAAAAAAAAACGAGGACATATTTATTTTTAAATTTTGTTTATCTTTATTTTCCCACAAATTCCAGCATTATATTTTCTTTCTTTCTTTTCGGATGGTCAACTTAAATTTTAGTGGGAGTCGGATCATCGTGGTATTTCGAAAATACGTTATTAACCTCTTAATTCAATGAATGTACCCGCAAACTCTTCGTTACACTTGAATGTTCACATGTCTAAACTGATGAAATTGAAGAGTTAGAAACCCTTTGCAAATCGTCCTTTCAAAGCTTTAAAACCCACTATCTCTCACGTCACATCACTCACTCACAACTTCTTACATTCCTCACGTCAAGTCCAAGCACTCATTACTTGCTCCCCTAAAACCGTCAAACCCATTCACTCACTCCATCACTTCTCCTTCTTCATTTTCTTCAATCACTATGAAAACCCCAAAATCATCATCATCAAGCAAAACCGCGAAAAAGAAGACACCAAAATCTTCTCAACCAAAACCGCTACAAGTTGTTCATCCTTCACCTTCCATAGACGCACCACCTTCCTCATCTCAAGAACCACAAAAATCCAATACACTCAAATCCACCATGCATGCCGGAACAAAAAGACCCCATTCCACACAAAAAGGTATCTCTTCGTCCAGACTCACGAAAAGGACCAAGCAGGTTGACCCAGATAGTGCTGAAGAAATCGCTAAAGAAATGTCAGTCGGGCTCGACAAGTACTCGTATGAATCAAACCCATTTCCAGAATTACACGCTATTTTACAAAATCAGGGTTGGGAAACGTCAATGTTTGATTTCTCATGTCACCCGATTTATCTAAACTAAATGCGTGAGTTCATAAAAAATTTTAGTATAGAAAATGGTGTTTGTTCTAGTATAGTTAAAGAAATCAAAATCGAGTTCAATAGCTTAATGTTGGGCGAATGGTTTGATGTTCCTGCCGTAGGATTGGATACTTATTATGTCGGTTCAAAGATTGTTTTTTCAGGGATTAATGAAAAACCTGTGTTAAAATTTCTTGGGATAAATGATAGGAAGAGGTTTTGCCACAACTCACTGTCACCACTTCATAAACTACTCTACAACATTGCACGGCGATTTATTTTACCCCGCAACTCTAAGCAGAGTGAAGTTAATCTTCGTGACGCCAACTTAATCTATTGTTTGGCTAATCATATAAAAATTAATTTTCCCTCATTGATGATATCACATTTATCTGATTGCATTGAGAAAGGTCTTATGGTTGGGTATGGAGGATTACTGACTTATGTTTTTAGGAAATTTAGTGTACCGTTGGATGGTCTTTAGTTCCCTATGAGCGCAAACAATAAGATAGGTGCTAAATGTCTTAAGAATTTGCACTTAAATTTGAATGCGAAAGGGATACTAGAAGATGTTATTGAGGTTGAAGAAGTTAGTTCTGATGAGGAGAAGGATGAGGAAGAAAAATAAGAAAAAGGTGAGAAAATGGAGGAAGAAGAGGATAAGGCTCAGGAGACTGTTCCTTCTGCCAATGTTGAATAAACAGAAGGCTTGTCTCAAGAACAACAAGAACGAGGGGAAGCTATGAGTGAGGGGGAAGCCTCACGAGAAGGTGAAGAACTTGAGGAACAATATTCCGATAATAGTTCAAGTGATGAGGAGGTAGTTATGCCAGTGAAGAAGGAACCAGTGCTCACTCCAAGGAAGAGCACTAGGTTAGCTTCTAAGCATCCCGTGGAATTAGATGAAGAGATTACTTCACCCTCCATCAAAGAGCCTACATGTGCACCCCGTTCACTAAAACCAATGACACCTCCACCAGAATCGATTCCATCACCACCACCATCACCCACACATTCTACTCCAGCACCATTAGACACACAGGCTTCACCTCCACATACTTCACATGGTTTTGATGCGTCTGCTAACCCCTTTTCTGTTCCTACAACTACATTTGATTCTTTTCTCACAAAGCTTAATGATTTCCAGTCTCGTTTCTTTGCTTTCCAAGACGAAGTTCGTGTCTCACTTGCTCTATCACTGCAGCTGAGCCAGATGGAGTCCCGTCTTGGTGTCAAGCTTGATTCTGTTGAAGTGCAAACAAAATATGTTGATGAAGAGACTGTCGTTTGATCCCTCTTTCTGCTACCTCATGATCATTACTGTTTGTTGGCCATATCATTTGTCGTTGTAATGCTTAAACAATATTTTTCTTTTTCTCTTTTAAAGTACCATGCTGGGGTACAAAAACAATTTGTATTTTGTTGACTTTGCAGCTATCTTCACTATCTTTTGCTATTTATTTTCTCTTATTGATCTATGATTGGTTATCCTATGCATATCTTGATTGTTATTATGGTACTTGCTTTGATAAATTGCTTCTTGATTATCCTTCTTTGACTAATGCTAATTAGTTCTATGAATTGTTCAAGACACTCCTTTTTTATTGATGTCAAAAGGGGGAAGAAAAGCAACAAACTTAAGAGGAAACTTGGGAAAAATCAAAGTTTCATATACTCTGATTCTACATTCTGTTAAAGAGTTAAGTGTGATTATTATTTTATTTCAGTAAGATTAATTTAGCAAAATTCGATAATTGCTTTATGCTTTTGAATTATTCTAAAAATGTTTATTTTTGCTCTAATTATATGTTTTAAGTTCTGATATGAATAGTTATTGTTTTGTGTTTGATTATTACTAATGTTTTTAAACTAGCACTAAACACACAATAATCGGTACTTAATATTTGTAGTAATTTATGTTATATGTTTTTTGGAAAATATTAAAGACATAAGTTATAAATCATATACTTTGATAGTATGTTTTTAAATATTCATCTTAGAGTAAATTGTTTAACTTGGATACTTGGTGAATTACATTGTAACGAATTAATTTATTATATAAGTTGATAGATAGAGTTGTTTTAATCTCTAGCATGCTCTGTTACATTTGTTTTACTCTATTTTACTTAAGTTTATTTATAAGTTTGTCATCATCAAATAGGGGGAATTTGTTGGCCCTCTTAGGTTTTGATGATGACTTCACTTTACATAAACAAACATGTTTTAGAGATTGTTGTGTAGGTCATATATCCGATTTTGCTAAAGTCGTTGATAGTACCTAAAGGACTTCGTTAATGGATATTGTACGTCTCAATGTCAAAGTCAAAAAGAGTCAGCATAAAAGATCACTAAGGAAGTCAAGAGAGGATTTAATGTCTACTGTTCCAAGATTGGTAATCTGATGAAAGTTGCGGATGGTGACAGTGCAGTGTTCCCAACGATACAAGTCTGGAAGAATGCGTCAGTTAAAATTATTACGTAGGAATTTATTTTTCTTTTTAGTTGATGTAAATGGTTTAGGAGTTAAGTTTATTGCATATTCGGTTAATTGGCAAAATAAGATAGCCCTCTAAAATTAACCTAAGACTAATTCAAACTAGAGAAAAAGCCTCCACAAAAATAGGATCTTGATTAGGGTTTTGAAAAAGTAAAACCTAATTAATTATTTTTAGAAGATGGTAACCGTGTCTTAGAAGAGGTTAGGGCTTTTATTACACTAGTGGAAAAAAAGCTATTGGTTGCTACTAATTGGCTGCGGTTTTTTGATATACGTAGCTAATAGGAGCAATTAAATTTAGGTTAAAAAAAAACACTCAATGGCTGCGGTTTGCCCTATGTCCGCAGCCAATAGACCAAATTTCAAAAAAAAAAACACTCAATGGCTGCGGTTTCCCTATGTCCGCAGCCAATAGACCAAATCTCAAAAAAAAAAAAACACTAAATATGGATGCGGTTTGCCCTATGTCCGCAGCCAATAGCCTCTTCAAAAACAAGCCTCATAACGTTCATTTTCTTAATTAAACCTACTGTTCTATATTCTTCTCAAAAACCTCTTCTTCTTCTCTTCATTTTCACGACTGTTCTCTACTTCGAAATTCTTCAAGTTCTTGCAATTTTCTTCAAAGTCTTCAACCTTTAAACTTGCACAACCCACGAAAATCTTCAAAATCCACGAAATTTAAACCTGCACAACCCCACGAAATTCTACTGTCATTGCAATTTTCGTGCATAACCCCACGAAAATCTTGCATTAGTTCTTCAACCTTTAAGTTCTTTAAGGTATAATTTCTCTCTTGTTTCTTCAACCTTTAGTTCTTCAAGTTTTGTAGTATTTTTTCTCTCTTTTGTTTCTTCAACCTTTAGTTCTTCAAGGTTTATAGTATTTTCTTCAAACCCATAAAATTAAACCAATGAAATTTGTTCTTCAAGCACGAAATTAAACCCACGAAGTTAGTTCTTCAAGTTTTATATTTTTTAAGGGCTTAGTTCTTCAAATTATACTAATTTTGTTTTTGTTTTCATTGAAGGTTACTATACCCAATTGTAGAGCACACCATTATCATATCTAAATAATAAGGTAAATTTCTATTCAACTATGAAGTTTTATTTTTGATATTTTTATGGGTTGATGTTATAATTAGTTTATTGTTGATTATTTTGTTTAGGTTTTTAAGTTGTTTAATTTATAATTTTTACATTCTTTTCAAGTTGTTGTTATATTTAAGTTTGTTAATTATTTAATTTTATGAGTATTTTGTTACTTATATGTACATGTACTTTGTTAGTTAATTATGTATGTAGTTTATTATGTATATGTATGTAGTTTAATTATGTATTTAGTTTACTTATGTATGAATAATCAAAATAGTTTACTTATGTAGTCCGTTTGTTAATTAATTAAAATATACATAATTTGAATAATTTAAATAATAAGAAGGTTAAATATGGTAAATTTGGGTTATCTAGGGTTAAGTATATATATACTTATGTATGTAATGTCTATTAATTTTGTTTTGAATTAAATAATCACACTTAGGATGCCAAAAGATCGTTCTTGGATGTATGGAAGCATTGAATCGTCAGAATTTATTCATGGCGTATTAAAATTTTGTAGTGTTGCGGTTGAACATCAAGTTAGGACGGGGGGAGTTGGTTTTTATTGCGCATGTGTCAATTGTGGCATTGTATCATGTTTGGGTTTGGCATGGTAAGGAGGGAGTTTACAAGGAAAACAGTGTTGTTGAGGATGTCAATAATGTGGCCGATGTTAATGAGGATGTAGTGGATCGTGTTGATGGGTATGAGACGGATGAAGAGAATGTGGATCGTGTTGATGAGATGATGGAGGGAGTCGAGGATGAGTTAGGAAAACGTCCTCGTGTATTTGACTTGTTGACAGAGGCTTCTCAAAAGCCTTTGTATCCTGGATGTACAAAGTTCACCACACTTACAGTAGTTTTGACAATTTTCAACATTAAGTTAAAGTTCAATTGGAGTGACACTAGTTTCAAAATGATATTAGAAGTGTTAGTTGAGATGCTTCCTGAGGGAAATGAACTTCCAAAGTCGACATACTATGCCAAAAAACTAATGTGTCCTTTCGGGTTAGAGTACAAGAAGATTCATGCCTGTCCGAATGATTGTGTATTGTATCAGAATGAAAACGAGAACTTAGAAGAGTGTCCTAGGTGTGGGTTATCGCGTTACAAGCGTAAAGGGGCTCGAGATGCTGAAGGGCCCCCGGCTAAGGTATTGTGGTATCTTCCAATAATACCTAGATTCAAGCGCTTGTTTTCTATAAAGAAAGATGCGCTAAATTTGAGGTGGCATGCAGATAGGGTGAAGAAAGATCACTTGCTCACACATCCATCCGATTCTCCGGAGTGGAAGAGTATTGATAGGTTGCATAAGACTTTTGGGGATGAAGTTTTTAATTTAAGGCTCGGACTGTGCACGAATGGAATGAACCCATTTGGCAATCTTAGTTCTCGACATAGTACTTGGCCGGTACTTTTAGTGATCTATAATTTGACACCTTGTTTGTGTATGAAGCGTAAGTACATTATGCTTTCCCTTCTTATCTCGGGTCCTAAGCAACCTAGTAATGACATAGATGTATATCTTGCACCTCTCGTTGAGGATTTGAGAAACATGTGGGATGAAGGAGTTTCCGTGTTTGATGCATACGCTAATGAGGAGTTTACCTTACGTGGAATGCTTTTATGCACCGCTAACGATTTTCAGGCATATTATATGCCAATTTTATTCCCATGGTTGAGATCAAATGAAAATACTCAATTCTTAAAAAAATATTTCTCAAACTATCTTCAATAAGACATATTGGATCACTCATAACCCTCTATATTTTCAAGTAATAATTCCTCAATACTATCAATTATTCAATATTTTACATCCATAAATTTATCGCCAAGCTCGTAACCACTTAAGACTCTAGAATAATCCTCGACATACAATAGCCAACATAATACTAAATCCTTAATAATATATGCATGATTTAAATATCTATAAATAAATAATACTCAGGATAAGATTTGATTCTGCCCCGATAAAATTCAATTTTCTCAACATGATTCCTTTTAATATTTTTTTGCCACAATATCCAAAATATCTTTAAAAGGTAATAAATTAATTTCCTCCATAAGTAATCTCAAATCCTAATATGTTACATATAAACACTGAATCAATTGTTAAATAGCCCACAAGTCTTAGTATAATATCCTTAATAATGCAACCCAAAATGTGAGCATGTAGCTCAAATACTAGTATATAATTAATCCACCTATTAATCATAATCCACATAAGACTATATCAACCACTTAATTAAGCATTAATTTTACCTCAAAATCCAATCTTAAGTCTTTCTATCCTCAATTTACCACTTCACTAGTCTCCAAGATCTTTTCACCTGCTAGGTAAACTAAACCCTTCGTATTAGTCACTGTCGCAAGTTAGCTCTCATACCAATTGTAACACCCCTAGATTTTACACAAATAAAATAATTAATACAATAAGACTTAAATAGTCTTTCATAGGAGCGGAATGTAAAACGAGGTGTCCGCCACACTTATAAAGTGTAAGGCGTCAAAAACAACATAAAACTTATATAGTTTTAAATAAAATATATGTTCTAACACTAATTTATCTAAATACACTTATGACGTATGATCTACGTCGCTCAACCTTCATGCAATAAACACGTCAAAGAACTTATCATTACCTGTGGAAAACAAAAACACAAAACATGAGCCACAACTCAGTGAATAGTTACTCTAACGTGTCAAACTAGTTATTCTTGAAAATATTTGACTTTAAAATAAATCTTTTTATCATTTTCGAAATCCACAAAATCGTAAAGTATTTAAATATCAAGATATACTTATATAGTATAAAACACTTGAATTGTCACACACTTTGAAAATTTATTTCACAATGTACATTTATATAATGTCACAAAAATAACACATCTCCTTTTATGGACTCCTCCAAAAAGGCCGATCCACCAGACACCTTAGGGAGGTAATTTGCTCTTGGCAATAAAAACACATGTCACGTTTAGGTGCACCAAAGGTTGACCTACCATACACAGTCCGGGGCAAAAACATTTTCTACACAATTGGATCATTTGTAAACTCGATTTAACAACATTAAAATAAAACTCACTCATCATTATACTAAATTGCAACATATAATTTTCTTTATTAAAATCAATACCAAGGTTTGATATATTCGTTCCATAAAACAATGAATAAAACTTCTGCACACATTAAAAATACTATAACTTCTTAATTAATGAAAACATGTTTAACACTTTGGAAGATATAAATTTTAAAAAGGGTTTATTAAAATATATGGTGAAACATATCGTAGTAAAAGCTTTCTTGACATCTAATAACAAAAGCTTTTAAAAGGGTTTATTAAGTCATTGACTATTTAAAATTTAAAACACAAAATAATGTTCTGAAAACCTTCGACGCCATTGTCATCAACAAGAAACAATTGCCACAACATTTACAAACAGTAACTTAGAAATCAAATTTTCAGAACAAAAACATAAAAATATTAGACATAACTACTCACATTGTATAAGAACGAGATCAAACGGAAAAAGTAGGGTGTCCGGATCAGCGTCGTCGACTCAACGTCAAGACCGTTATTACTACTAATTTTCTTTTTAGAGAAAGTAGGATTGGTATGTGATGATTAGGCTTGCCATAAGATGGGTATTTATAGGAAAGGATGGGGAAGATTAAATGAGGATTTAGAGTAATTTCTAAATGGAATTTGAAGGAATTGTAACTTGGTAGATGAAACAAATATTAAGCTAATAAATATAAGAAATTTAAAAGAGCATGTCATTATAAGATGAAAGGTTTAATGGTAGGTTATATGTATGGTGATTCTAATTATAAAAGCAATCTGACGTCATCAATTTGATAGTCCTTTATTAATCCTACATTTAACTAGAAAATAAAACTAATGACTTTCGAACTTCCATGGATGAGTATAGTTATTATAATATTTTGATCTTATAGTCTTTTACAATTATAAGCTAAATATTTAGTCATTTAATTTAATAAATATTAGCTACCGTTCAAATTTCAAGATAATAATGTACATTGTCAAAACTAGTTAAAATTATATTTGATATTTAACGTGTATTTTATTTCTTACAATAGTTATTAGTCCTAATATAAATTATTGAGGATAATCATTGTCATCTAACGTACATAATATCTAAAATAACATTAATAATAATAATAATAATAATAATAATAATAATAATAATAATAATGATGATGATGATAATAACAATAATAATTGACCACAAAATAACGGGGTATTACACTCACTCCACCTTAAAAGGAGTTTTGTCCCCAAAACTCACCTCAAGACTAAAAAAGATAAGGATAACGGACTCTCATATCGGACTCTAACTTCCAAGTGGCTTCTGACATAGTATGATTTGCCCACAAAACCTTCACCTAAGAAAATGTCTTATTCCTTAAGACTTTATCGCGCCTATCTATTATTTTTTTTTACATACACATATAACAAACATAAAGATAAAATAAATGATAAATAGATAAAATTAATCGTAAAATAACGGGGTATCACAAAAATGTATGCGATGCCATACTCGGGACTCTCATGAACATTCCGGGTAAGACAAAGGATGTTAAGGCCGTGCGAGATTACTTTGAATGTAAGGGTATTCGTCCGGAGTTGTGGGCACAGGTTAAGGTGAGTAAGAAAAGAGAAATAGCTGATGAAGTTGGTGGCAATATCAAGGGAAAGGTCGGTAAGAAGAAGATGAGTAGTGAAAGAGTTTATTTGCCTCCAGCTTGCTACACATTGTCCAAAGTAGAGAAGCGTGCCTTTTGTGAGTCTTTGTATGGCATTAAGGTTCCGTCTGGGTACTCATCCAACATGAAGAGATTTGTGACCCCAAATGGTGAATTGAAGTTGGGAAGCATGAAATCTCACAATTGCCATGTAATGATGCAAGTGTTCTTACCGATTGCACTCCGTGGAATACTGCCAAAACATGTGAGATATGCTATTACCGAGCTATGTTCGTTCTTCAACACAATTTGTAGTAAAGTTCTTGATCCCTTTAAACTTGATGCTCTTCAAGTCGACGTGATTGTAACTTTATGCAAGTTTGAGATGTATTTTCCACCTTATTTCTTTGACATAATGGTTCATCTTATTGTCCATCTCGTTCGTGAAATCAAGGTTTTGGGTCCAGTTTTTTTAAGGTGGTGTTATCCTTGTGAGAGACACATGGGTGTTTTACAAAACAAAGTGAGGAATCCAGAACAACCAGAGGGGAGTATGATTTAAGGCACTGTAAGTGATGAGATTGGTAACTTTATAGCCGAGTATATGGCTATGGCAAAGCCTATTGGACTTCCCACCTCTCGACATGAAGGAAGACTTGAGGGAAAAGGAACAATTGGCTCCAAAACAATCACACCTTCTCGGGATAGTCTTCTACAGGTACACATGTATGTGTTGCATCATATTTCAGAAGTTCATCCTTTTTTGAATGAGCATTTTGATATATTGCGCGCAAAATACCCTTCTAAAGGTGATAGGGCATTGATGCAGTTGCATAATAAGACGTTTATCGATTGGTTTCATAATAGAGTAATATGTGAAGAACTAAAGGGTGTATCTGAAATTGTTAAGTGGTTAGCTTTTGGTCCTCGTGATGATGTCAACAAATATGAGGGTTACGATGTCAATGGGTTCACATTTTGGACTGAGGGTCAAGATAAGAAGTCATCGTATCTGCAGAATAGTGGGGTTTCCATTTTGTCGTCATCTACATTTTACGCGAGTGCCAAGGATCAATCGTCGGTTGATGCTAAATCGGTATACTACGAGCGGGTACATGAAATATGGGAGCTTGACTATTGTACTTTCACTATGGGTCTTTTCAAATGCAAGTGGGTGGATAATAATCGACGATGCGTTAAAAATGACGACCCTTGTGGATTCACTCTTGTAGACTTAGATCGTTTACGTGATAGTGAGGAGCCATTCATACTAGCCACACAAGCCAATCAAGTATTTCAATTGCGTGACTATTACACGAATTTAATTGTATAAATTGAAATAGGAAAAGAGTTCAAAGGGTTCTAAGAGAGAGATCGGTTCCTCATCGTCGGTAAGCAATCACTCCAATCTTGACTGATGAGGAGCTTAAACATCTTTCTCCAGATTGTCTATGGCTGCACAAAGGTGCATCTCGTATGCGTGAGGAGGACCCAATTATTCTACCCCTGAGCACGGAACAATTCTGCTTTGTCGAGGAGCCTAGCGTCATTATTGATCGTAGTGATATTGGGCAATTTTTGCGAGGGGAGATGTTGAATATCGCCCTTATCCATGTCTACATGATGTGATGTTCTTATCTTACAATTTAGGTTTTATTGTTTAATTGTTTTAATAATCGAATTACTGACAAAATTTTCTTATTCGTGAGTTTAGTGCGGCTTACAAGGAGCTAAATTGCCTCGAACCTCCAATAAAATTTGGATGGTTTTGTCCTGAGTCGATTTCGGGTGCTAAGAGTGATAGTGATCCAGATGACGTGCTCTGAAACATTCCCTTGCATCTAAACACACGTTCATTCAGGCCACAAACCTATGAAAAGTGATTAGTTTTTTTTTTGAAATTGAACTTATATTTTGATTTTTAATTATGTTCACCTATTCTCTATATTGTTGATTTCAAATCGTGGTTTTTGTAGTGTGCATTGGATACTTTTGGTTATTTGTCCAATGACGAATACGGTGCACGTCTTCGACTCATTACATAAAGGACAAGCCTGGCCTCGCAATATAAAATTCAAAGCTTTGTTGAATGCGTATGTTTATAAATTGTCAACCAATTTCATTTAAGTGTTATATATATATAATAAATAGTATTAAATAAATATTTATTGTTTTTCCATGTGTTTCAATGTTATGAAGAAAACGCGTGGGGAAATAGGATCTGTTGTGAGAGCTACATACCCGAAATGGAGAGCAATAAAGATACATATAACACTATAAGTGGTTAGAATCGAAAATAATTGTCAAATGCTTGAAATTACGTGTTAAGTTGTGTTTTTAAGTGTTTTGAACTATTTTTGTCACTTTCGTGCGTAAAATAGCTTAAACATGGTTTGTTATGCACGAAACTTGGCACACAACACTATTTGGTACATATTATTGTGTTGAAGTGGTTAGAATCGAAAATAATTTGCATATGCTTGAAATTACGTGTTAAATTGCGTTTTTAAGTGTTTTGAACTATTTTTGTCACTTTCGCGCGTAAAATGGCTTAAAACTTGGTTTGTTATGCACGAAACTTTGCACACAATACTATTTGGTACATATTATTGTGCTGAAGTGGTTAGAATCAAAAATAATTGTCATATGCTTGAAATTAGGTGTTAAGTTGCGTTTTTAAGTGTTTTGAAGCAATTTTGTCACTTTCGTGCGATAAATAGCTTAAACTTTGTTTGTTATGCACGAAACTTGGCACACAACACTATTTGGTACATATTATTGTGTTGAAGTGGTTAGAATCGAACATATTTATCAAATGATTGAAATTACATATTTGGTACAAGATAATTGCATTGACTGCGGCTACTACGTTATTAAGTTTATGGATGCTATCATACAAGCCGTGAAGAATGTTGGGGTGGAAAATATTGATTTCGTAAGTATTTATTATGTTTCTAAATTATAATATTATATATTAATTGATTAGAAAATCTAATTATATATGTATTAACTTTTTAATTATTTCATATAATTTTATGTAGATTTTATACGACAATCCATGGGAAACATGCAAATTGACGGACACGGAAATGCGCGAATTGAAAGACAAAGTTGTCGTGTATCTTGCTAATTTATGTTGGTAGCTAGTTATGTTTCGTAGTAATTGTTTTAATTAATTGGCGTAGTAATTGTTTTCGATAATTAATTAGGACTTATGTAATTATGCAAATTAAAATATATATATATATATATATATATATATATATATATATATATATATATATATATATATATATATATATATATATATATATATATATATATATATATATATATATATATATATATATATTATTTTGGTGAAAATTAATGGTGATTATAGCTGTTGCATTATTGTTAATTATGTATTATTTTTTATTGGTTATAATATATACAATTATTAATAAAACAAAAAAAATGAAAAAAAATACCAATAGGCTGCTGTTTTGGGCATGACCGCAGCCTATAAAGGAGCCCAAAATTTCCCTTTGAAAAATACACTAAAGGCTGCGATTTTGCCCTATGTCCGCAGCCTATAACAAGTTATCCTTGCCGCGTTTTTTAACCGCAGCCTTTCTTTAAAGCTATCAGCTGCCACCACAAGTGCTTGGGTCCAAAATCGCCTTTAGTGGCCTAAAAACCGCAGCCAATCACGTTTTTTCCACTAATGTTAAGATTAATTTTATTTACTATTTTTAGTAAATAAAAACCTGTAGGACATACTTGACACCCAAGCTATGTAATCTAGGAAAAGTGGGTAGTTAGGGTTTCACTAAATTAGCCGGTTGTTCCCATATAAATAGGAATGACTTATGCAAAAAACCGTGTGTGTGATAGTGCCCATAAAAGAGAGAAATTAAAGAGATCACTACTTAAGAAAAATATATTATTCTTACATTTGCCACTTAACTTTGAATATTTTTCTTAATGCAATTTCTTAATTCATAATCGATCTTAGAGAATTTATTCTTGTTTTGAGAATTATTTTTTAAGGGTTTTTAAGAGAAATTGTAACTAGATTTAAGGGAAGTGTAGAGAAAAGTGAGAAGAGGCTTCGTGTGAAGCTAGAGAAAAGAGAAGGAGAAGAGAAGAGAACGAGAAGTTGGCCTTTTGTTGAATAAGAGTTTTATGTAATTGTGTAATTGCCTAAAACGTAATAAGAGAATTTCAAAATCCCGAGTGGTCGTGGTTCTTCCTTCTATTAGGCCTAGAAGGTTTCCACGTAAAAATCGTTGTCTCCTTTTTGTCTTTTTATTTTTAAGTTTAAGTTTTGTTTACAATTTAAATTCCGCAAAAACAGGGCTATAATTCTTAAACTTAGAAAACAACAATTCACCCCCCTTTTGTTGCATTTGTCCATCTCTATATATTTCTACAACCCCTAAAATAAGTGAAGAGATCGTGCCGAACGAGCCACAAAGAAGATGCAATTTGTCGTAGCTAAAGTGCACCAAGAAGCCACGACCCGCCACGAGCAACTGGAATTCAGAGGCTAAGCGACGAATCGTCCCCAAAGAGCAACGACTAGTCGCTCATCTACTGATTTCACTATGTCATTCCCGGAACTATGCGACAACTCGTCCCCTAAATGTCACGAGTCGTGACAATGTCACTAATCTTAACAAAAGGCTCCTAAGAAAAAGTGACGACTCGTCCCTACAGAAGCGACGACTCGTCGCTCATTCACTGATCTCATACCCCCCCGGCAGAAACAAAGCGATAACTCGTTGCCCTTGATGTCACGAGTTATTAAATTCAATTTCGTGCTGTTTGACGGTTAATTTTTGGATTCCATAATTTCTTTATGTTTCTGCCTGGGGGATATGAGATCAGTGAATTCCTTAAATTATTGAATTTTTTAGAATTGAACAAGAAATTATTGAATTCATTGATCTCAAACCGTCACTTCATATAATGGTTCCAAAAATTAACCGTCAAACAACACGAAATTGAATTCAATAATTTCTTGTCCAATGCTAAAAATTCTCAACTCTCCAATAATTTAAGGAATTTCTCATTTAATACTCAAATATTTCATAAATTAATCGAATACTCGGTGTTCTGACCCGCTTTATCCGGGTATCCGGATAAATCGGGTAGGGCAACAGGGCAAAATAGATACCCGACTAACCTTCAGGTATTCGAAATACAATGTACTCGGTTATGAACACCCCTAACCATTATGGACACATATTAAAAGGAAAATATCATTGGGACCCATAAGATTTTGTACTCTATCAATGATAAGAATAAGATTTTTCGATTATCAATGTCATCCCCAACATCTCATGCTTGTAACAACCGTAGCACTTTTGCAGTTTTGGCCGTTATCTATCCGTTAATTTTGAAATATCACTAATCTTGATTGGTTTTTCTTCCCTTATAAACCCACGATTACCTCCTTTGCTTTCCCAATCTTTCTCCATCTTCACCTTTGCTTTTGCTTTTCCTCTCCATCCATGGCTTTTGCAAGATACTCTTCATTTTCTGGTAGGGTATATGTTCGAAGTTCTAGAAGACCTAAACCCCAAATGTGAATTCCATTAAAGTTAGTGTTAGCTGGATAAGTAGAGGTGTTTGTAACCGGATACCGGCATTTCGGTTACTCGAGAAGCCGCGTACCCGGTTAGTCATGTAACTAATTTAACGGCCAGTGTCCCAACCCAATTAATCCTGTTCGGGTACCCAAATTAATCAGGTACCATGGATTAATCGGGTCGAGTCACAGGTGCTTTCATATTGGCTTCTATGAAAACCGCAACGTCTATTTATTGTATGGTTCTTATTTGCTCGGCTATGATACATTAAGAAACACTTGTAATTTTCTTTTTTTGCTACCACATACTCCAGACCAGACCAAATCAGACCAGATCAGACCAGATCAGAAAGATTCAGATCAGATCAGACTGAATTAGACCAGATCAAACCAGATTAGATCAGATTAGATCAAACCTTAATAAATTCAGATCAGATCCAATCAGATCAGACGAAGACAACATGCCTTAAATAATGGAATGATAATTAAATTGCTCATATTATATAAAGATGTTCTATATGGTAGGAGCATATGAAATGCCAGTGGTAGCAAATTTTAAAAAAACATTCCACAAAATAGCATTGTAATGTTGTAGTTAAAGCTACAGTAACAGTAATGCGCTAAAAATGTTTAATTGGCCGTTAAGATTTGTTGCCACTGACGTTTCATAAAAGTTTCTTGCTACCATATAGAATATGCCTATTTTATAATGTGATATTATAGTACAACTCAAGTTTTAGAATAAAGATTTACGACTGTGCATCGATTATTTTGTTGTAATATAAATACGATTTGTGTATCGTTTGTAATTTTGTAATTTAGTTATTTTATTTAAATTTCAAAAATTACTTGTAACATACAAAAAGAGAAGATATAAGATGATCAAAAATGGAGATTTATGATTCTTCAAGTACATAGCCTAAAAAAATATACTTTAGGATTTAGCGGCCATAGTAGGATCACATTTATTATCTGCATTTTATCATTTACTTTTAAAATACTTTGCTATATTAATGTTGTTTATTTATTGGAGTGTTTTTTTTTTAATATATCAACATAGAGTGTAGGTCCTTAAATAGTATTTAGTTATAAATTTCAAAACCAAACATCTAGAAAAGCCTTTATCATTAGTAATAGGTTCTGCCCAACCAGAATTCTACTATTTAGTTTCACAAATTTTTACTTGAGACCGTCTTTATAAGAGATGCGTCTCAAATGGGTATCTCATATTACTTAGAAAAACACTTTAAAAAAATATGCACTGTGTAATCATATTTTGCAGTTGGTGTTATAAACCTTTGAAGTTAGTATTATAACCTGTTAGTTTTGGTAGTATAACCTATTAAAGTCGATATCTCAAAATAGGTATAAAACAAGCTTTAATTGGTTATAACACCAATTTCAAATAACAACTTTAATAGGTTATATTACCTACTTTAATAGGTTATAACACCAACTTAAATAGGTTATAACATCAACTCAAAATAGGCTCAACAGCGCGTGAGAGTTTTTAGATGTTTTTTTAATTATTAAAAATGTGGGTTGGGTTCTTTTAAGAGGCATCTATACTATTAACGGTCTCTCAACAGAGGGCCTGATTTAATCTAGGTTAAATTGAACAAATTTAAAAAATATACACGTTTATTTGGTTATGCTAAAAACATCATTAAAAAGGCTATGGAGATACGTTGATAATCGAAAAATCACATGAATACCTAAGATAACTTGCAATAACACAAAGATATCATTGATAATTTCCCAAAAATTAATCAGTTTTGAAGCACTGACCACATACTTAAATATGCATTAAAATTGGGGGGAAGACGCTATATTTTTCCAGCTAGTCTCGTGAAAGACCGTTTCTCTAAGAGACGTCTCTGAGGCCCAGACCATTAAAGCTTATTTTCTACTCTTACTTCATATTTTTTTATAGGCCAACCCAATAAGAGATGGTCTCTCATAGAAACCGTCTCTCACAAGAATTTATGATATTTTTCCTCCCACTAAAATTCAATTCACAATCTAAAACGTCAATGACAAATTCAACATTCTTCCCTCTCTGCAAAACTGCTCCTTCATTGCTAACGCTCTTCGACAAAACTGCCCCCTTCATTGTTCTCTGGAAATTAACGCTCCATACTATTGTATGTTATTTCAATTGATTGTTTACATCTCATCTAATTTTCACATCTCATCTCATTTAATTTTCTACAATTGATTTTTTTCAGCTTCTCTTCGAATCCGATCTAATTTCTTTAAAAACTCTAAATCTCTGCAAATGAGAGGTAAGTTTTTACCTTTCTATTCCATCTTTCTCCCTTTGCATTTAATTTTTACTTGGAATTTTCTATTCTAGAAATTTGTGGATGACTAAGGTTCTTTAACTGTTTGTGGAAATGCATCCAAATCTCTGTTTATGGTTCTTTAATTGTTTGTGGATGTGTAAGGTTCTTTAGTTGTTCCTGTTTATAATTCTTCTGTTTATGTGAGAAAATGGATGCATTTCTTTGCAATTAATTTCCTTTGAATTTAATTTCCTTTTTGCATTTTTTTTAACTATTTATGGATGCTTTTTTTTTTAACTGTTTATGGGAATGGTGTAAGTCTCAAAGAATTTTATGTGGGAAAATGTACAGTAAATTTTATGTAAATTATTGAAATTAAGAATCAAACAATTTTGTATCGTTCAATTCTTGTATTATTACCTACAGTTTCATGTAAAATGGAATTGTTGTAGATTTATTTTATATTTTCTTTTTGTAATATGTAATTTTATGCCATTTGTGATTTTACTCTTTTGATAAAGGGTATCAAATGTTTTATCTCATATCAACAAATTAAAAATGGTGTGCATACTTTATAAGCTATTGAAGACCTTCTTCCTATTGTAATGTGGTTTTGGATGATGTATATCTCCTTTGCTAATGAAGTGCATGCACCTCATGTTTCCCCATTAGTATGCTAGCATTCATAATAAGTTCAGCTCAATTTAATATGGTATCCGAGCCGATGGTTTGATCAAAAATAAAAAATGGTAGGTAATGCGAACATGACAGAGGTTCGCATGTGAGGGGGTGTTGGGATGGTTAATCCCATATTGACAAATTAAAGATGACGTGCACACTTTATAAGCTATTTGAGACCTTCTTCCCATTGTCATGTCGTTTTGGGATGATATATGTCTCCGTGGTTTATGAGGTCTGTGCACATCATGTTTTCCCTTGAATATGTTGACATTCATAATAAGTCCAACTCAATTTAATATGCCATATGTTAGGATTATTGGTGACTTGTGTCGCCAAGTAATCAAAACATGATTAAGAGTCTTAATCATACGTGTTAGTGTAATTGAAAGAGGACAAGTATCATCCTTGTGATTGGATGTTTGGGTATCAAACAAGTACCATAGTACATTGTACTATGGGTAGTGGAGACTTGGTATGCAAGGTTTTAAGGGTTGTGGCACCTTATTTCAAACCAAGGATTGTAGTACAAGGTGGAGTATTGAAGTGGGGACCAAAAGGACACTCCAAACAGCAAGCAGCAGCCCACTTTGCAGCCGGTTGCCTGGCTGTTCGATCGAGCCAGGGTCGAGCCTTGGTCAAGCCACGTTTCTGGCAGCTTCTGTGTGCTGTTTTGTTTTCTGTTTTGGTTGCTTTATTGTGTACACCTATTGCTGTCCCTTACCATACTACTTTCCTTATAAATACCCCCTTATGCACTTAGTATTTCTTGCACCAAAATCTCATTATTAGAGCACCCTTCTTGCCTTAGTTTTCTCCCTACATTAGCTCCTTTCTTCTTACACATAACCTCCATTGTAATACCTATCAAATTTTGTATTTCTCCTTTAAACGCATATTGAAATATATCCTAGGCTAGATAGTGGATGTAGCCAATTGGTGAACAACTTTAAAATTCTTGTCTTGTTTATTTATTTATTTTTTTCCATTCATCATTACTTGCATTATTTGTTTCCTAAGCTTTGATACACCATAAAACATCCACTTAAACCTTATTAGTGATCCTTGAGTGAGGTATTAGCCTCTCCTTTCACCATATTTGTGACAAACAAATTCAGGATTAATAGAGGTGCAAGTAAAGTAATTATAGAGACCCTAGGAGAAACAACAAGATGATCAAGTACCCATTCCTTGCTGACCTTGTCCTTTTAAAGGAGATGGATTATTTTTATGTTTAGAATGAAGGCGATGAAGAGGAAGACCAAATGTGGATTACAATAGAGTAATAGAAATAAGGAAGTAGAACAGTTGAATTTTAAAAATGGACAAATTATTTTATTGATTTTTTAATAATTTCAAATTTTGATTAGTTAAGAATGATCCCAATTTTAGCTTCAGTGGTCCAAGAACATTGTTGTCCAAATGGTGGCTTATTTTTGCACATTAATTACTATGAAAAAACAAAATCAAAAATTAAAAATATTAAAAATTAATAGTTAAAATAAAAAAATAAACTTACATAATGTAGTTTTTTATTCTTTATTTTCTTATGCAAAATGATTTAGTAATAGGTAAGAGGTCACCATGGTGCATTCTTAGCAAGCATTCTTCATAGTTAGGGTTAGTTACACTTAATCAAAAATTTTGATTATCATAGGGAAATTAATAAATATAAAAATGATTATTCTGTCTAATTTTTTCTTTTAAAATTCATATTTTTATTGTGGGGATTCCTTGGAGTATGAAGGATGTTGTTCTTGATGTTGTATTTTGTGATGTGTATTGGAGCATATGCATGGAGGTTGGGTTTTTTTGGATGGATTTTACGTATTCACATGTGTATATATGTGATAAGTGCAATTATTTACACTTATCTATGTCATTTTACACTCCTTTTATGTTATTTTGTTTGGATTTTAGATAGATATTTTGATGTATTTTGATAATTTCGTCTCATTCGGTGTGTTATTGTATTTTACATATTTTTGAGGCAAAATTGGGGCTTTATTAGCTTTGCGGAATGATAAGAGGGTGAAGGCTTAGAGAAATAGCCTATGACCCCTTGTTATGTGAAGAATCCGTGCCAAGACAATCCTACATGAGGAAAAAAGCAAAGAAACGAGGCTTTTGGGCAATCAGTGAGTGAGCGACGAGTCGTCACCCTAAAGTGACGCTCGTCGCCAATACCAGCAAAGCCAATGAAGTTTCCAGTGAGTAAGCGACGAGTCGTCACTTCTATGTTACGCTCGTCGCCAATTTTTCAGCATGCCTATTGTTTGTTCCAGAGGCTAAGCGACGAGTTGTCGCACATGATGTGATGCTCGTCGCCTCATATCAGAAGTTGCATCAGTTTTCCGAAAGAAAAGCGACGACTCGTCGCTTGATAATTTCAACAATCCAGAATCAGGTAGAAAGCATGCGACGAGTCGTCGCACATCAAGTGACGATCGTCGCTTTGCAGTTTTCACCCGAATCTTAGCGGTTTCTTTTTAATTTTTGGAGCCACTATATATAGTGGCGGTTACCATTCTTGTATTTTCTGTCTTAGAACCATTTTCATTTTGGTTTTTCTTTTAGTTTTCTCTCAACTTTCTAGCATTTTCTTTATTGTAATTTAAATTCCCGCATCGTAATTTCGGATTTTTGAAGCTTTTCTTGTTGAACATTGCAATTGCAACTCGGATTTTGTATTTCAGTTTATGTTTTCTCCAAAGATTGTAAGTTTTTATTTGTCCTTGTTTCGTTCTTTGTTGTTAATTGTTGATTGTTATATGTTTTTCATGATGATGATTAGTGAGTAGTTTTCTCATCTAGGGTTAGGGCATAATCCCTGATTCGAAATATGGATTGATATTTTATCGATTGATTGTGTGCGATTTGAGTCTATGATTGAATCTATGCTTAATGAATCTTGATTTAAATATCTTTATTAACCTTTTCAATTAAACAGAAGTTTGAGATTAGGATTAATTTAGGATTAAGATATAGGAGAATTTGCTCAAAATAATCCCAACTATCACCTGTTGGCCAAAAATAATCCCAACTATCAATTATTTTTTAATAATCCCAACTATCAATTATTTTTTAATAATCCCAACTATTCTCATAATTTGTTGAAAACATCCCCACCTTCTTTTTAACCTGCTACAACATGTAACTTTTTCACTTTTTTCTTTCTTTTTTGATTAATAGATGAAGGGGAAGGGTGATTTTGAACATTTAAGTAAAATAGAAATGAAAAAAAAGTGAAAAAGTTACACGTTCTAGCCGGTAACAAGGGGGTGGGTATGTTTTCAACAAATTATGAAAATAGTTGGGATTATTAAAAAATAATTGATAGTTGGGATTATTTTTGGCCAACGAGTGATAGTTGGGATTATTTTGAGCAAATTTTCCTAAGATATATTTGAGTTAAATTCCTTCGAGTATTAACCAATAGAACGGAAGTTTGAGGATTAATGCTAGTTGGCCTTAAATCGATATTAATCAATAGAGCGGAAGCTTGAGATTAATTAGATCTCGTTCGATCATGTTAATGGCTCCATTCCATACATATCATGAGAGTGATTGAATTCCATATTAGAATTAGGTGATGCCCGACGCCCTAGTGTTTGTCGTATCTTGCTTTTACATCATTATCATTACTTGCATTAGTTTCTTGCATCTTAGAATTTAGATTTTTACCACACTTCTTGTTTAACCCTTGTCTTATTTATCATAAAACATACAATTTAGATTTATCTAGCCTCCTTGTGTTCGACCCGCACTAAAATTTTACGATCAAGTTTTTGGCGCTTACGGTTAATTAAAATTTTACGATCAAGTTTTTGGCGCCGTTGCCGGGGAGGCGACGCTTAATTCTATTTGTTTTGTTGATTGATTTACATAGACACTTGCTTGATGTCCCCTCTCCTTGACCCCTTTCATGCATAGGCGAGTTCGATCTCTTGAACGATTCCACCTAGAGATCAAAGATACTATTCGGGGAGGCGATGTATAATTTATTTGTTTAGTTGATAACTTTAAGTGATACTTTTGTGCTATGCATGGCTATATTCTCTTTTCCGCAATATGAAGGTGAGCAATTTCATGCATGTTTCTCTAGATTTCAAGACTATGTGGAATATTTGTGCTCTTATGGTTACACTTTTTACTATGAGGATCTAGGCCATGTGATATTAGAGGAGTTAAACCCCGAGTCTTGGAGTCGAGCCAACTATATGGGCAATGGTCAGATACTTGACATGGATGACAGTTACCGTTGGGACTTGTTTTGCAATATGTCTGCTCAGTGTTTGCAGGATGATAAATATCAAAAATCTCATTCTAGCATAAAATCAACGATGAATGAGCTAAAGGCAATAATGAATGAACATATTGCTGAGCAATCAGCTAGTCTTGCTCGTATTCAAGCAATTATCGATTAGATGCTAATGAACAATGAGAAAACAAGTGACGCAATAATTGAGCTTGATGATTCCCTTTCTTCAAAGGGTACTTCAAAGGGTAATGTGGGTGAGTTGCACCTTCCAATTGAACAAGGTGATAATCTTAATAACTCTGACTTGCCTATTGATTTATCTTGTGATAGCTCATTTATTGTTCCTTCTGTAATGGTGTGTGAATCTTTGGATATGACTTGTACTAATGATTCTTATGTTGAAACCTTGCCAAAGGAATTTTTGAGTCTTTGTGCTCAAGCCTTTGAGCAAGAGGTTGAAATTATGCATTTAAATGTCAGTAGCAATAAAAATTTTAAATCAGCTCATAAGAGTCATATTGGTGAGGACATAGAGGAGTCACTTGGTGAAAACTTTGCACTTGATAACATGTTTATTGATGATCGGGAAGTAGAGTCTTTAGTGTCTGATGCTATTGAGTCTTATGATATCACTTCTTGTGATTGTGTCTCCCCATCTCCCCTCATTCATTCACCACCCATTGAGTGTGAGTCCACCATTGACCATCCCAACTTTGTTCATGAAGAATGTCATTCCATGTCTATTTGGGAACGTGAAGTAGATGCACTTGAATTAATGTTAAAGGGAGACGGAGTCTGTGATGAAGAAACATTAGCATTGGTTAATTCTTTTGATACTGAGTTTCTTCATCTCGAGACTTCTTCATGTTTCGAATTGTTTTTAGCTGAGGAAGAAAACTCCCTTATGGTTGCATCATCACCTTTAATTCACAAAAGTACTATAGAGTTTGTTAACACTGATTTTATTGCTGATAATTATATTATTGACAAACTCTCCTGTTATAGTCTCCTTGACCATGATCCATCTGTGCTAAATTTGACTAATGTGCATGTTTTTCCTGATTGTTCCGTTAGACTGATTGACAAATCGAAAAGGGCTCTCACCTTTATTTCTGTAGCTATTCTTCTTTCGAACTACCTCTGTCATCTTGGTTTAAATTTTTCAAAGGAGTTCGATGAGATGCTAAGAGCTCTAACAATTTTCAATCTTGAACCCAATTAACTAGGTTGAGTCACGTCGAGCTATAGACGTTAAACAAGCGCTTTACGGGAGGCAACCCCTACTTTTAGCTAGATTTTATTTTTGTTTTAGTTCTTTTTACATTAGACTTCCCTTATCTGTATGCTTCTATTTCTTATGTTCTTTGTTCCCTTGCTATGCAGTTAAGCATTGGGGACAATGCTTTAGATAAGCATGGGAGGGAGTCTACGCATGTTAGTTTAGTCTTATTGCTTTTCGTAGTATAGCTTTTATTGCTTTCTTAGATTTACTTTGTTTTCTTTTCCTTATGTTTTCTATATTTTTGTTTTTTTTCTTTTCATACCACCCGAAAAATAAAAAAAAAATAAAAGAAAAAAAGAAAAACAAAAGAGTGCTAGCCATAAACCTATGAAAGAAGCTAGGCAAAAGGAGAGTGAGCGTTCATGAAGCTGCTATCATCGTTCCTCCTTCGTCGCGTCGTCTATAGGTATACTTCTATCCCTATCTCTACTCTTATCTTTCCCTATATTCTAGCTCCACCATATTATCGTACCCTAACCCACCGAGCTATTCTCACATAGATTCTCGCACATCATCCCTAGTTAACCATTGCATGTAATTGAGCTAAAAATTTTGAACCAAAAATAAGCCCTCATCCTCTTTGATCCAAAGTAAGTTCTTGGATTGCGAGATCAAAGAGCTCTATGAGCCTTACAGTTTTGGAGTTTGGGTTTTTATTTTTATGGGTTTGCATGTGAGATTATTATATGAGGGGAAGGAGACTAAGATAGGAAGCCTCTTATTTTTGGGGAGTCATAAGTAAAGCCGATGTTCATGATTAAAAGGTAATGTTGCAATCGATTGTGCTATCCCGGTTCAACATTGGAGCTTATTAGGTAAGTTGCATTCTTGTTTTTGTGCTATATTGTCATATCAAGGGTTACTAAAGACCCTACATCTTCAGGGTTGTTGAACACCCTATTGCTATCCACCTTGTAAGGCAAGCATGGGGAAACCCATTACTTGCCTATTCATGTTTTCTATCCTATTTATGTTGTATAGGTTTAGCTTGATTATACATTTTATTTTTATTCTTTTTAGCTAAATCTGTACTTTGTTGTTTTTAGAAAAAGGGAAAGAAATACATGCTTGATAAGAGATAGGCCCAGCTAGGTTGAAAACCCGAAAGGGTGACCTACGCAAAAGAGCGGCATGAGTGGGTGAGCAAGTGAGATTTGAAAAAGTAAATGAGTGGCTAGGGCGAAAACTCAAAAATGAGCCCCTAGGCAAAATGAGAGAAAAAAGAGATATACATTGGTTACTTATTATTCATTTTGTTTTGGGTTGGCGACATATGATGTGGAGACATAAGGAAGGTATTTGGGTAGGCCACATTTGGAGGGATAAGTAGTAGATTTTTCATTTTTCATTTCTCACATTTACATTTTTTAGGAGCTATAAGGAGGTTGAAGAATAGGGATTTGATTTTGATTTTTGATGTTTTGATGTTTTTGATCTTTCATGACTATTCTTTTGGTTTGTTTTGTGTGTTGTGTTAGCCAAGTGAAGGGGTTAAAGTGGTATAAATGATTTGGACTCTTGGCAAGCACTGGGAATTAGAGGTGTTTAGGAAAGGAGGCATAAGGAGTAGTTTAGGACTTGGAGACCATGCCTTGGCCTTGTTTTATTTGTATTTTCACCTTGATTTGCTCGAGGACGAACAAAGGCTAAGCATGGGGGAGTTTGATAAGTGCAATTATTTGCACTTATCTATGTCATTTTACACTCCTTTTATGTTGTTTTCTTTGGGTTTTAGATAGATATTTTGATGTATTTTGATAATTTTGTCTCATTCGATGCGTTATTGTATTTTACATATTTTTGAGGCAAAATTGGGGCTTTATTAGGTTTGCGGAATGATAAGAGGGTGAAGGCTTGGAGAAATAGTCTAAGATCCCTTGTTATGTGAAGAATCCGTGCCAAGACAATCCTACAGGAAAAAAGCAAAGAAATGAGGCATTTGGGCAATCAGTGAGTAAGTGACGAGTCGTCACCCTAAAGTGACGCTCGTCGCCTATACCAGCAAAGCCAATGAAGTTTCCAGTGAGTAAGCGACGAGTCGTCACTTCTATGTGACGCTCGTCGCCAATTTCCAGCATGCCTATTGTTTGTTCCAAAGGCTAAGCGACGAGTCGTCGCCCATGATGTGACGCTCGTTGCCTCATATCAGAAGTTGCATCAGTTTTCCAGAAGCAAAGCGACGACTCGTCGCTTGATAATTTCAACAATCCAGAATCAGGCAGAAAGCATGCGACGAGTCGTTGCATATCAAGTGATGATCGTCGCTTTGCAGTTTTCACCCGGATCTTGGCGATTTCTTTTTAGTTTTTGGAGCCACTATATATAGCGGCGGTTACCATTGTTGTATTTTCTGTCTTAGAACCATTTTCATTTCGGTTTTTCTTTTAGTTTTTGTTAATTTTTTTATAAAAGGACAAAGAACATGTAAACAAGAGAAAGAAGAACAAAGGGAGAAATTCCTCCTTGCTATATTAATCTGAGATTTGTATCAAAACTATTTCAAGAGGATAAGATGTAGTCCTATATATACTAGGTGTGTACAGATCATGTGCATGACGTGTGCATTTTGTTATGTTGTTGTATCTAACAAAATAACCTATTCCTCCTATATATATAAAGGATAACCAAGAATACTTATTTATAAAGCAACACGTGCTAAACTAATCAAGACACATGTCAAAGAAGGACACTAAGCTGCTGCTTGTTGTGCTGACTGATCCATGCTGCACATCTTGTATTCCCTCTTCTTTTATTGATCCTAGCTAGCTGCTCACACTTGCTGCACACTTCACATCTCTTCTTCTTAGTTGTGCATTCATAGCTGGCTGCTGTGCTGCATAAGGAGTACTAGTCTTAACATCCCCCCTCAAACTAGGATGGGGGTATACCATGCCTAGTTTGTTAATGAGGGTATTGAATTGAGGAGATGAGAGGACTTTAGTCAGGATGTCTGCTAATTGGTGTGTGGTAGAAAGTTAAGATAGTTGGAGAAGCCCTTCCAAGACCTTATCTCTTATGAAATGGCAATCTACCTCTATATGCTTTGTCCTGTCATGAAAAATAGGATTCTTTGCTATATAGAGGGCAGATTGATTGTCACAGTGCAAGGTTATGGGCTTGAGGTTTTGTAAGTCTATTTCCTCTAATAGCCTAACTATCCATGTGACTTCAGCAGCTGTGGAAGCCATTGCTCTGTACTCTGCCTCAACACTGGACCTAAACACAGTTTGTTGTTTTTTGGATTTCCAAGATATTGGTGAGGGTCCAAGCATGATCAAATATCCAGTAACTGACCTCCTTGAGTCAAAGCAAGCAGCCTAGTCACTATCTGAGAATGCTTATATAGTGATCTTGGGTGATGCTTTGAGGAGAATTCCTTGCCCACATGTGTGTTGAATGTAGGAAAGGGTATGTTGTAGTGCGTTCCAGTGTGAGTCAGTAGGCTTTTGTAAGAATTGACTTAGATTTTGTACAGTGTAGGAGAGATCAGGTCTAGTGTTAGTGAGATAACTCTATTTTCCTACTATGCTTCTGTAGGGAGTTGGATCTTCAAGAGGAGTACCTTCTGAGATAGACAGTTTTAGATTCAAAAGTAAGGGTGTCAGTGATTTCCTTTGCTTATTTGGATAATGCTCTTTGAAGAGGTCTCTGGTAAACTTATATTGTGAAAGTACTATGCCATCTGCTAGGTATGTTACTTCTATGCCAAGGAAAAAGTGTAGTTTTCCTAAATCTTTGATGCTAAAAGTTCTATCTAGGTGATCTTTTAGCTGATGCACTTCATCTGTATCATTTCCAGTTAATATTATATCATCCACGTACACAGCAAGGATGGTGATGCTGGTTTGCTTTCTTTTAACAAATAAAGAGTAATCATTTTTGGATTGCTTATACCCTTGTGTGATGAGTTCTTGTAAAAGCTTAGCAAATCACTGTCTTGAGGCCTGTTTTAGGCCATACCAAGACTTGGTTAGCTTGCTAACAAATTGTTTATCTTTCATGTATCCTGGAGGTAATTGCATGTAGACCTCTTCATTCAAATCTCCATGCAGAAATGCATTATTTACATCTAGTTGGTAGATATTCCATTGTTTGCTGGCTCCCACAGCTTATAGTGGTCATTTTTACCACAGAAGAGAAGGTTTCATCATAGTCAATCCCTTGTTTTTGATTGTAACCCTTTGCTACTAACCTAGATTTGTATCTCTCTATTGATCCATCTGCTTTGTGTTCGATTTTAAACACTCATTTGCATCTTATTGCTTTCTTTCCTTTAGGGAGATGGTCAAGCTCCCAAGTTTTGTTAATGTCAAGGGCTTTGAGCTCTTTATCCATGGCCTCTTTCCATAGAGGATTGGTAATTGCTTCGATGTAGCTTCTTGGTTCATGGTATGTTTTTGATGTGTTTAGGTGTGTAGAGGAAGCCCTGATGTTCTTGTGCTCAACTACGCCACACCAATGCTTAGTAAGGTTGCATTGGTAATCTTTTAGGTATTCAGGGGTAGTTTTGATCCTATGGGATTGTCTAGGATTAGGATCATTGTGTGCTTCTGCTAGAGCATCAGAATCATTGTGTGCTTCTGAGTTTTGTGCTTCTGTGGCTACTTCAGGGGTGTTATTTTCCTCTGTATTGGTGATAGTGACATTGTCAGGGTGATCTTTTGAGGTTTGATGTTCTTCTTTGTCATTGGTATTTTCTGTTATGATAGAAGTGAAATCATGTAGATGGTTAGAGTCATGAAAAATAGTGTTGTGATCAGTGTCAAAGGGTAGGTCAGAACATTCAAGAAGAAAAAATGTTCCTAACTCATTCATGTTAGATTTGTTCTTCATAAACTGATATGGGAACAATCTCTCATGAAATATCACATCCTTGGAGATTATTTCTGAGTTAGTTTCCATATTGTAAACCTTATATCCTTTCTTATGGATTGAATACCCTAAGAAACTACACTTTTGTGCCCTTGGTGAGAATTTATGTCTCCCTTGTTTTAAAGTGTTGGCAAAACATAGGCACCTAAACACTTTTAAGTGTTCTAAAGAGGGTTTTGTGCCATAAAACCTTTCAAATGGTGTGATTCCATTAAGTGCTGCTAGAGGCATCCTATTAATGAGGTGCACAACACATTGGACACAGTCACCCCAAAATTTCATGGGTAAGTTGGACTGAAAAAACAAACATCTTGTAGTTTCAAGAATATGTTTGTGTTTTCTCTCCACGACTCCATTTTGCATGGGAGTCTCAGCACAGCTGATTTATTGCTTTATTCCATGAGCCAGATAAAACTCAAGGGTTGCTCCTTTGGTCAATTCAGGGGCATTGTCACTTCTTACTGATTTTACTTTTAGTGACATTTGATTTTCAATGAAAAATACAAAATTCATGAATATCTTTGGGAATTCTGATCTATTACAGATGAGGAAAATCCAACACATTCTGCTGTAGTCATCAACTATGGTGATGAACATTTTACAATTGTGTCTTGACACATATTTGAAAGGCCCCCAAATGTCTACATAAAGTAGTTCAAGTGGTGAGGTAGTTTTGCTGCAGGAAGTAGGATAAGTGTTCCTCCTTTGCTTAGCTAAGGGGTAGATAGTGCAGAACATTTTATTTTTGCATATTTGGATTTTCAACTCTGGTATAAAGAGCTCTAATCTCTGGATAAGCATGTGCCCCATCCTTAAATGCCATAGCTTTGCTTTATTGATGATAGAATCACTATTAGTTCTGTCACTTGAACTCTTCAAAACATGTGTGTTATTTGTGAGGACTTTTTCATTTATGTTCTTCTCTTCCAAAGTATAAAGTCCATTGCTCTCTCTACCAACAAGCCAAGGCTTCTTCATCAAGATTTCTTGAATGAGACACCCATCAGTTGTGAAGAAAACTTTGCACTTCATGTCAATGGATAATTTGCTAATAGAAATCAAGTTATATTTGAATTTTGGAGCATAGAGCACATTATTCAAAACAACACTATTATACAACACCACAGTTCCTTTATACTTGACCTCAATTTTAGTACCATCTGGTATAGTCACTTCATGACATTCTTGGTCAATGGGTATGTATGATGTAAATTTGTGGATATCATTACACATGTGGTCTGAATATTCTATCCCTGGAGTATTCATAGCAGAAAGAGAAAAGAGTCAACTCCCAGTATACTACGTTAG
This sequence comes from Amaranthus cruentus, assembly GCA_019425755.1. NCBI lineage: Eukaryota > Viridiplantae > Streptophyta > Magnoliopsida > Caryophyllales > Amaranthaceae > Amaranthus > Amaranthus cruentus. Next base: position 10,499,368 of record CM033450.1, on the reverse strand, counting down.
TCATGCTTTCTGGGGTTCCGAGGGGAACTACAGTGAAGTCGAAAAGGTCCTGTTCGCAGTGCAAGTAGGAAACTCAAGCCCTACTTCCAATCAGATCAGATCCAAGTCAGAACCAATCAACCTCTCAAGAAAATCTTAGAAGGTAGAAACCACTCGAGCCGCATTTCTGATTGGGCTAATCAACTAGCAGACCACGGGATAGAATATGAACCGCGAATTTCCATCAAACCCCAAGCCTTAGCTGACTTCATTGCTGAATGCACAGGGCCAATACCGTGTGACATAGATCATGAATGGAAGCTGTACGTTGACGGATCATCTACCAAAATAGCTAGTGGAGCCGGGATACTCATCGTCTCATCTGCTGGAGTGAGGATGGAGAGAGTAGTCAGGTTTGAATTTGCTGCCTCTAACAATGAAAAGATTACAAGTATATTCATATAACACTCAAGAATAGATTACAACTATATTCATATAACACTTAAGAATAGATTGAACATTTATTTAGAACAACAAGAACACATTGAAGAACATTAAGAACAGATTGAAGATCAAGAATTAAAATGAAGATCTTCAAACAAATTCAATCAAAAATCAATATTCAATCGAGAAATTTGAGGATAAATAAAAAATACCTTGTTTGTATTCTTGAAGATTTGTCAGAAATTTGAAGAATTGTGAGTTGTTAGAACTTCTCTCTAGCTTTATCTCTCTAAGTTAAAAAATCTCGAGAATCAGTCAAACAAAGTAATGAGACTTTGACTTGAATTCCACTATTTATATGGTCAATAAATACTCAACCACCAAAACAATATTCATGTTAGAGATATACCCCGAAAAGGTATCCTTGTCCGCCTCATAAGAAGAAATGTGATTCGGACCATGTTTTTAGCCCAAGAAGGTGATCTTAGGTCTAAAAAATCTAAGTATTTTATCCTTGTCTGCCTCACAAGAAAAAATGTTATTCGGACCCTGTTTTTAGCCCAAGAAGGTGATCTTGGGGCTAAAAAATCTAAGTATTTTATCCTTGTCCGCCTGACAAGAAGAAATATGATTCGGACCCTGTTTTTAGCCCAAGAAGGTGATCTTGGGGCTAAAAAATCTAAGTATATTATCCTTGTCCGCCTCACAAGAAGAAATGTGATTAGGACCCTGTTTTTAGCCCAAGAAGGTGATCTTGGGGATAAAAATCTAAGTATTTTATCCTTATCCGCCACACAAGAAAAATATGATTCGGACCCTGTTTTTAGCCCAAGAAGGTGATCTTGGGGCTAAAAAATCTAAGTATTTAATATTTGTCCGCCTCACAAGAAGAAATGTGATTCGGACCCTGTTTTTAGCCCAAGAAGGTGATCTTGGGCCTAAAAACTCTAAGTATTTAATATTTGTCTGCCTCACAAGAAAAAATGTAATTCGGACCCTATTTATAGCCCAAGAAGGTGATCTTGGGGCTAAAATATCTAAGTATTTTATCTTTATCTGTCTCACAAGAAGATATGTGATTCGGACACTGTTTTTAGCCTAAGAAAGTGATCTTAGGGCTAAAAAATCTAAGTATTTTATCCTTGTCCGCCTGACAAGAAGAAATGTGATTCGGACCTTGTTTTTAGCCCAAAAAGGTGATCTTGGGGCTAAAAAATCTAA